>JAHLJS010000007.1:82086106-82412805 GCA_038502445.1 Eremochloa ophiuroides | reverse complement strand
CACGCGCATGTGCGCCCTTGGTCAGCCTGCCGCTCCCCTGGGCCCCTTGCGCGCCTGACTGGGTGGGTAGGTGCTGAATGGCTGGCTAGGGCTTCCTATAAAGTATGGAAGCCCAGGGCTCCCAATAGGGAGGGTCCTATATATATACACTGCACTCCGCTCTCTCTTAGAGCCGCGATGGCTTTCCTCGTGACTCCCTCACTGCGGCATCCCCGCGACGCCTTCCCTCCCGGTGCGCCCTTCCTCTGTAACATCACAAATGTTAAGAAGCAATTAAAATGTGATCACATGTATCATGACGCTAAGCATTAAGCATCATGAAGTGTTGCATTTGTATTGTTGAAATGTGGCATGAAATAATAAACCAAAATTCATTTATTTAATAATCAGTAAATGCAAAATCAATGCTTGAAAACCTATTTTCAAAACTAATTAGAATTAGGGGTTGATCCTAAAAACAAAGTTTTAGCTCTCTTTTTATTGAGCAACTTTTATTTTAGTTAATTTTCAAGTACATAAATAAAAATTCAAATAAACCTCTATTTTGTGTTTAAAAATTTGGATTTAAAACCCTAATTCAAAAACTATAGAGAATTTGGGATTTCTTCCTTAATAAAAGTTGTAGAGCTCACTTATTAGAGAATCTTCTATATTTGGAGAAATTGAAGTTATTCAAAAGATTTTTGAATTTAATATGAAATTGGAAAAACTACGTTTACCCCCTTTCTATAATTTAAAATCTAATTAGAATTTCAAAGTGATCCAAAAAGCAAAGTTGTTTAGTTTAAAATTTTGAACAACTTTTATTTTGTGAATTTTCATGTTTATATGTAATTTTGAAAGTAATTTTTGAAAAATTGATTTGGGGAAGTGTTTGGGGCTACAGTGATTTCAATGTCTCCTTCCTCTCTGTTCACTGGCGCCTCCATGTCGCCGACGGCTCTTCCTGTCATTTCGGCCATCCAGTCACGTCCCTGCCCACATGTGCGAGCTCGCGAAGCTATCATCCATGTGCCGCATCCATCCTTTCTCTATCGACGTCCATTGTTTTTCTTCCTCTCTTTGTCACTGCCGCAAGCTTCACGTTCATCGGTCAAATTCGTCGTCCTCGAGCCATCACAAGCTTCTCTATCTCACAGATAACCTATACTCCTCCTTGCGCATCGATTAAGGCAGCCGGTGTCATCTCTCGCCGCGAAAATTCCCGAGCGCCTGTTTCTTCTTCACGGGCGGCAAGAGCGCCGTCGAGGCCATCTTCACCGTGGCCAAGGCCACATGGTGGCTTTTGGAACCTTGCTTCTCTTGTTCCATGCTCTCTGTATCCTCCTGAATCTCTCTGAGTCACCTTTTGTCGCAGACGAAGCCCAGACTGCCGTGAACAGTGTCGAAGCCACTGGAGCGCGCTGCCAAGACTTCTGTCGCCATCAACAAGCTTCCTCTGATCATCCCCGTCCCTAAACAGCGCGCGCATAGACCTCTGGTGAGTCTTCTGTAGCTCTGTGGGAAGTTTCTTCAGGCTAGGATGTACCGGAGCCGCAGGAACGTGTCGTGCCGCCGTGCGCGGGATGGCCAGTCCGCCATGGCCATGCTAGCGCTCAAGCCGAGCCCTAGTCTACCCATCCAGCTAGCCAGACTTGTGCGGGAGGTGTTAAGGCGCACCATGGTACCCTTGGCTTCGCCGGAAAGTCGCCACCAGTGAGCCGCTGCTGCCTACGCCACCGTGCGTGCATGGGGGAGCGTGTCTGAGAGAGAGGAAGAAGGGGCGCTGAGTGCGCTGGGCCGCTGTATGGGCCATGGTGGGCCGTCCTGTAACGATGGCCCGAGTAATTTAAATGGTTTTCTCATTTTCTGATTATGTGAATAGTGCTGTACGTTGTTAATTTCATAGGAATATTTCCAGAGCTCAAAAAATTATGAAACTAATTTTTTAACCTCATTGTGTGATGAAGTTTTATAGAAAAATATGAAACAAATATTTTGAGCACTTTTGTATCTGATACAAATGTATATTTTAATTAATAAATGCAATTCTATAAATTTTGTAGGCTAAAATAATTATCCAAAAATCATGGCATTTATTATATTACTGTTACTTGCTGCGAGCTACCCCCACAAAAATTTATTGATCATTTGAACAATGTAAAATTCATTCATAATTTATGCTTAATTAATTAATTGATAAAAACTAATAACAAATCATAACGGTTTAGGTTTTATGTGTGACTTTTGGATTACGTAATGACCCTGGATCATAAACATAATGTGATCCTTGGCACTTTATTAGTTCACTGGGCTTTCAGCCAATGTTAAAATGATTAATAAACTAATTATGTAACAACAACCCTGCTTAGTGAGGTCTTGATTACAACCTTACCGTGAAGGAAAGTTGAACTCAAGTTGTTAATCTTGTTATGCATTTATCACATCATGTTCATGGCATTACATTACAGTAAGCATGCATCATTCATTTACATGTAGTGCATACGCGAGTGAAGGCTTACGTCGATCAAGTTCGGAGGAGGTCCATCGACCAAATGATGTTGATGTCAAGTTTGACCCTGATGCCTTCTTCGTGGAAACTAACCTACCCTGCAACACAGGCAAGCCCTCGTGCATTATATTCCTTTCTGATATTTTATAAAAGTTAATCACTATTATGGTAATGCATTAAGTATCAGGTTAAATGAAAACCGTTGTTTCATGTTTTCCTTGTCTACCTATGATTTTATGTCATAATGATTATGCTTAGCCCTGCTAAAGTAGGATTCTTAAGCTGGGTTGTCAATCGCGAGTTAGCCTTGCTCAGGGTTCACCCTGAGGAGTGATGACATGGCTTATGAGTCACTAAAATATGATTTCTTAATTATGATGAATATGTGAACTGAGATCTTGTAACACCCTAAATTTTGCTAATTTTGAAATAGAGCTAAATTGATTTAATTTTATATTTTTCTGCTCATAAAACATAGGGAATTAAAATTTTTATTAAATTAAAAATTTATAATAGGAAATTAGCAACATGATTGTGCATTAATGCTCTTGCATATGATTTATTTTGGTTGAATGGTCTTTGCCCAAAACTAAAAATTATTCAAATTCTTTTGTAAATGATTTTATGATGTGAGTTAGTAAATTTTCAAAATGCGTTTAGTACAACGATCTTCTTTACAATATCTCTCTGTCTCTCCTTTTATAATTAAATTCCTTGATTCCCAACTCAGATCCTTCAATCAGAGTTTATCAGAACCTTTTCTTCAGCTCCAAATCACTCTTTGGTGCTCAACATTCATTAATTTCTCACCCAAAACTTTCCGGGAATTTTTCTAGCTTTTTCTGAACCTTTTTCTTATTTTTTTATTAAGCAAAATCTAATTTTTAGATGCTCCAAAATATCTTTTCTTCAGCTCTAAATCCTTTATTTGGGTTCAACATGTTCTAAAATATATCCAGGAATTTTCCTATAATTTTCGGAGCCTTCTGGGTATTTTTCGAGGCCCAAATATCAATTTTAGACTTTTCTCAAATTATTTAATTCGGAATATGTAATAAATCCGATAATAATAAAATATCTCGTTTTTGTACCGACTTCAAACCCTACAACTATATATATCACCGCGTAGCCCTTGACACGCTGATTCCGAAAGTACGGCCCGTTTTCGCAGCCGCCACTAGTAGCCTTGTAGATCTAAAGTCGAAGTTGGAAACACTTAGGGTTCCGGCGAACTCTTCGGCGAGCTTTTCCGGCCATCTCGACCGTCACCGGTGAAAGCCATCACCACCACGAGGTAGCTCTTTTCATTCTCTATGCCGTAGTATATCTCTTTTGTCGAATCCATATCGGTTTAACCGTTCCCCATCCGTTTATCATTTTCCGGTGAACTTCCCGGCGAGAAGCACCATGGCTGCAGTAGGTTATCTTCTTCGTTTTTGCGGCCGCCATGGCTTCGTGGTCCACCAGAGGGGCCTTCACCGCTGCCCTGCGTACCATTGCGCCATCCTGCCACCCTGCTGGTCACCCAGGAACACGGTCGAAGCCTCCCCTTCTTTCCTGCATGCAGAACAGCAGAGCAGCTGGCCGTCGCCCTTCGGAGCCGAGGAAGCAGCAGCAAGCCGAGCCCTCCCTTCCGGCCAATCGGGCCCCACTCGATGAGATGTGCAGCGCTGCCCTGCTGCTAACCCCCGCCGAGTTCTTCTCCCAGCGTGAAGAGCCAACAAAGCAGCAGCACCGTTGTTCTGTACATGAACAGCTAGATGGAGAAGACGATCAGAGGTTGAAGACGATGTATTTACAAGTATTGCCATCGGTTCGTATTTTGTTCGCCGTTTCTCCGTTTTAACTCCTATTTAACCCGTTCAAATTACGTTCGAATTGTATTGACATTTTCTATGTGTATTTGCTACTGTTATATATGTTTTCAACTTTTTAAATTTCGTAATTATATTTGATCTATTATTTTATAAAAAGGAAATATTATTTAATTCATAATCTGTTCGTTTTAATTCCGATTCGGATGAATCAAATTGCATTAATTTCGTATTTCATACACTACATGTTTATACTACTGAAAATTAATTTTTACACTTTTAGTTTTCGAGTTAATATTATAATAATTATTTTCCTAGCGCAAATCTTTGAAAAATCACAACTTATACGTTTTAAATCCGTTTTTCGTGATCTTTATATCGATGTAATCGTGAGAACAAAGAGAATAATTTTATAATCTTTTCAAACTGTTTTATTAATGTTTGGTGTACTGTTTTAATTATTATTCTTGTTTGCTTCGTGTATGTCTGCTGGATGTTGTGTGTTGATGAGGTGATCGATCGAGTATAGACGGTGAGCAGTTCGTGATGATTCTCGGAGCTATAAATTGAAGATTTAGATCAGAGAAAGGATCTCAAGTTCAAGGCAAGTATAACATGGACCACCCTTGTTATCCTATTCACAATAATCACATTCATATATGCATATGTCTACCTTGACAATCATAGAGATTATAACTTAGTTATTGAATTTCTGATTCCTTGTTCACCTATTGGGATGTGCATTGGGTAGTTTTGCTAGTGCTTTATTAATACCAATGATCTTGTGATATGATTAATGGATTGTGCAATGAACATTTAATATGATTAATATGATTTTATTACTGCTCAAAAGGGGGCTAGAGCCTTGGGTTGGATATTTTGGCTCTAGTTTCTCTCCATAGAATTTCTGTAAGTGTTTAATCCGGGACATACGTACAACTGTTAGGGCTATATGGCTCTGGCTCTAGTTTTTTAAAAGACCTTTTCTAGTTTGTTAGAGGTTACCCGAAAGGGCGCAGTTGGGGGTTTGCCACCTTGGCTGTAGTACAACTTCTAGTCTTATGTGTATAGCCGAGAACGAATGTGCCATAATGAAAAGGGGTTCCTACATCTCGCTGCCACTCACCCATGCGGCCATAACTTGTTAGACGAACTTTTAAATGGCTTTATATGGTTCTCTGATGTTTGGGTCTAACTAACCCAAGCATTAGAAAATCATGACTCATAGGTAAAGTGTACACCTCTGCGCAGAGTTTAATAATCTATCATGATAGCCGTGCTCACGGTCACGAGCGGCATTGAAACTTTTACAGCTAGATGGTTACTATTACATTCATGCTATGTTTATTATTGTTGTTAATGCCTTTGCTATTTATTAACCTTATTACAATTGATCATTGGATTAATATTGGGAGACGGTTTATCTTGATGCTACACAAATGCTATAAAATGAACATGATTATAAAAGCTAAATGCAGTCAAGCAGTGTCTATCCTTTTGAGCCTCATGAACCCGTGTTGTACTTGCTGAGTACGAAATGTGCTCACCCTTGCAATTCACCACCACAGATGAAGATTGGAGTGAAGACTATCGCAATGAGTATTAGGCTTGGTGTCTCCCAGTCGACATGTCCCTGTGTTGGAGCTTCCGCGAGCGTTTCGACATTAGTTATTATTTTTAGATTTGATCTATATATGTTCAAGACTATGTAATGAATGTCTATTCGTATTGTGCGCACTGTGATGATACTGTTTATAATTTGTCAGCTTATATGTGTGACTATTCCTAGGGCACATATGAGTTATTTATGCATCCTATTTTATTCTGGGTTGGATATTTTGGCTCTAGTTTCTCTCCATAGGATTTCTGTAAGTGTTTAATCTGGGACATATGTACAACTGTGAGGGCCATATAGCTCTGGCTCTAGTTTTTTAAAAGACCTTTTCTAGTTTGTTAGAGGTTACCCGAAAGGGCGCAGTTGGGGGTTTGCCACCATGGGTGTAGTACAGCTTCTAGTCTTATGTGTATAGCCGAGAAGGAATGTGCCATAATGAAAAGGGGGGTTCCTACATCTCGCTGCCACTCACCCTTGCGGCCCTAACTTGTTAGACGAACTTTTAAATGGCCTTATATGGTTCTCTGATGTTTGGGTCTAGCTAACCCAAGCATCAGAAAATCATGACTCACAGGTAAAGTGTACACCTCTGCGCAGAGTTTAATAATCTATCAAGATAGCCGTGCTCACGGTCACGAGCGGCGTTGGAACTTTTACAGCTAGATGGTTACTATTACATTCATGCTATGTTTATTATTGTTGTTAATGCCTTTGCTATTTATTAACCTTATTACAATTGATCATTGGATTAATATTGGGAGACGGTTTATCTTGATGCTACACAAATGCTATAAAATGAACATGATTATAAAAGCTAAATGCAGTCAAACAGTGTCTAGCCTTTTGAGCCTCATAAACCCGTGTTGTACTTGCTGAGTACGAAATGTGCTCACCCTTACAATTCACCACCACAGATGAAGATTGGAGTGAAGACTATCGCAATGAGTATTAGGCTTGGTGTCTCCCAGTCGACGTGTCCCTGTGTTGGAGCTTCCGCGAGCGTTTCGACATTAGTTATTATTTTTAGATTTGATCTATATATGTTCAAGACTATGTAATGAATGTCTATTCGTATTGTGCTCACTGTGATGATACTGTTTATAATTTGTCAGCTTATATGTGTGACTATTCCTGGGGCACATATGAGTTATTTATGCATCCTATTTTATTCTTAAAATATGGGTGTGACAGATTAGTATCAGAGCATGTGTTGACTGTTGGACGCAAGCCTAAATAGAAATTGGTCATCTTTAGCTTACTAACTTGCTATGGAATCCTTGTTCCGTTTTTCTTGATAATTTCTGCTATATTATACTCCTTGCCTTACTCGTCTCCTCCTTGTTGCTATAAATACTTGTGCCTTGTCTACTCCTTGATTTTATGTGCTTTTAGAACAATCTCTTATCTCATTCTTGGATAGCATGAAGTTGAAGCCTTAGATATGAACCCTTGATGCCAATAGAACGATAGTGTTGCAAGTTGAATATCATTGATTGTTGTGCCTTGTTGAATTGTTATTGTGATATTGCTTGATTTGGATTTTTGTAATGAGTGCAATAATTTTGTGGAGTTATCCACAATTTCACTTAGTTTATAAGCCTCAGGCATAACAATGATTGAAATAGATAGTTGGGTTTTGTTTCTCTCTTGTTTCCTTTATTCTTTCTTCCCGGAGCAACCTGCCTTCGTCAGCTTGTACATCTATGTTTTGAATATCAAAAATCATGAAAAAAATTCTGGACATAAGTAGACTTCAAGATCATTCTGTGAGCGGAAGAATCACCTTCAAAGCTATTTTTATTTGGGAGCTACGAAAATCACAAGATGATGCAACTGTGCTGTTTGGAATCTAGAACAGTTTCTGTTGTTCTCTGTTTTTGGCCTCCTTAACTTGAGAATCTGGAAAAGTGTTCTACATAATAGTTGTAGAGAATTTCATCAGCTTTCCAATGGTATACGGTGCAAAGTATTTGGATTAACGGAACAGGAGTTATAGCTGTTCTACTGTACTGCTATTTTTCATCTTGCGAGGAACTACAGGTTTCCTATTCTTACCTATATTCATGAGCCTTGTTGGTATGACAAAAGTACATGATGTTAGTCAGCTCACTCAGAATAATATGAAAGCTACCCTTGGTGCCCCTGGTCAATCTTTTCTTAAGGGGGGTAGCCAAGATGAAGAAGTGACAAGATGAAGTTTCTTAGTTGTAGTGCATCAGTTAGAAGTACCAATTGTCCCTATGGTTAAGGAAGCACTATCAAGAGTAGGTGTCTTGGTTCAGGCTTGTTAACTTGTTGGATCATTCATGAGGAGATCATGTTTGCATCATGATCTATCTTTACTTGGAGATATTGTTAGTTGGGAATTCAACCTTCATCGTACTCAAGACAAGAAGGCATTCTTGATAAGAAAAAGATATTGGATATTTACAGCTATCTCTGTGGGAAGCTAGAAGCATCAATGTTACTTGGAAGATTAGTGGACTTTGGATAAAAGAAGTACATTATTGATTACATTATCTAATATGGTGGAGCTATAGAGAATTCGAGATAGTAAAGGCAGTATTGAACCAGACTAACTCAGAGTTCCAACAGGATGCTAAGATTCCATTATAAATACATTGAAGAAGGCGACCAAGAGATCTTGGATAAGTGTAGATGAGCTAAAGAAAGGTTGAATGGAATCTGAGTGTAAGCTTTGTTAAGCCTGAGCAAGAGTTGGTCTATCTACAATGATGCAACTTGCAAGATTCGGAATGTGTTCTTATCAGGGAAGAAAAAAATATTGGCTTAGTATTAAGTCAAGTTGAAAAGTGTTAGTCACCAAATTGGAGATTTGCTTACTAGACATAAGTGTTGCACTTACATGGATTATAAGAGTCTCGTTTACATGGATTAGAAGATCAGAAATTACATCCTCACCAAGTTGGCTTTGAGCTAGCAACATTAGTATTGGACTAGAACAATACAAGAGTAATGATTTGGAGAAGTGTTATTACCTATAGAAGAATGAGTCATTTCGATGCCTTTAACGAAGCAGAGTTATGCTAGCAAAAGCTTAGGATGACACCAAGGACTAAAGAGTTATGTTTAGAGGTTGCTACTCAATTGAGTATCGACACAAGCATTTGGATGTAATTAAACATAACCTACCTTGGAACAAGGAGTTCGTGAATGCCCTTTTGGAAAAAAAATTGTTTACCCATTGAGGATCTAGAAGTTGTGACTGAGTCATTTGGTGAAAGGAGGTAGCCTCACCCAAAAGTGCGTTGGAATAAGTGCTAAGAAAGAGCTACTTAATTTAAGAAAGTAAAAAAAGATCCAAGTGCAGAGTATTCCTATCTCTTTTCAATCATCTTCTTCTTCCGAATCTCGGGACGAGATTCATCTTAAGGGGGGTAGAATTGTAACACTCTAAATTTTGTTAATTTTAAAATAGAACTAAATTGATTTAATTTTATATTTTTGTGCTCATAAAATATAGGGAATTAAAATTTTTATTAAATTAAAAATTTATAATAGGAAATTAGCAACATGATTGTGCACTGATGCTCTTGATATGATTTATTTTGGTTGAGCGGTCTTTGCCCAAAACTAAAAATTATTCAAATTCTTTTGTAAATGATTTTGTGATGTGAGTTAGTAAATTTTCAAAATGCGTTTAGTACAACGATCTTCTTTACAATATCTCTCTGTCTCTCCTTTTATAATTAAATTCCTTGATTCCCAACTCAGATCCTTCAATCAGAGTTTATCAGAACCTTTTCTTCAGCTCCAAATCACTCTTTGGTGCTCAACATTCATCAATTTCTCACCCAAAACTTTTCGGGAATTTTTCTAGCTTTTTCTGGACCTTTTTCTTTTTTTTTATTAAGCAAAATCTAATTTTTAGATGCTCTAAAATATCTTTTCTTCAGCTCTAAATCCTTTATTTGGGTTCAACATGTTCTAAAATATATCCAGGAATTTTCCTATAATTTTCGGAGCCTTCCGGGTATTTTTCGAGGCCCAAATATCAATTTTAGACTTTTCTGAAATTATTTAATTCGGAATATGTAATAAATCCAAAAATAATAAAATATCTCGTTTTTGTACCAACTTCAAACCCTATAACTATATATCACCGCGTAGCCCTTGACACGCTGATTCCGAAAGTACGGCCCATTTTCGCAGCCGCCACTAGTAGCCTTGTAGATCTAAAGTCGAAGTTGGAAACACTTAGGGTTCCGGCGAACTCTCCGGTGAGTTTTTCCGGCCATCTCAACCGTCACCGGTGAAAGCCATCACCACCACGAGGTAGCTCTTTCCGTTCTCTATGCCGTAGTATATCTCTTTTGTCGAATCCATGTCGGTTTAACCGTTCCCCATCCGTTTATCATTTTCCGGTGAACTTCCTGGCGAGAAGCACCATGGCCGCAGCAGGTTATCTTCTTCGTTTTTGCGGCTGCCATGGCTTCGTGGTCCACCAGAGGGGCCTTCACCGCTGCCCTGCGTCCCTTTGCGCCATCCTGCCACCCTGCTGGTCGCCCAGTACCACGGTCGAAGCCTCCCCTTCTTTCCTGCGTGCAGAACAGCAGAGCAGCTGGCCGTCGCCCTTCGGAGCCGAGGAAGCAGCAGCAAGCCGAGCCCTCCCTTCCGACCAATCGGGCCCCACTCGGTGAGATGTGCAGCGCTGCCCTGCTGCTAACCCCCGCCGAGTTCTTCTCCCATCGTGAAGAGCCAACAAAGCAACAGCACCGTTGTTCTGTTCGTGAACAGCTAGATGGAGAAGACGATCAGAGGTTGAAGACGATGTATTTACAAGTATTGCCATTGGTTCGTATTTTGTTCGCCGTTTCTCCGTTTTAACTCCTATTTAAACCGTTCAAATTACATTCGAATCGTATTTACATTTTCTATGTGTATTTGCTACTGTTATATATGTTTTCAACTTTTAAATTTCGTAATTATATTTGATCTATTATTTTATAAAAAGGAAATATTATTTAATTCATAATCTGTTCATTTTAATTCCGATTCGGATGATTCAAATTGCATTAATTTCGTATTTCATACACTACATGTTTATACTACTGAAAATTAATTTTTACACTTTTAGTTTTCGAGTTAATATTATAATAATTATTTTCCAAGCGCAAATCTTCGAAAAATCACAACTTATACGTTTTAAATCCGTTTTTCGTGATCTTTATATCGATGTAATCGTGAGAACAAATAGAATAATTTTATAATCTTTTCAAACTGTTTTATTACTGTTTGGTGTACTGTTTTAATTATTATTCTTGTTTGCTTCGTGTATGTCTGCTGGATGTTGTGTGTCGATGAGGTGATTGATCGAGTATAGACGGTGAGCAGTTCGTAATGATTCTCGGAACTATAAATTGAAGATTTAGATCAGAGAAAGGATCTCAAGTTCAAGGCAAGTATAACATGGACCATCCTTGTTATCCTATTCACAATAATCACATTCATATATGCATGTGTCCACCTTGACAACCTTAGAGATTATAACTTAGTTATTGAATTCCTGATTCCTTGTTCACCTATTGGGATGTGCATTGAGTAGTTTTGCTAGTGCTTTATTAATACCAATGATCTTGTGATATGATTAATGGATTGTGCAATGAACATTTAATATGATTAATATGATTTTATTACTGCTCAAAAGGGGCTAGAGCCTTGGGTTGGATATTTTGGCTCTAGTTTCTCTCCAGATGATTTCTGTAAGTGTTTAATCTGGGACATACGTACAGCTGTGAGGGCTATATGGCTCTGGCTCTAGTTATTTAAAAGTCCTTTTCTAGTTTGTTAGAGGTTACCCGAAAGGGTGCAGTTGGGGGTTTGCCACCTTGGGTGTAGTACAGCTTCTAGTCTTATGTGTATAGCCGAGAAGGAATGTGCCATAATGAAAAGGGGGTTCCTACATCTCGCTGCCACTCACCCTTGCGGCCCTAACTTGTTAGACGAACTTTTAAATGGCTTTATATGGTTCTCTGATGTTTGGGTCTAGCTAACCCAAGCATTAGAAAATCATGACTCACACGTAAAGTGTACACCTCTGCGCAGAGTTTAATAATCTATCATGATAGCCGTGCTCACGGTCACGAGCGGCCTTGGAACTTTTACAGCTAGATGGTTACTATTACATTCATGTTATGTTTATTATTGTTGTTAATGCCTTTGCTATTTATTAACCTTATTACAATTGATCATTGGATTAATATTGGGAGACGGTTTATCTTGATGCTACAAAAATGCTATAAAATGAACATGATTATAAAAGCTAAATGCAGTCAAACAGTGTCTAGCCTTTTGAGCCTCATGAACCCGTGTTGTACTTGCTGAGTACGAAATGTGCTCACCCTTGCAATTCACCACCACAGATGAAGATTGGAGTGAAGACTATCGCAATGAGTATTAGGCTTGGTGTCTCCCAGTCGACGTGTCCCTGTGTTGGAGCTTCCACGAGCGTTTCGACATTAGTTATTATTTTTAGATTTGATCTATATATGTTCAAGACTATGTAATGAATGTCTATTCGTATTGTGCGCACTGTGATGATACTGCTTATAATTTGTCAGCTTATATGTGTGACTATTCCTGGGGCACATATGAGTTATTTATGCATCCTATTTTATTCTTAAAATATGGGTGTGACAGATCTTAAGTCGGTTATCACTTGCAAGTTAGCCTCGCTCAGGAATGGTCCTGAGGGGTGATGACTCAGCTCTGAAGTTGTTGAAATGTGAATATGGTGCTATTAAGCTGAGACCGGTCGGTTGACTTGCATTGGGAAAGGAGTCAATAAGTGTCTCTGACTGAGTCGAATAAGGACTGTCCGTTGTAGGCTTGCTTGGTTGAGACTTGAAACTAGCCACGTACTACGGGATGCCCTGGCTCCGGTGATTCTACTACTCGAATTGACAACCATGCATTGGGAGTGGAGAGATGGCGAGAATAGCGTGTACCCACCCTACTTGAATTTTGGTAGGACGTAGGACCGGTTCAGGTTTTGGAGGAGCCGTGGTAGACGGGGTTGGTATATGAAAGCTTGAGTGCTACATATACAGTGTGGATAGGGATCCCTAGCTGGGTATAATCGATTCGAATCATCGTTGCTCCTCCGATAAGGAGACTTGATCAACTGCCCTGCATCATAGTTTAAGAATGAAACATGGTGTTACTATGGAAAGGAATGAAGAGATGAGTATGAATTGTGAAGTTTAATACAAGTGATTTGAGATAGAATAGGTGGAAACTAGATACCTCTCAACTGTAATTCGGCTTAAACCTAAAAACTAAGGACATACTTTTAGTAAGCTTTTCCTGCAAATAAAATTCTTCTAACCTTGTTGAAAGTCGTACCTTCCTTTCTCTAGTCAGCATACCCTTTGTTGTCTTCTCCCTGACGGGTAAGACTTGTTGAGTACCCTCGTACTCAGGGTTTTATAACCCCTGTTGCAGGTTCTGACTGGTGCTTTTAATCAAGGTTATGTCGGTGGGAACGACATGACTGTTGTCCTCTCCTGACTTAGGTTCTCTACCTAAGTTATCTTCTGCAGTTCCACTCAACTTTCGCAATTTAAGTTAAGTTTGTAAAAGTTAAATTAATCATAATTTGTAAATTTATTGTTATTACTCTTCCGCAACCCTGATGTATATTTTTGTAGAGAATGTGTAATGTTGTAGTTACTCCATTGTTGATCCTGTTCGGAGGTTATGGGTTTCCGAGGAAACCCGGCAGAACTCGTAAGTTATTTGAGTCACATGCACAGCTGTCGGAGGTCTTTGGGACAATGACAGGTGCATGTGGGCCACATAATTTAGGAGGTTCTGTGACACCCTCTCGGCGACCCTCCCTCTCGGCGCGGCCCTCCGTCCTGGCGCCCGTCCCTCCCGGCATGGCCCTCCTGGCCCGAGCAAGTGGAGGTGCGGCGGCGGCCGTCCCTACCCAAGCAACAGTGACGCGGCGGCCCTCCCTCCCCGAGCAGCGGCGGCGTGGCTTCTTCGGTGGTCAGTGAGGCGATGCCTTCTCCCCCGGTGTCACGCGTCGTCCCCCTGAGGAATCATGTGTCCTCCTCCCCGTCCCCGGCGTGGCGCCTCCTTCCCCGGCGACATGGATCTAGGGCGGCGGCGCAGCAGGCTCGCACGGCGGCACGATCCGGCGAGGCCGAACCTGGATCCAGCGAGGAGGAGCTCGGATCCGGCAAGCAGAGCAGCGACGCGGCTCTGGCTGTGGGTGAGGCAGCACGTGAGGCAGCTCTAACGTGGCTACGACAGCGGCGGTGGAGGGATGGGCTCGACGGGCCTATGGATGGGCTCATTGGGCCTGTCCAGGGATTTTCTTTTTTTGATTTTTTAATTGATTAACCGAGGTGGGTAGGCAACTGCCTCGATTAAGGACACGATTAACCATGACCTTTGATCTGAGGCGGTTACAAAACCGCCTCGGTTAACCAGTTTTGACCGCCTCCATTAAATTTAATGTAGTAGTGGATGTCCTGAGTGGTTAATAAAGATGATGAATTAAATTAAAACCAGACGGGTCATCGGTCTTGTCTTTGGTGGTTAGCCGGGCTCGTCTGGTAGGGCTTCAGATTCTTAGAGAAGCATTTCAGTTTCAGATTGTTTGGAGAAACGTTTCTGCGAGAAACAGAATCATTTGCTGGAACCGTTTCGTTGTCCGCCTGGATTCAGATTCTAAAGAGTAGAGAATGTGGCTCAATAGACCAAAGTGCTCTTGACATGTGATGAGTTTATCTTGACATGGCAAATAAGGCCAATATTTTCCTATAAAAACATATTGCAGATTCCATAAAAATAATTCTTAAGAAAATATAATTCAACCAATTAGCGATTTTCCACGTAAAGACGATATTGATAGATCTCTATGAAAGGAATCCAAAAAATTACTTTGCAATTATTAGAATTTTTTCTAGTTTTATAATTGTTTACACCAAAATCTGGGCCAAAAGCAAACAGCCGATTCCGAAGCCAAGACAGAAGTAGAGACAGTCGATCAAGTCCCGGATCGGGTGTTGAATGAAAGAAAGGAAGGCGCGGTCGAAGACGGAGTCGGTCAATGGATGATGTCAGCATGAATCTTTGGTGACGAAAGCGATCACAAAAAGGGGCCCCGCAAGAAAGGCAAGGTTGGGTTCCGAGTTATCTTAGAATTAGGAAATTGTATTTCGTTGAGATTTTCTCTCTAGGTGCTGGGTATAAATATAAGCCCGAGCGCATTGTACAACACACGTCAATCAATACAACAACAATTTCTTTCTTTTCCGGCCCAGGCCAAAACCCTAGGAGTAGGAGTAACGTAGAACCAGCGTGTTTTTCGACAAGTTGGGCGTCATCCGGTGGACGCCAGGCTTGCTGTAAGTACCGTCATGCTCGTGTTTATCATGTCTTCCTAGTACGATTCTAGCTCGTGCAGTTTGCTGGTGGATTCGAGTAGTTATCGATCCTCGTTCAACCTAAGCCATGCTTAGATTGGATTGAGGGTAGTTATCGGCTCAAATTAACTTGGCATGTTGGTTAGATTCATTATGTTACCGATGTTGCTTATGATTATTTATTGTTTATTTATTTTAAGCATCATCAATCTGCCCAATCTTGATCTGTTATTGTTGGCTTAAATCTTTATATCTATCTTGCTTAATTGAATATCAATTGATTATCATGTTTAGGCGAGTAGATCTGTTTGTCATTAGCTGGTTAGTTTAGATCTTGATTGTGTATAGGCCGCACTCAAGTAATAAAACAAATTGTGTGGAGAGTCTTTGATTAATAGATCTAATCATTAGCTTACGTCATGGGCTGTAACGATGCGGTCGATCCCCTTGACGTAAGCGACGGGTTTGGTAGATCAGTCAAAGAGTCAAAGCATCGTTTACTTTATAGGCTTATATGGTGCCTATACTTCAGATCGACTGTTCAGCCGATGCTGCTTGTGCATGCCTGCTGCATGTTATATTCTTCCGATCTCTTTTTATATGCTGTCTTGTGTTTCGGATCATGTCAAGATCGATTCAAGTGTGTTAATTAGCTGCAACGATCCGGTCGATCCTAATTAATAGATGTGGTAGATTGAGACATGTTTTGGCGCATAAGGCAATGTATAATTTAGATTGGTTTGATATAATTTGCTTTTATTCATGTTTATCTATGAATCGGTTAAATGCATATAAGATGTTTCTATTTTACTTATGCTATCAGTTCATGCAATCGAATATTAGCTCTTTAGCCGATGGCCTTATGAGAAGGCCCATTGTGCCTGATATCTGGAACCACTCGGGATATACCAGTGGTTTCGTATTGTGTTACTGGTCAAACCTGTTTTCCTTATCAATTGCAGGTCAAATTGACTGGCACGCTTGAAGACCTGTTGGTGCTCATCAACGCCGATTGTCAAAGCTAGCTGGGTCCGTTCGCTCTACGCTTCCAGGACCGTTCGGGCTTCGCTGGTGTGCTACGTGTGAACCAGATTTCACGCCAACACAATTTTTGGCACACCCGGTGGGATCACTTCGCTGAATCATGACTTTCGACAACAATGACGCCTTCCGCCCGACTCTGGCAGAGCTGCCGCCGGAGGAAGCGCAGGTGGTAAAGAAGCACGTTGCTGAATTCCTGGAAGCCTGTCTGGGGTGTTTCTGCAAGAGCCATGACAAGCACGTGTACCAGAGGACACTGCTTCCCCGATACCTCCTGAGCGAACAGTCCAACAAGACGGAGGAAGAAGAGCGCAAGGAGTTTGAGAAGCTGATCTACGCGGCCACCCAGGGTGCAGTGGCCAACAACCAAAAGTGTTTCCTGGACACCTTCCTGGAGCATATGAAGACCTTGCTCGGGCAGTACATGCCGAGCGAGCAGCACGCGCCGCATGGGCACGTCTACGCCACGTTGCCACCGGCAGCATCTCCAGAAGCGGCAGGGACGTTAACCCAGTCACAACAGCCGAAGGGACAGGCAGAGAGCTTCCCCACTACAAGCGCAGTCCCTCCATCGGCTGCAAAAATATCCCCACTGTACCCAAAGCTGGGCAGAGGCGTCGACCCCAATGCGCCTGGAGGAGGCGCGCCTGGGTATGGTACTGTGCCTCCAGGGGCGGCTGGCTACTACTACTACTCTGTTCCCAACTACTGGGGATGCATCAGAACTACAACCCTTACGTCGGCCACCAACCCTCAAGGCCAAACGACGATCTGCTGCAGAAGATGACCAATGTGCTCAAAGAGCAATTCGGTCTAAAGCCCATAGGGATGGCGGTCGTTTATAAGCGCCCGTACCCAGTCCTCAGTAGCCCATATGAATTTGGTGACTATTGGTATGTTTAGTCAGGCGGCGGCCGTTAGGTCACCTATTTTGAGTTATGGACACACAAGCAAGGCCAAAACATGTGTGCCTCTGCCATCGCGGTACAGGATCCTGGATTTCTCCAAGTTCAGCAGACAGGACAGCACCACCACCTTAGAACACATCAGTCAATACCTCGCCCAGTTATGCGAGGCCTCGGCCGAGGACGCTCACAGAGTCCGCTTCTTCTCGCTCTCGTTGACTAGGCCAGCCTTCACTTGGTTCACGTCATTGCCTCCCAACTCAGTCCCTAATTGGGCCGACCTGGAGAAGAAGTTCCACGCATACTTCCACACTGGGGATGAGGAGAAGACCATCGCTAACTTGGCTAGTATGAAGCATAAGCCAAACGAGACAGGCGTCGATTTCATCAAGAGGTTCAGGGAGGCCTGGAATCTTTGCTACTTATTGGAGATATCCGATAGCAGTCTGGCGCAGCTGGCTTTCGTGGGGCTGCCCTCAGCAGTCAAAGAGAAACTGGCGGGGATGGAGTTCAAAAGTCTGAACCAGCTTTCCCAGAAAGTTGCTGCAACATAGGCACAGTTCCAGAGTCACCGCAAGGAGAACTGATTCAAAGGCAGCGCCTTCGTCAGTAATGACTATTCTGATGAATCTGAGGAGGCTGACAAAGATGTTGCGGCGGTCGAGTTGAAGTGGGGAAGAAGCCGATGACTGTTCCCAAGTCCTGGTGTGCTGAAGAGAAGTATGACTTCGATACACAGAAGCTCGACCAGCTGTTTGATTACCTGCTGGAGAATAGTCAGATCAAAGTCCCAGCAGATCACGTCATACCGAGTGCAGAGCAGTTGAAGGGGAAGACCTTCTGCAAATTCCATGCCAGGGACTCTCATCATACCAACAAGTGTAGAATCTTCAGGCAGATCATTCAGAAGGCCATCTAGAGGGGAGACCTGAAGTTTGAGAACTCCAAGAAGATGAGCATAGAAGATAATCCTTTCCCAAAGGATCAGAACATGGTCCAGACGGTTCTCCCAAAGGGGAAGGTCAAGGTCCTAACTTCTGAAGGGGCCAAGAAAGAGTCGTCGGTTGACCCCAGTCTTCAGATCACCATTGGAGAGATGGAGCAAGGGGAGACATCAAAAGGAGGATCCAGCAAGCGGAAGGTGACATCCCAGCACTTGCTGAATAAATGGCAGCGACGCAGAGAGAAAGACCATAAGAGATGGCTGGAAAAAGGGGACTACCGTAGAAGGGTCAGAGAAGAAGAAGAAGCCTATTACCAGGAGAGAGCAAAGGAGCACTGGCATTGTCCCTTCTTTAGGCACTGCTGGAACGAAGGTCTGAAGTTGCCAACCATCGATAATTGTCCTGAATGCAGTGATCAGTATCGGGACTACAGGAGGCATCAGACCTACCGTCGATCCGTGCACGATCGCATAAGGTATCATCATCAGAATACCGATCGGCGTGAAAAAGGGGATGTGTACGAGGAACGTGAGCACAGGGACTACCAGTGTGACGAGCCGGAATGGCAAGAAGGACAGTGGTGCCCCGGCTACTTGACACACAGCCAGAGGAGACGCGTCCAGCGCCTGAGGAACAGGGAACTGGAGGAAGAGTCTTGCTCAAGGCGAGTCTGGCGCAGGAAGGAGACTGACGACAAGGGCAAGGGAGCAGCCAACGTCCAGATGGTCATCATATTACCTGCAGAATTTAGAGCATCGGTGGTACACAGGCCAGAGACTCCGTCAGAATCTGATGAAGACGCACTCGAAGAATTGGCGGTCATGCTGGTGATCGCACAACAGGCTACTTTTGACAAGCCTTCGAAGCATCGACACCTGAAGGTGCTCTACCTAAAGGGATACGTTGACGGGTGCCGATGACCAAGATGTTGGTGGATGGTGGCGCGTCTGTCAATTTGATGCCTTACACTATATTCCGGAAGCTCGGTAAGGGTCCCGATGATTTGATTGAAACGGACCTGATGCTCAAAGATTTTGGTGGCAACTCGCCTCCGACTCGGGGGGCAGTCAATGTAGAGCTGAAGATCGGAAAGAAGTCTCCAGAACTAATAAGTCCTAGTGATTTGAAGGCCGGTGAGCATATGGATGTCATCCAAAGTAATGGTCATTGGCCCATCCCCAAATACAAAGGCATTCAAGGAGTTGGATCAGAAGTAACTCGCAGCGATTAGAAGGGATTTGTTCTTCTTCGTTTGGCAGAGTAAGAGGTCAAGGCATTGGCTCAGATTGCGCAGCTCCAAGTCTGTTCGTTTTTTCTCTGAGACTCGGCGAAACCAGTTTTTCCAGCCGGCGGGCATGTTGGGCCAGTTCAAAAAAGAATTCTTGGACCATGAAGATGCGTCGACCGGGGAAGCTCTGAAAGGGATCTGGTTGGTCTCGTTGCTGATGAAATCCGAGGGATTTGAATCACCCATCGGACCCAAGTAGAAAGCAGTGGGGGCATCGCTCAGGGGAATCAAAATTTCATTTTTCAGATCCTAAGAGGAATGAATAACATGTGTGACCAATCAGGCAAGGATTCATAGAAGGATTTGGCGAAGTTCATACCTTGGGGATTTCAGAAGGAGTCGCCATCACTTGTGAATTCTAGAAGTGGCGAGTCAAAACCAAGGGCGCGGTGGAAGCTTTCTTGGCTAGGGTTTCAGTTTGTTGCGGAACATTCAAGGGCCAAGCGGGAGTTTGAAGATTTTGGTGTATTTTCATATTGGAGGTCGATTGAGGCTTGGTGCTAATTTTGGAATAAAACAAGTTTATCCCAAAATTGGGGGCATGTGTTTACACCAAAATCTAGGCCGGAAGCAGACAGCCGATTCCGAAGCCAAGACAGAAGCAGAGACAGTGGATCGAGTCCCGGATCAGGTGTTGAATGAAAGAAAGGAAGGCGTGGTCGAAGACGGAGTCGGTCAATGGATGATGTTAGCATGAATCTTTGGCGACGAAAGCGATCACAAAAAGGGGCCCGCAAGAAAGGCAAGGTTGGGTTCCAAGTTATCTTAGAATTAGGAAATTGTATTATTTTCTTATTTTTAGCTAGGGCTTTCATTCAGTTGAGATTTTCTCTCTAGCTGCTGGGTATAAATATAAGCCCAAGCGCATTGTACAACACACGTCAATCAATACAACAACAATTTCTTTCTTTTTCGGCCCTCGGTCAAAACCCTAGGAGTAGGAGTAACATAGAACCGGTGAGTTCCTCGACAAGTTGGGCGTCATCCGGTGGACGCCAGGCTTGCTGTAAGTACCGTCATGCTCATGTTTATCATGTCTTGCTAGTACGATTCTGGCTCGTGCAGTTTGCTGGTGGATTCGAGTAGTTATCGATCCTCATTCGACCTAGGCCATGCTTATATTGGATTGAGGATTAGTTATCGGCTCTAATTAACTTGGCATGTTGGTTAGATTCTTTAAATTACTGATGTTGCTTATGATTATTTATTCTTTGTTTATTTTAAGCATCATCAGTCTGCCCAATCTTGATATGTTCTTGTCGGTTTAAATCTTTGTATCTATCTTGCTTAATTGAATATCGATGGATTATCATGTTTAGGCGAGTAGATCTATTTGTCATTAGCTAATTAGTTCAGATCTTGATTGTGTATAGGCCGCACTCAAGTAATAAAGCAAATTGTGTGGAGAGTCTTTGATTAATAGATCTAATCATTAGCTTACGTCATGGGCTGTAACGATCTGGTCGATCCCCTTGACGTAAGCAACGGGTTAGGTAGATCAGTCAAAGAGTCAAAGCATCATTTATTTTATAGGCTTGTATGGTGCCTATACTTCAGATTGGCTGTTCAGCCGATGCTGCTTGTGTCTGCCTGCTGCATGTTATATTCTTCCGATCTCTTTTTATATGCTGTCTTATGTTTCGGATCATGTCAAAATCGATTTCAGTGTTAATTAGCTGCAACAAACCGGTCGATCCTAATTAATAGATGTGGTAGATTGAGACATGTTTCAGCGCATAAGGGAATGCATAATTTAGATTGGTTTGATATAATTTGCTTTCATTCATATTTATCTATGAATCGGTTCATGTAGTCGGATATCGGCTCTTTAGCCGATGGCCTTATGAGAAGGCCCATTGGGCCGGATATCTGGAACCACCCGGGATACACCATTGGTTCCACATTGTGTTACTGGTCAATCCTGTTTTCCTTGTCAATTGCAGGTCAAATTGACTAGCACGCTTGGAGACCTGTCGGTGCTCGATTGACGAAGCTAGCTGGGTCCGTTCGCTATACGCTTCCAGGACCGTTCCGGCTTCGCTGATGTGCTGAGTGCGAACCAAATTTTGCGCCAACAATAATAGGATAATTTTATAACTTTGATGCTTTTCACTCCTTGTACGTAATAAAAAGAATACGGAAAACCCATCAATTTTGCATTGGAACCCTGAACTATTTCTAAACTTACAAAGACCCTCTTATATTTTCTTGTCCGTGATACTTTTGCATTGGGAACCCTACTATTCCCGTTATGCTCCCACTCAGCTCCCTCGCTCTTTAGTCTTTACTCACGTACTTACGGATCACGCACGGCGGCGGCGGTGGCGGCATAGGTCACTCAACTCGTCGATCCTCCGTCCAAACTTGAATGCATGGATATAATGCCATGGCACCGGTAGTAATTTTCATAAGATTCCAGGAGGAAGCCGGATAGGATCATGCGAAACCAGGCCATCGGTGTTTCGAACTTGGATGAAGGAAGAGTGAAACAGTTCGGTTCCGATTCGCTCTTTGACAAAGCCATTTGGAGCTGATTCTGCTGATTCACCTGAGAAACGGAAACATTTCTGTTTACACCAAAATTTGGACTGGGAGTAGATAGCCAATTTTAGAGGAAGAATCGATCAGACGAAAGCTGAGATAGCCGATCGGGTCTCAGATCGGATGTTGGGTTGAAGAAAAAAAGGTGCGGTCAAAGATGGAATCGATGATGGATGACGTCAGCATGGATCTTTGACGCCGGAAAGCGATCACGTTTAGAGTCCGTTCAGGAAAGGGAAGGTTGGGCTCTAAGTTATCTTTAAAATAGGAGAGTTTGTTAGTTTTCATGTTTGTTACGAGTTGTAATTCGACTAGGACTCTGTTTTGGCTATCAGTTATAAACACTGAGCCCACGCGCTGTAAAAGAGACATCAATATACAACACACTTTCGGCCCTAGTCAAACCCTTAGGAGTAGGAGTAAAGTAGATCTTGGAGAGTTTCTTCGAACGGGCTGAGTTTCATCCGGTGGACGCAAACTTGTTTGTAAGTACCGTCATGCCTCGCTAAACTTTGTTTCTTTAATGTCATCCGGTGGATATGAGAGCATAGTAGATCGGGGTTGATTCTTGTTTGAAATGGGTTTAGCGTCATCCGGTGAACGTGGGCTCAGATCGAATAAGGATTATTTATCGATTTATGATTATTTTCTTGATTAATCTATTTTTAGCGTCATCCGGTGGACGAAAGTTTAGATTAAGCTGGTTAATGAACATGAATTAGTTATCGGCTCTGACTAAATTGGCATCTTAGTTAGATTCATTAAGTTATCGGTGAAGTTTAAGTTTATTTGTTTATATACAGTATTCACCAAATTTGCCCAATCTTTATCTAGCTATATCGGTTTTATATTTTGTAGATTTATTTGTTCAATGAACGATAATTGTCATGTAATTATGCATTGATAAATATAATATATCCGCATTAGCTGACAGATCTTGATCCTGATTGTATACAGGTTGCACTCAAGTAATAAGATAAATATTGTCTAGATTTGATAACCAATTGATTTAAATTATGGTTTATATTATGGCTGTCTCGATCCGTTCCATCCCCAATGTTATAAACGATGAATTGAATATAATGGTTTGAAGGTCAAAACATTGTTCATCTTATAGGCTTATATGTTGCCTGTATTTGCTAAATCAGCTAAATAGCAGATTTGTTTTGTACTCAAACACTTCGCATTAAATAAGCTCAACGTTACTTTTGCTTATATACATGAATCGGTTATACGACAACGTAATGCTTACTCTATGAAAATCGACCCATGCAAATTGGATATCGACTCTTTAGTTGATAACCTACAAACAGGGCCTGTGAGGCCGAATATTTGGAACTGCCTGCGCACACTGGCTAGTTCCGCCTTATATTACTGATCATTATCTTGTCCCTTGTCAATTGCAGGTCAAATTGACTGGCACGCTTGGGAATCATCGATACTCTCAGACCGGGCTCGATGCTAGCTAGATCTGCAAGGCTCCAGCGCTTTTGGGATCGTTTTCGGCTTCGCTGGTGTGTTGAGCGCGGAGAACCACTTTTTGTGCCAATAGTTTCAACCAGCCAAATGCATTCTAAGTTCATGTCAAGTTTTCGTGTTTTTTTAGGCACTACAACTGACATTTCGGGAGAATTGTTGCTTCAGACGAAGGAAGCACAAGTGGTTCAGCTTCAGTAGCACCAGATCTTACTGAACAGGAAGCAAGTGGAGAAGCAACTCGACTCCATCACCCATGTGGCTGATGTGAGCCTTTCAGAGCCCACTCAAACGGGGTCCCTACCTGCCCACAGTCTGTTTTGCCCCTAGGGCTGTATTGATATATTTTTATTTTCATATAGAACACGTGTTATATTTATATTTGTTCATTAAAATACAATCCACACATAAAAAACTCAAGATAGATAATTAATTAATACAATACGAGTCTATGACAACATCTCAATAATAATATGATTGTCAATATATAAAAATACCTAAAGATTAAATGAAGACTACTCTTCTATTACATTCCAGTTCCAAGCAAGAGCAAGGGCCGTCAATTCATCATGAAATGCATTCACGTGAATATAAACGTGGGCTTCTCATTGACTAATTTCTTTGAATCAACCAAATATGAAGAGCATCTTATGAATATATTTTTTCAAACTAGACTTCAGAAGCTGAAGCTCCCAATTTCAGGTGATTGATTATTTTCTGTTTTCCATGTTGAGTTACGAGAAGAAATAGCAAGTAGCAGACCAATTGGGAACATGATATGGATCAAAATCTTGCTCTTTGGTCAACTATTTTTCTGCACATTTTTTCTCATATATACATCAAAATTGTTCTGATGGTCAGGATCAGCCGATCCTCTGAAAGGCACGTGCCGACTACAGCATCGACAGAGCGACCTCTCTCGCTTCAGACAACAGTCATGATTGGTAGTAGTACTTCAGAAGGATTCTTTATTTAGTCACTCGAAAAATAGGACTTCCTTTTTTCGTAACAAATGCCCATGTGTACGTATAAGTAATGAAATGTTGCTCTTATTAGGGTTTATATTATTTTGTAAGGTTTTGTAATTTTACTATGAGCAAGAAAAGCGAGATTTTATATTTTATATGAGTATAAAAATGGTCGTGTCCAAATTCCTTTGAAAAGTGGACTTGAAACAAGGAAAACTAAACAATAACATTTCTGTTTTTATGGTTCGTGTGTATTTTATAAAGATTAAAAAATTAAATAAACTAATCTAATTAAATTGGCCTATTGCTCTAGAAACCGACATGACGAATTAAATTTGGCGGGGAGAATTTGGCCAACGTGGGCGCGCGGGTGAAATCCAAACCCCAGTGGCGCCTAATTGACTTGTTGGCGTCTTAGCTTCGCGCGCACTCTCCTGCAGCCTCCAGCCATTTCAGGCCTTCACATGTTTTGGTTCCTCGTTCTTCTCTACCCCCAACATCGCTCACTCTCAAGTTGCCCCTTCTCCATCCTCCGCGCTGCCACCCTTCTGTTCCTCCGCCCTTGACGCGTCCTTTTTTTGCGTGTTTGGCGGTCGAACTCCCACATAGAGTGGGGTCGGTGATGATTCGGAGCTGCGCATCACACCTCCATACAGTGGCGCCCATGGAGGGGGTCGAAGCACCAATCCAGTGCGGGGCACCTCAATCCAGCGGGTGCTACAGCACATCCGGGCGCCGCCATGACCTTCACGTCAACATCATCGTCAATCGAGGTATGCACACCGTGCCAAGTCGTCCCTCCCCATGCTCGCATCTCGGCGGCGGCTGCTTGCAACCGTTGCTACAGGCTGATGCAATGCAAACCAGGTGTTTGAAAAAGTGCATGAAAGGCGGTTGGTGATTCTATTTTTAAGATATTTGGAAGTAGAAAAGGTTTTGACTTCTTAACTAGTTTTGTACCAAATGCAATGTCTGCAATAAGTTTATCTTATTATATGCATTGCAGAGAGTTGCTGCAGTAGGCGTCTTGCTAGTGGGAAATTATACATGCGTCCTCCATGGTCAGTAGCTTGAGTTTCTGGTTTCTAATGCTAGAATTATATATTTTAAATTAATAATAACAACACTTCAAACCTTTATTTGGTTATCCATGCATATGAAACACTCAAAAAAGCACCTCCAGAAAATTGATCTCCAGTAGTCATTGGTAAGAGAATTTTAAATTTTACTTATCCATAGTTCAGGAATGATTGGGAGTAATCGGGATGGCCTGTGTTCATTCCGCTCTCAAACATTTAGCTATAGTTACCATTTGTTGGAATCTAAGTTCTTAAAAATGTGAGACTGTACATCTGATTCACCACTAGGCTCTAGCCTCCCGCCAGTAAAAAAAAAAAATGTGTAGTTTCTTTCTGAAGCTGAGTTCTAGACATTCATGTGTGAAGCATTTTTTTTTTTTTTTGCCTTTTTCCATTTATCAGGGTGATGACAGCAGAATGAAGGATATGCAATATGTAGCCTCATGAGCAACCCATAATTCTAGGTATCTGAAGGTAGCACAGGGAACATGGATGCCAAAACGGTTGAGGGGTTGAAATCAGAAAGGATGAGTCTGGTGGCAATAATGCTGCAGCTGGGCCTTTTGAACTCCTGAGAAACTATAGCTTCAGAATAAGATGCTGAAACTTATGGTAATGTCGGATGAGGTATGTGGATCTGCTGCACCTGTACCTTACCAGTATCATGATGTAGTGTTTGCTAGGCTGAATGTTTTTAGAGTGTGAACTGTGGAGGTAATCAACATGAAGATTCAGAGACGATCACAAATTTTATTGGAACCTAATTAAATGAATCATAAATTGGTCTAGGACTGTTGTGGACTCGTTTGTGGGCTGCCAATACCGGCGTCGCCCCAAACCAGCCCACAGTCCGGCCCGAAACCAGGCCACAGCCCAGCAGCCTACGACTGGAGGTTGATTAGGAAAGAGGGATTAAGAGAGGATTTTAGTAGATTAGATTGTTTTTGATATGGAAGTGTGGCTGTACTATAAAGGGCACCTTAGTAGATTGTAATAGGTATCAAAGACGGAATAAACCTCCCTATGTATCAGGGTGGGGTTTTACCCTTTAACGGTGCCGTCAGGCGATTCAGCCGCCGTCACCGGAGAAGCTCCCACCACCGAGGTTCCCTGCTATCCTTTGCGTTCCAATTCCCAGTCCAAACTTCTCCTCTACTCTCCTCTCCGCTTTCCTCGCAGACAGCGCCATACCAAGGACATCATACTTTTGTATTACATGGTGCCAGAGGCAACACAGAGCGGAACGATTGTAGTAAGGCACTTGTGGCCCATCATATGTTTCAGCCTCCTGCTTCGTAAAACTCTCAATGCAATATTGACCATATGTCACATCAAAACAATCCTGAATGGATGTAGTACCAATCAAATAATGCATCAGACTTGGGCATTGAAAAACATTGCACCTATAATCTAAACCGGTGTAATAGCACCTACATATTGCATAAAAAATCAACACTAATGCACCCAAATTTGTCCGATGCAATAATATTTACATATTGCATCTCTTGTTCGAAACTGGTGCGATAGATCATACCTATTGCATTGACATGAATTACTATCACATCAAATTCATTCCCGATGCAATAACGACCACCTATTGCATCAAATTTGGAAAATTGATGCAACTACAACCATGTATTACATCGAATTTGCGTTTGATGCAAGGTGAAGCGATGCAATAGGATAAAAAATTAGTAGTGTGCCCGCGGATTCCACGTGCCCGGTGGTGGCGGCGGCCGAGGACGACTCGGTGGTCTGCTCCCTCGTCGCGCCGGCGGCCAGCAACAGCGGCGGGGAGAAGGTCGCATGGTGTGAGATCACGCGCAATGCCAAGGACGTGTCGTCCTCCACGATTCGGAACCTCAGGTGCTGCATCCTGCATTTTGGGACTTGAGTCAATGCCTTTTTGTGTTCTTGCGGATTCTGGTGCCATGCCGTGTAAACTTCGCTGTTTCACTGCGTGTCCTTGTTAGACGAGTGACAAAATGTCAGAAAAGGGTGACTGAAAGCGACGGGTTTTTTTTTTTTGAGAAAAAATTGACGCGGACTTCGTGTGAGCTCTATTCATCACCTCGTCAGTTGTTAAAGGTGCTGCTGGTGGGTGGGTAACTTATTAATTGGTAGCCACGGCTCAAATTTTGGAATGGATGTGTTACCTTTAGTGCTTGCCTGCATACAATGGATGTGTTCTCCAGTTTGGTCCCTTGAAAGATACAGTGGTAATTGGTGGTGATAGCGATGCTAACTTGTTGCATATTCCCTTTTTTGTTGACTTGGAGGTACCCACAACTTTTAGTGTCCTCGATCTGTTCCAGATTGGGTATATCTGTTTTCCCAAATTGTTGTAGTATAAAGCTCTTGAGAATGCTCATTGTTTAGATAGAGAAGTCAGGCAAGTTGCATTTTTTGCTGCAGCGGTATTCACCTACATTCCATATAAATCATAGATGCCAAATCTGTAACAGTTTGTCTATACATTTGGTGTGTCTGGTTGTGCAAAATCAAAAAAGGATATCCATAGTTTAAACTATGGGGGAACAGGCTGTTAATTCTTGGCACTCTCTTTAAGTTATTTGAATGGAAAAAAATATGTCTTGCAAAAAAAAATATCTTTACATAATTTCTTTAATCGTGAAATTAACTTTTTTCTTTATTGTCCCTCATAATATTTTTTTCTATTTTTTCTACCCTTTTACCTACAGCTTCTTATTTTGCTAGATTGGATTGTTGTGAAAGGGGCTTCATTAGTTACCACATGCTCTGTGCTTGGTACGTTATGACTTGAGCTTCTGGTTTCAGAAAATATATCAGTTTATATGCACATCTTTAATATCTAGGGTTTATAATAATTATAAGCTAAGGCTACCAATTTATGATATTAGAGATATATTATTTATTCTTTTCTTCTTGAATGGTTCAGTAACCAAAATTTAGATTTATTTTTTTCTTCAATTCTACTGTAATCAATTTTTTTAGGTACAACAGTCTTTTTTTTTCTTACCTTACCTTGAGCTCCCAAGACTTATGTGTTTTGCCTCCACAAAGAACGCCTTGCTGAGTCCACTGGATGCAAAAGATCCACTGAGACAGCATAATATGTTTCTTTTATACTTTCTGGAGTTCATTATTCACTGCAATGCTTCAAACTGGGGTCAAGTACTCAGAAGGGACCGATGCATTATCCTTAATGATTCTCATTGTAAGGTCATCAACAGATCAAAGAGGAACACCATAATAAGTAAGCAAGTACTGAATGGTGCAAAAAGAAAGCGGATCGCTTGTTAAGAAGCATTTTGTGCGTCTACTTTTCTTGCTTCTGAATTGTAAGTTCTTGTGCTTATATGTTTGATCTCTTCGCAATAGCTTTATAACTGAAGACGCTAGCATGCAAGAACTGTTCTTGCCAGGTGAACACTACAATGTGTGCATTCTGTGGACTAGCTACTTAGTACTCTTCTTTTTAATGATCCTTTTTCCTGGTTCTTGGGGACTTCTCCCACATAAGCATAAGGGAAATTGGTAGTGGAGCCCCTAATTTAAATTGCTAGATCGAAAAGCATGATTATATGTTGCTATTTTAATTTTAATGTAACTATTTTTACCAAAGACGTTTGTCTCACACTTACGCAGTAACTTTCGCTGCCTTTAATCCTTGCAATTGCAACCTAATTCCTGTTGTGTTGGGCCCAGTGGTGTTGAAGTTATTGTGTAGTGGACGCAAAGATGGCTCTAAGCAGATGGGATTGGCAGCTTCTGAAAATGAAAGATCAAGAGAAGTCATAAGTTCAGTTCTTTCTGGATTCATCTAATTGTTTGACTTCTGAGGCAACTTGTTCTCTGGTAAACTACTTATCTCTTTTAGTTATTCAGGATGGAAATCTGCATTTACATTTAGCTAGATTCTATTGTTCAATACGTCCTCATATGGACTGAAAATCGTGATGTTTTTTCACCTGCACATGTTTCACCTTGGGGAAGATGCCGAGCACATGCTGAAGACCATGGAACAAATGGTGCCTACTGCTGCGGCGTGTGCCCTTGTTTGTCTGGAGAAAAAAACACATTTTTGCTCTACCTACCCATTTGCTTTCCGGCACCAGCTTACCACCATCTGAATGAGGATTTTCCTGTTTTGGCCAATCAAGGTAGTAAGTCTGATTTGCTGCTTTTATATGCTGAAGAATGTGTACATCATTACAAGCAAATATTAGAGATTTTCTCTTTCATGAGTATGTTGATTTTATAGTTTAATTTGTTACTCGATCGCACACCTGTAATAATCATATATGTGTTGTGCTTGCATTGCCTATTCCTTTTGCATGTTTGGTCCTTATCACAAAAGAAAAAATGTTTATTATCCGTTTGGTCCAAACAACATTCAGATCGGAAGAGATGGAGCAGGCGGCAGCAAACCTTTCTTCACCCTTCAACCTGGTATGTGACCATATGTCAAAAACTCCCCGATTGTTAACATAGTGATTGATTTTTAATCCCTACCTTTTGTGTTGTGATGGGAGCTGGAGCAAACCTATCTACGCAGGTGCATGGTTAGTCGTCGATGAGGTACGTTGGCGTCCGGCCGTTGCGACGAGTGTCTTGTAGCTTCTCAGCTCCTAGGTTCATCTTCTTTCTTCCTTAATCTGCTTTTGTGTAGCTTCTCGGGTCCTGGGTGTTCTTTCATACTGTATTTTCTGTAGTATTGTTAATGAGATGATCTTAATTTTTGTATTTTGTTGCATGACAAGAATATGGATACCTTGAGACGATAAGATATTGGCCTGATTAAGTGAGCAGTGTGGATCGTGGATGACAGTGACGTGGTGGTTTACTGCATCTGTGGACTTGCCTGGTGAAAGAGGAGCTAAGTTCATAGTAAAAAAAGTGCATTTAATCATTGAGATAACTCACATTTTTATCAGTGTCTTTATCTAATTGCCATTTTCTTTGGGCATAATTTTGAAAGAGAAGGAACTAAGCTAGGAGAGTGAGATGCCTGACGGATGACACAAGATGCCATTTTTGGTTGTTTCCACATCCTTCCCTAAAATAAATCCGTGACGTTAGCACGGGCATTATACTAGTTAGATTAATTTCTTACCCATGGAGAAGGACATGCATGCCATCTCCTCTTGGCTTGTGGGCTTCTGGCGTCGACTTCGTTGGATGAAGATGCCTCAGCCTCTTTGCCGCCGGCTGCCGGTGTACTCTCTCCTAGCCTGGCTGCACTTCTCCTCCACGCGAAGGCCAGCAACATTGGTTGCGTTTTTCTTTGGATGGAGAAGTATCGATGGTCAGCAACATTTGTTGCGTTTTGCTTTTCTTCCAAAAATCCCCCTTGGCGTAGATGGCTTGGCTCCTTTATATAGGCAGCCAGTAGGGTAGCGGCCGGACTCCTGGCAACGCAGCATGCGCCGCCAAAGGTTTCTTAGCCAGCGCTAGATTTTTGGGCCGCTTTTCTTGTTCGATATACGAGATAAATTAGTTATCTCTCTTGCACGTACTCATAGAGACTTTGGGCCCAATAAGATACGGCTCCGAGAGACACCAGCAAGTCCAAAATTCATGCACGTATGTCTTGCTGATAACTCATATATGTGTATACTCAGCACAGTTTGAGAATATTTTAGACCACGTACCGAGTCATGTCACGTCACGATTCAGTCGATGTATAATTATTATGCCAAAAATAAATGGCACATGCCGACGTACGTGCACGAGTTGTACAAATATAGATGCATGTCAGAGAATTTTGAGTTGACAAAAATCCATTATAAACAACTAAAATGCCTAAGAAAATGCAACTCCATTTCTTCATCGTTTCGATTTATGTGCCCTTTTCTAATCCTCCATGTTCTCCCTATTGAATGTCACTTTTTATGAATCCATGGCAGATTTTTCACTCCAGGTGAATCTCGCCTCTATTGAGTTTCATCTCCTTCTTGAATCAGTCGCTGTGGGGCTCCAATTGAAGCAATGGTTCTCCAGTTTGAGAGTGGTGGATTTCCAGTTTGGGCACCACAAACGGTAGGTTCATTAGCATTTCCTAAGCATTAAGGTTCATTTTTGGGTACATCCCTACCATTGTTATATGCATTTCTGGTGAATTTCACTCTCAGTCTAGCTTCCGTACTACATATGCTTTGGTGTCTGTACTGTGTAGATTTGATAGAACAGATGATAGATGTTGTCTAAGTGATCTTTTCATGTGGTATGTTTGGAGCCATAGGAATTTTCATGATAAGTGCATTAGTCATGAGCTTTTGTCATTTGTGCAGTAGCTATTATGCCTTTTGTTAGATTTTGTAATAAAATGTGAAGGATATTATTCATGTAATAATGTGGTTATTCATGACGAGTGCATATATTGCTTCTTCTAACTGTTAGTATTTACGCCTCAAATCTTTTTTTTAAAAATCATGTAATGATGTGCCTAGATTTATTTCTCATATTTCATATGTCTATTTCTGTGTAGCAGCTATTATCCCTACGCACATCAGTACATCACCACTCCTGCCCACTTGCCGTCGCTGTTCATTGACCTATCGTCGGTGAGTCCTCTAGTTATTGCCTTTTCTTGCTTGATTGCTTAGAGGATTGAAAGATTGAACGTGGCTGTGATCTATTCGTGCCTTTTCCTTTTCTTGCCATGCCTAGATTACCAAGCAGTACCAGCATATCCTCCTCTTTTTCTTTTCATGGATTGAATTCTGGATATGTGTAGTATATATAGTATCCCTGCCTATATTGTCAATCTTGATTGTCAGTATTATTGTAAGAGTAAGTAGTTCAAGAAAGAAATATTTAGAGTATTTACAGCAAAGTACCCCTATAATTTGCTTTGTCTTACTATTTAAATCTCACAAGTTTGAATCCTAGAATAGAAATATAGCATCCTTACTAACATGGATATCGAGGAGGCTGGCCACTTGTCCTTTTTCTTCAGTTGCATGACATGTAGGCAATTTAAGAGTCACAATTTAGGCAATTTTAGTGACACTTGTTAAGCAATAATGTGCTCCTAAATAGATAATTTAGCTTTTTTGTTACAATTCTAGAGATAGCTCATTAAAATCTCTATTTGACACCTATATGATGATTCCTTGCATTCAATTCAATAAGTATAAATGTGTGCTGCTACATCAAAACATATAGGCAACTTAGTCAGACTCAATAGGCACTAATATTGTATTGCATTAGGAAAAAACATAAGGTTAAGCAATTTTGTTCAGTAACATCTATGGTGTGCTTCATGTTTGAATTGTTGCAACCCTAAATCTCAACTTTTTTAATTGCAGGTGTGATGGTCCAAAACATCGTGGGATTAAATGAACAAAGAACTATGTGCAGCATCAAGCAGGAGGTCTAGTACAGCAAGATGTATTTAGACATAATCTACTTTTTTGTCTATGTTCTAAGAAGATGCCTGAGATGCTATACAAAACATCCTAAGATGCCTAGAATGACATGTTTATATTTATTTATTTTTCTTGCTAGGATGAGTATCAAATTTGTAATATTTGAGATGTCAGTTTAATAATAATGTTTGGCAAATTTAGGAGCAGCGAGCTTGTTGGGTGTTGACGTGTTGTGGAAAGTGATAATGTGAGAAAAAAACTAGAAGCAACAAGCTTATCTTGTGCTAAATAATACACAACAGTAGTCATTAATTAGCATCTTACCAAAAAAGGAATATAATAATTGCACTTTTATCTAAAAAGGGCAGGGCCATGCTCTAGGACTAAAACACGGACGGCCGTGCAATAGCCTCTTTAAAAAAATAAAAATAGAGTGCATATAGCTGCTTGCTGGATAAGGCAAGAACGATCTAGAACTGATATGCGTCTGCTTATATATAGACAACGATATCAATCCAGGATACGTACAGAGTTATATACTCTCCTCATGTTACCAACGAAGATGAGCAGGACCAGGACTGGGTACTCCACACCAGCTGCCATTTGTATAGTTCTTCTGCTCCTAAGGTTTTCAACCATGGCTTCCTGCGAGCGCGAAGTAGGTGCGTATTACCATTACCGCCTGCTTCAATTTTACTTGTTTTATAAATTCCATATATATCAAGATGCAATCATATTTGGTTAATTAAGCATACGAGTTAGATGTGTTCTGTTTGATGTGTATGGATTGTTGCATGCATACGCAGCTGAAGAGTCCTGCCACACGGAATCGCCGCGCTGCGACAGGGATGCATGCTCCGACAGATGCAAAAAGGAGGCCACGGAACTTGGCTACAACGTTGTCACTGCATCTTGCCGCACAGATGTTAAGTGCTGCTGCACCTTTCATAAGCAAAAAGCCCCTGGGCTTCTTGCTTGAACTGTGTATGTATGTATGTATATAGATAGACAGACGCAGGGTTCCCACCTGGCGGCTGCTATAAATAATTAAATCCCATGTAAAAAAACAGTAAATGAGCTAGCAATAATTTGTCGTCCTGTTTCGGGTCAGTGGGTATATATGGCCATAGTGAATATATACTGCCAAAGATAGGAGGAGAAAAAGACCAGTTGCATAATAAATATGGACATGCCACGGGAATCATCGCCTCCCTGCCGTAGCGAAAGCACCGCCGCTGCTTCCACCATGGCTAGTCCACCTCCCATCTCTCACCGGCATCTCTCTAGAGGTTGATCTGTCACTTTAGAATGTTTTTTAGTAGATCGAGTCGTTTAGGGTTGGATTCTCCCCATGCTCATTAGAGCAACTCCAACAGTTAGGCAAATGGGTTTGGTATTATTGTTTTTTTTGGCAAAATCCTCAAAATCACCTATCCAACATTTTGGCAAATTGGCTTGGCATTTTAATCAACTTGGCAAAAACCAGGTGTTTTCGCGCATATATATGCGCGCGTGCAGTCCACTTCGCAATCGCTCTCGCGCCGCCAGATTTCTTTCCCGTGAAATCCCAGAAGGACTCGATCGAGGGAAGTCCTTCACGCGAAATCCCAGAAGCACTCGGTTCCATCTTCATCGGCGTCAGGTTCCCACTCGGCAGCGGCGGCGCTCCCAGACAGGTCAGCGTCGTTGGCTCACGGCTCCTCTTCCCTCTGTCTCGCCTCGCGCCCTCACCTCCCATCCTCAAGGTTCGCAAGGAGCCGCAGCTCCAGGCTCATCTTTGCGATTCCCATCCGTGGTCAGGAAGTACCGCATGAGAGCAAACTACTTCACTCTTTTTTCAACTAGTATTAACATCTAGCTTTGTTTGTTTGACGTCATTATCAATTGCTAGCGTTGTTCTAGATCCTTGATGAGGTCTCCATTGATTATTATAATTTTCCATGTGAAGCTGTATATGTACAGATGTCTACACACTACAGGATGTGGCTTCTTTGCCGAGTGCCCGGGGCACTTGGCAAAGACCTTAATGCACTCGGCGGTCGAACCAACATTTTCCGAAAAAATTCAAGAAAACAAAATAAACTAAAGAAATATATCAAAATGCAAGGAAAAAGTCCCAAACCTCAACAGTTTGTTTGTGTTGGTGTATTAAACCTCAAAAAAAATTTTGGTGAAAGAAAAACAAAAAAAAAAACGGTTTCCCGAGTGCCTAGCGTTGGCACTCGGCAAAGTTACCAGTTTGCCGAGTGCCAAACGTCTGGCGCTCGGCAAAGATAACGGCGCCCGACGCCGTAGGTCCCGGGCAGGCCTTTGCCGAGTGCGGATCTTTGCCGAGTGTCTGGCACTCGGCAAAGTCTTTCTTTGCCGAGTGCCTTACTTTGCCGAGTGCCGACGTTTGCCGAGTGCGCGATATTTGGCACTCGGCAAACGTCCAGGCACTTGGCAAAGCACCGGTTTCCTGTAGTGACGCATGGTCTAAGATCTTTTTTTTTCAATTAGTGCGAATATATATATATTATCTTTGATCTATTTGCCCTTAATTTGAAACATAACATTTGTTATTTTTTTTAGGTTCAATCCGACTGGCGGCGTGTGAGGAAGTGCGCGCGAAGAAGAAACACACGCGAAGAAAAGCGCGTGACCGGACACCTCGTGAAAAAAAAATTCACGGCCAAAACAGCTGGATCCACAATTTTGGAAATGCCAAGTCAATTTTGCCAAACTCTTGGAGATGACCTTTTTTTTTCCTTCCTATATCATTTTGGGAGTTGGCAAACAACAACACTCTCAGCATAGCAGCCGGAGCGACAGCCAAGGGCCAAGGCTCTAATCCATTATTGTCCCAAAAAACTTCATATAAATCAGCAAATGTAAATATGTAAATTAATTTTCAAAGGTAATTTTTTCCCGCCAAATATCTTGTGTGACCTTAATACTATTACTAACTAGAACACGATATAGATTTACATTGAAGGTACCAACTTGTAATCTAACATTAAATTTGTAATTCATGCAACCATTTATGTGACTTGTTTCCCACCACAACTCTTCTAAAATAGATATTTAGTAGATTTGTGCTTAAGACATCAGCCACTGTAGCTTGTTTCTTGCAATCAATATTATACAAGTTTGGGTAAAAATTGTGACACAAACAGTATTTCGCTAAGTACAGATTTGTGAGCCATCTTTCATATTCAATCCTCGCAAGCTCATAAATTGGCCAATCATCCCTACAGACGTACCCATTCAAAAATAGGAATCTCCTTTACACTAGACAAAGTTTTAATCTTAAAATATTTATTTTTTTAACTTTTAAGTTTGAAAAGCCATTTGCATTGCAATCTCCACGGCCGTGGTGGTTGACGGCGCTGAGAACGGCAAGTGAACCAACGGCCGCAAGAATGGCAGGCAAGCCGACGGCATCAGACTCCTGATAAAGAGATATTAAGGCCGAGCGGTTTAATAAAAAGGGTCTTATAGTCTTTTCTCCTGTATGCTAATCTGTCCTGAAGTTGCTAGGATTTGATTTTTTCAGAGACAGAGAATAATAAACAACGAACAGCCCACCGGTAGTCCTTGTTTCTACCCTTTGATCCATATCGTCATTTACGGCCCATTACAACAATGGCGCCCACGTTCTGCGTGGGCTGAAATGCCTGTCCATTAATCTATCCAATGATATAAAAATATATATAAGAGCCATGCATGTATATCTTTGTTAAATAAATATCCTGTATTTCTTTCCAAAACAAGATACCTCTCTGCCTATATTGAAAACAAGTACATATCATTCTTCATGAGACATTGTTTTAGATAGATGTAAAGGAAAAGTTGTACAATGCAAGCTACGATGCATGCAGCACGCCAGCAGAATCGTCGATCTGCATGACTCCATATAATAAAGAAGATATTCATGCATGAGTCAAGAACAGGCTCTCATCATTTTGTGCCTTGACAAAAGTGTGGAAATTGAAGCGAGAACGTACAAATTCACGATCAGAATAACTGGACAGAAGAGGTTAGCTTGAGAGACCCGGCCCACTCAAAAGACACTGATATCGATCTATATATATGTACTTAACTAAGGAATAACGCAGACCTGCATGTAAGTGGTGTTTTTTTTTCTTTTGGTTAACCATGGTTAAATTCGGTATTGAACTGCTATAACTTACACTGCTACTGCATTCAGAGTTTACAGGAGGTGGGCAAATTAATCAGCTTTCTAACTAAATGCGGGCGGCTGACCGGCGTGTCTAGCAAGTCGTCTCTGTTAACAGGAATGGATAACACCAATTGAGTGACATACCATAAAGTGCAAAATTCCACAGGTCACACAGTACCGACGAGGGGTATAAACAATGATAATGAGAGTTGGGGGGGGGGGGGGGGGGGGTTTACAAGGTATGGTAGTGCTACATATTAGGAATATCTTTGGCATGTAAATCAAGTAGAATTATTTAGAATGATAGCTTTCCTTGTTGTAATCTTTGACCCTTGTACAAGCCACACCATGAGCTATTCATGGCTATATAACACGGAACCGAGTGAACCTAGGGTCATCTCTCGTTAACCAATTCTCACATGTTATCAAAGCCTTCTTCCTCACGGAATTCTTTCATGGCCTTCGCTTCTTCATCCTCCGCGGCTTCTGCTACCATTGCTCTCACCACATTCCTTCCGCTAACGGAGAAGTTCAGCCACACCAATCATCAATCGTAGAAGGCACAAGTTCTATCGACACTGAGAGGAGCTCAGCATGCCAATTGGGCGGTGGCTAATGCCGTGCCGCCGTCCAAGTTTCTCCCTCTCGAGGCAGGGAAGGAGAAGGATCCACCTAAGGCAAACCCTGAATATGCCTCGTGGGTTGTAAAGGACCATACGGTCCTGAGCTATCTGCTCACCAATCTCTCGAAAGAGATTCTCGGGCATGCTAACATGGAGGTTGCAACTAGAGGCGTGTGGGCGGCCATTGAAGGGCTGTTCATGTTCCAATCTAATGCAAAGGTCATCAGTGTTAGAAGATAGAAGTGTCTTGGTGTATAACTAATGTACACGATATTGTCTCATGGTTGTTGAGACCCTTGCGGCATAAGCAAGGCACGCTAGATTGTAGGCTAAGTTTGTGTAAATTTGTTCTCTCAATTTGTTGTAACAAACTCTATCCTGTAAATGCCACAATCGGGGTTGTTCCCATTCTATTTAATATGCAGCCGAGGCCTCGTACCGGGTAACCCTCGTTCTCCCATTTTGACATGGTATCAGAGCCATTCAACTCCACATGAAGAAAGTCATCCTTGGCGTTTCATCTAGCCTCGTCTTCCGGTGCGTCTGCTGCTCCGTCCTACGGCTTCTCAGTGATAGAGAAGCTCGACCGCAAGAACTACGGGATCTGGAAACTCCAGGTCACATCGGTGCTCAAGGGGGCGCAGAAAGCGTCCTTCATTGACCCCAACGTCGAGCCATCGACGCTATTTTTGCCCAAGAAGGAGGGCATCGACGACAAGGAGGGCCCCAAGCCCAACCCTGACTATGAGTCATGGGTTGCCAAGGACCAGATGGTCCTCAGTTTCATCCTGACCTCCCTCGGCAAGGAGATCAGTGGGCAGATGCTCATCACGGTGAAGTCAGCTGTTGAAGCATGGGGCATTATCCAAGGGATTTTTGCCTCGCAGTCTCGCGCCCGTATCATCAGTACCAGGATGGCCTTAGCGACGACGTCCAAGGGCACATCCACTATCAGTGAGTACTTTGTAAAGATGAAAGGGTTGGCGAATGAAATGGCTGCTGCAGGTTGGAAGCTGGAGGATGAAGACCTGGTGTCCTACATCCTCACCGGCCTTGATCAGGACTTCGACTCAGTGGTGTCCGCGGTGGCGGCACGCGTTGAGCCGATCTCGGTTGGGGAGCTTTACACCTAACTAACAAGTTTTGAGTCCAGGATTGAGATGAAGAATGGCGGGCGGTACCAGTCATCCGTGAACATGGCGGCCAGAGGTGGTCGTGGGAACAACAACGGCGTGTACCGCGGTGGAGGATAGCGCGGCCGCGGCGGGTTCGGCCGTGGATTCAAGGGTGGTCGCAATGGCGGCCGTCCATCTGGAAGATTTCAAGCTGGAGTCTTCTGCCAGCTGTGTAGCAAGGAGGGCCACGCCGTCATCAAGTGCTTCAAACGCTTTGACACCTCCTTCACCGGGCTGCCATAGAAATCGGCGTCATCAGGACTACGTCTTATGGCGTCGACTCCAACTGGTACATGGATTCTGGCACGACGGACCACATAACCTCCGAGCTCGAGAAGCTGACTACCAGAGATCGTTACAATGGTGGCGATCAGGTGCAGGTTGCCAATGGTAATGGTATGAAAATTACTCACATTGGTCGCACTACTATAAATTCTCCAACTAGCCCAATCCATCTGCTTAATGTTCTTCGTGTTCCTAATGCTCAAAAAAATCTTGTCTCTGTACATCGTCTTGCACGTGACAACAATGCCTATGTTGAATTTCATCCCACTCATTTTTCTATCAAGGAACAGGCGACGAAGAAAATTCTTCTTCAAGGCAGATGTGAAGGAGGCCTATATCCCTTGTTGCCATCGTCTGGTCGGTTGTCATCCTCAAATAAAGAAGCTCATGGCGCCTCCAAGCCGTCTTCAGAGTCACTATGGCATCATAGGCTGGGGCATGCCTCTCCACCCATAGTTAGGCAGGTGCTTAGCCGTCATCGCATTTCCTTTTCAAAAGAGTCAAATAATCATGTGTGTAATGCCTGTCAGCAAGGCAAGTGTCACCAGCTACCATATCCAAAATCTAGTAGTGTGTCTACTAGTCCACTTGATCTTATATTCTCAGATGTCTGGGGTCAGGCACTAGCCTCGGTTGGTCGTCACAAATATTATTTGAGTTTTATCGATGATTATAGCAAATTTGTTTGGATCTATCTCTTGCGCAATAAATCAGAAGTGTTCCAATGTTTCCAAGATTTCCAACAATTTGTTGAGCGTAAGTTTGATAGAAAAATCAAGGCTGTTCAATCAGATTGGGGTGGCGAGTATCAGGCCTTGAGCCCGTTCTTTAAACGTTTAGGGATAGATCATCATGTTTCGTGTCCTCATGCCCATCAACAAAATGGGTCAGCTGAAAGGAAGCACAGGCACATAGTTGAAGTTGGTCTCACCCTTTTAGCTCATTCTTCAATGCCTCTCAAGTTTTGGGATGAGGCATTTCTCACAGCAACCTTTCTGATTAATCGATTGCCTTCTAAGGTTATTAATCATGACACACCGTATTTCCGCCTCTTTGGTCAGCAACCAGATTACACCTTTCTTCGTACATTCGGCTGTGCGTGTTGGCCAAACCTTAAACCTTTTAATACAAGGAAACTTGAGTTTAGATCCACCCCATGTGTCTTTCTCGGGTATAGCAATCAGCATAAAGGATACAAATGTCTAGATCCATCACAGGGCAGGGTCTACATCTCACGAGATGTTATCTTTGATGAGACAGTGTTTCCCTTTGCATCCATGCATCCCAATGCCGGTGCCCAACTCCGGGCTGAGTTGAATCTTCTCCCTGACATTCTTCTCAATCCATCAAACAATTTTGGGCCTATTGGAAATTCTGTAGTAGATGCTCCAATGTCGAGTTCACTCATATCATCTAACCCTGCGGGCAGTGCAGGTCTCTCTCCTCTTGTTGCAGGATCAAATTTGGCGAGCAACGATGCAGATTCGGCCGCAAACAATGGTGGCAATGATCCACACCTCCTGTGCTCCCCTACCAGCGACAGCACGCACGGCGAGGGGGATCTCCCTGGCAAGACAGGTGGAACTGCAGGCGTATCTGCTATGGGATCGGTGCCCCAACAGCAGCACCGGTCGCCATCAGCGCGTGGTCCGGGCGAATCCTCGCCTAGACCGGGATCCTCTGCGCCCAGATCCAACGTCTCGCTGCCCGAGCGGTCGCGTGTGGCTGCACACGCTGATCCCAGGGCCTTGCTGCGGCGACCACACCTCTGCCCGAGGAGATCCCCTCAGCTGGATCCAGTGTGCCGGCTCCTCCATCGACCGAATCTGTGGCCTCTACTTCATCACAGCAACACACCCATGGTACACGGATTCAGCAAGGGATGACACGGCCCAAAACATATACTGATGGTACTGTGTGATGGTGCATGGTGTCTACTACCGAGAAGGAGGAACCAGCCACGGTCCGTGATGCCCTGCAAGATAAGAACTGGGTCGCAGCGGTGGACTCTGAACATCAAGCACTACAGCGCAATCAGACTTGACACTTAGTGCCACCTCCTCCAGGTAAAAATATCATTGATTGCAAATGGGTTTACAAGATTAAACGTAAAGCAAATGGACAGATTGATCGCTACAAGGCACGTCTGGTGGTGAAGGGGTTCAAGCAACAGTACAGGATTGACTACGAGGACACTTTCAGTCCTGTAGTCAAGGCGGCGACAATTCGACTTGTTTTGTCTGTTGCTGTTTCAAGAGGATGGTCACTTTGCCAGCTGGACGTACAGAATGGCTTCCTGCATGGGCTGTTAGAAGAAGAAGTATATATGAAGCAACCCCAGGTTATGTTGATAAGCAGCATCCTAATTATGTTTGTAAGCTAGATAAAGCTCTCTATGGATTGAAGCAGGCGCCTAGGGCGTGGCATGCTCGACTGTCAGGCAAGTTGCAGGCGCTGGGCTTCACTCCATCCAAGGCCGACACCTCACTGTTCTACTACAATGTATACGTTGATGATATCATTGTGGCTAGCTCGTCACAGGATGCAACTCGTGCATTGCTCCGGAATCTGCAAGAGGAGTTTGCACTGAAAGATTTAGGGGATCTACATTACTTCCTCAGTATTGAAGTCAAGAAGAAGAATGGAACTCTGCTGCTATCTCAATCAAGGTATGCAATGGATATTTTAAGTCGCTCGGGTATGAGCAACTGTAAACCAGTGGATACCCCTCTTCCTAGTTCTGAAAAACTTAGCATAGAGGATGGAAGTAAACTCGGTTCTGATGATGCTACAAGATATAGAAGTTTAGTTGGTGCACTACAGTATCTAACATTGACTAGACCCGATATAAGCTTTGCTGTCAACAAAGTATGTCAATTTCTGCATGCCCCAACAACGACCCATTGGAGTGCTGCCAAAAGGATATTGCGGTATGTCAAAGGGATAGTCAGTCTCGGGTTAAGGTTAAGTCCATCGAACCCCATGCAAGTCAGTGCATTCTCAGATGCAGATTGGGCCAGGTGTGATGATGATAGAAGGTCTACAAGGGGTTTTGCTGTCTTCCTTGGCAACAATCTGATCGCCTGGACGGCCCAAAAGCAACCTACAGTGTCGACGTCTAGTACCGAGGCAGAGTACAAGGCCCTGGCCAATGCCACAGCGGAGATGATGTGGGTTTAAAAATTGTTGCAAGAACTTGGTGTTCGTCACCCTCCTGCTTCTCTGCTGTGGTGTGACAACCTAGGTGCAAAGTATCTCTCGGCAAATCCCATATTTCATGCACGAACCAAGCATATCGAAATTGATTTTTATTTTGTTCGAGAGAGAGTTGCACAAAAGTTATTGGATATCAGATTTATCAACTCCGGCGATCAAGTAACTGATGGTTTTACTAAAGCACTTCCAGTTTACAAGCTTCGGAAATTTAGGGATAATCTCAACCTCTTAGACAGTAGTGGCTGAGATTGAGGGGGGATGTTAGAAGATAGAAGTGTCTCGGTGTATAACTAATGTACACGATATTGTCTCATGGTTGTTGAGACCCTTGCGGCATAAGCAAGGCACGCTAGATTGTAGGCTAAGTTTGTGTAGATTTGTACATCAGATATCTACTCTTGAGATGTTTTAGGATACTATTGTCATCCCATAATATACTCCCTCTATCTCAAAGTACTTGATGTTTTAGGATTTTTTTTTATAGAAATGTATGTCCAATGAAAATTATTCATGTATCATTTTCTTGAAATTGATCCTTGCTAGCTATATTAAATAATTAATCCATTAAGTAAAAGAAATGCACGGGGACACGCATGCTGCAACCTCAAGCTGATGGTCCAATATATGGTCTTCTAGGAGGGAGATGTGAAACATCATTGTATAGTGTAATCAATAAAAACATAGAATAAAGATTGATAGAAAGACAATATAGGTTGATACAATATGCATCAATAGTAGATTTCTCGGTTAATAGAGATAGAATAGATAGATACTAAAACATGAATGGAATGATTTTTTCATAAAATTAAAATAGATAGCTAGATAGCTAGATAGCTAGATAGATAGATAGATAGATAGATCAGTAGGTGATGTGGCAGTATACAAACTGGACATTTAAAATTTACGATTTGATTGACCACATGATATAGTTTTAGATATCAACACAAAACAATAATATACGATTCCCTCCATTCCAAATTATAAGTCGAGTTGATTTTTTGGTATATCCGTTTTAATATGTATCTAGATACATAGCACAAATAAATATATCAGAAAAAAGTCAAAGTAACATATTTATATACAGATAGATTATGTAGGATATCTAAACTTTTTTTCAAAGCCAACAACGAGAATATGCTGAGAATAAATTAGTAGGGAAGAACTGAGGTATCAACACATGAATAACAAGGCAGCAGATGAATAAATTGCAGTGATGGTTTGGTCCTAGATGCACCTATGTAGCTAGCTTCATAAGCACCAGCCCGCATGCATATCGGGCAACCACTCAGTCGGAGTACTAGCTACTATAGCTATGGCATTCAGCTGGAACATACGAAGGAGCAGCGTGCACTGGATGACTGCTGTTGTGTTGGCTGCTCTCCTGTTCGTGCCGTCTCTTCTCCCGTTCACCTATGCAGGTACGAGCAATCCTGAACATATCTATGCTACAGTGCTTCTTCCTGCAACAATATAATCTTATCATTAATTCTTTTTTGTGTTACTATCTTTGGTTTATTTGTTAATTCGTTAGTTATATATCAACTAAGAATATGCGATCATATTTGGTTAATTAAGCATGTGTGGTAGATGTATTTCGTTTGATGTATATGGATTGTTGCATGCCTACGCAGCTGAAGAGTCTTGCCACACGGAATCGCCGCGCTGCGAGAGGGATGCATGCTCCGACAGATGCAAAAAGGAGGCCAAGGAACGTGGCTACAACGTTGTCACTGCATCTTGGCGCACAGATGTGAAGTGCTGCTGCACCTTCATAAGCAAAAAGCCCTGGGCCCGCTGCCACTTTATTCTGGCGACGTCGTGGAAATGATGCCGGAAGGCAGCGGATGACAATGGGGCTTCTTGCTTGAACTGTGTATGCATACATATAGACAGACGCAAGGTTCCCACCTGGCAGCTGCTATAAATAATTAAATCCCATGGAAAACACAGTAAAATGAGGTAGCAATAATTTGTCATCCTGTTTCGGCTCGGTGGGTATATATATGGTCATAGTAAGTACATGCTGCCAAATACAGGAGGAGAAAGGAGGACCAGTTGCATAACAAGCATCGATATGCCACGCGAGTCGTCGCCTCCCAGTCGTAGCAAAAGCAGCCACGGCCGCGGCTGCTTTCACCATGGCTAGTCCACCTCCCTTCTCTCTCTGGCATCTCACCGGAGGCTGATCTGTCACCTAGGACTGAGCTGGGCCTAGGGCCCCTAGGGACCAGACCCTTGTCGTCAGCCCGGTAATATTAGATACCTCAAATAATTTTTAGCCCACTAAAAGCAAAAGGCCCAATACCAAACATGGGTTCCATTTTGGGCCCTTCCCTCCTGGCTCCTGCAGTCTTGCTTGTGTCACGGAGAAGCGGAGGTGCCGCAATTCTTCACGCGCCGATGCCGCCAGTTCTCAGAATTGCCGGCGTCTGCACCTGCGACCTGCACCGCCTGCCCCTGCCGTCACCGCTCTGCATCTCTGCCAGTGCCGGTCCCCCTCCGGTGCCGGCCACCATCGTCGCCCTCTGGCTTGCCCCTCCTGTACAGTTGTGCCATTGCCGCCCGCTTGTGGCCGGCCACCATTCCGTGGCTCCGCCGACCGGCCGGCTGGGGGGCCCCCAGACCGACGACGCCTCCATGTCTTCGTCTGTGCGCCAGCCCTAGCTTGCTGCCTCCACTTAGCCTTGCCTAAAGGCCCTAGTCATAAAGAAGTCCTAGCTCCACCACTGTTGTCACATTAAAATGTTTTTTAGAAGACCCAGTCCTTTAGGGTTAGATTCTCCCCCATGCCAAGTTTTTTTTAAGTATTGGGTTAGATTCTCCCCGTGCGCCTTTCGATAACCACTAATTAACAAGATAGAAAATGTCAGCATACTTGACTAAAGCCAAAGCCACATAGTCCCCACGATTGTACTATATGTCTGTATGTCCCAGTTTTTGCCGACAGATGCAGAGGGCATCATGTGCAAGACCATGAGTTCTCTTGCCCTATATTCTAGTTGCTAAAAAGCAAGTTTTACCATTGTTCTAGATAATCTTAAGTCAGCAATCTGATCATGTATCATTAAGTTAAGCACTAGCAATTTTATCCATATGCAATTATCCCAGAGGAGTCAAAGGTCATGATATTAATCACTAGGATGTTCTTATGGTTGTCAAAATTAGACACATGCACATGAATAATTAATTAAAGTGAGTAGGACATCAAGAAAGTTCTCATGCTATACTTGCGTTAATTTGACATCCTTTCAACTCATCGAAACCTTTAAAGAATGCTTCTTGATCACTTCGTAAAGCTCATGGACTAGACAATGATCTTTGAAACAATTAAACTAATTCATGGAAACATCCAAATCAAATTAATTCAAATTAGATTTGAATCTAGAGAACAAGATAAAATAATTCTATTTTCATTTATAAAAGATTAAAGTAAGATTGCTTCTATTTGAGAAAACTAGTAACATACAGATCACGAGATCATGAGATTACGACAACGCAATTTGAACGGTTCCAATCGGAGCTAAAACAAAGATTTTATTAGCAAAACAATGGAGTGGCAAAACTGTAAATAATTACACTTTAATAAAATCAGATTAAAACAATTTGCTGGGACAATTTTACGTTTTCATAATGAGAAAGCATACTTTCTAAAAGGCGTAAAGGTATGGCGGGTGAAATCCATATGAATCGAGGGAATCTTTAACAAAATGTATCGCGAAGCGGCATCTTCTAATCTCCAACCGTTAAATCATATATGGACGACTACGGATGAACTTAGGGGGATGAGAGGGTGGCTCACGGCCAGAACAGGGGCCGACCGTCGCGGTGACCATGGATCCTGGCAGGAGGTTGCCGGAACTCCTGGTTTGCGTGTTAAAACGAGGACGCAACCATGAGCTTGGATATGCCCTAAACGCTGCTAGCGAGTGAGCAGGGAGGGGCGGGTGCCATGGATACCAATGAAAGGTCGTTGGAGTGCACGGGGCTATGCTCTAGAGACTGAGGTTCGACGAACCAAGGGCACTGGGTAGGAGATGAGATGATCACGATTCCTACTAAGTCGATATCATGGCCAAGGATGACATCCAACGCAGTGGCTGCCAAGGCCAATGGCGGCAAGCTCGCTGGTGAGTACAGCTAGATCTCTAGGGGCCATTATGTGATGCGTAAAAAGAACAGAAAGGAAGATAAGATCTTAGGGAGGAATCCCTAAGGACTTGAATTGCGAGAGGGGAGGAACCGTGGCCGGCGACGAGGAACGACGGTGGTGACTGTAGCTCCGGCGTTTCTGTGATTGGGGAAGCTGAGAGGAGTGGGGGAGCTTTTTTTATAGCGCACACACAAGAGAGTGAGAAAGGGGGTCTGGGCGTGGGTAACGAGTCGTGGCCGACAGTAGTTCTGCCTTGAGCGCTCACGTACGAAGAACAGAGGAGAGGAAATAATGGGAGGTTGGGGAAGAAGAAGATGATGGCGGCTGGCTAGTCTGGTTTACTAGGAAGAGAGAGAGGGTGGTTGTAGCCTAAGATGGAACTAGGCAGGCCTAGTGAGAGGGGAGTGTCGATGGTTTACGACTGATAGCCTGCCTCGGGGGTACCCAGGATAGTTGTTTGGGCTTCGGTAAACTCTGGAACTCAGTGGTGAACGCGAAGACAATCGATTTATACTGGTTTGGGCCCTCGTGATTGAGTAAAAGCCCTACATCCAGTTGGCGTTTGCCTTTGCGTTGTATTGATGTTGTTGTAAAACTTGTTTGTTGGGGGTGCCCTGGACCCTTATTTTACAGTTAGAAGAGGGCCGAGAGCTATTTCGGTCCAAGTCAGATAAAAAAGGTGTCCTATTCTAATTTACGGGAGGCACTTCCTTTTGTAGTCTGTCTAGGTCGTCTAACACTGAATCGCCACTGGCTTCTTCTGAGAACTGAGGTCCTAGACAGGGTCCGAGTCTGGTCGGGAGTGTCGATGAGGACCCTGGTCGGTCCCATATGTATTGACAGGGAGGGAAGGAGCGCAGCCCACGCAAGAGGACGGAGCGGCTGGGCTTGGGTCAAAGAGAGACAAGGGTGAGGACTTTTCCATTTTTTTATTTTCTATTTTGCAAATAGTTTTCAAATAGGTTTTTGAATGCCATTTTGCACTAGACTTCAAAATGAACAATACAAAAATACTATGCCCTAACATGAATGCATCCAAACATGTTTCTATCCCTATATTTGTCATTAATTTTCTTAAGATTCATTAAATTGCAAAAATTAGGGTGTTACAGATACGCCAAAATTGTGATGTGTGCTTGGTCAAAATCTGATTGGAAAATATCTCTAAATTCAAGAAACAACCGGAATTAACATTGAGCAACGTAGCCATCAACTTAAGTTAAATGCAACAAAAGAAAAAATAAGTGAATGTTTTTTTATGAACCGTATAGCAAGATTATCATGTCCATCCTTCAAAATTCAAGGGCTTCATGGTGAAGAGCAGCAACAATGGATGGAGTGGCCTGCGCAAGAAGCACCTACTTGAGTGATGACCAGGCTCCAGATGATGAAAAAGTGGAGGGAGAATACAGGACAATAGCCTTTTTGTATATCAATACATCACTGCCGGCTCAAAACAAAAACCGGCACGGGTGGTGCCTGCAGTAAATGTCGAATCTATAGTAGTGAAAAGAATAGTGTCTGACATTTGTTCACAAAATAGCATGTGGTGTAGTTGTAGAAGAGGATCATGTGAGGCTTGATGATGTCTTGAGTACAAATCATTATTTATGCAGTGACATGCTTTCATAATGAACTGGTCAGCTTTATGTGTCTATAGATAAGGCCAGCCACATTGCTTTATATTAAGTAGCAGGCTGTACCCGTCATTGCTTTTCCCAGTTACATTCTTCAAGACAAAAGATGAACGGAAATAATAATTAACCCTGTAGTGGTGCTATTAACAATGAGTGGGAGCAAATTAAGTAGGGTAATCATATAAAATCCCTTAGCTTTCGAGATTCTTTCCCTGATTTATCTTGTATTGTACCATGTTTATTATAGTTTTCTTCAGCACTCATCATAGTTTAGTTCCATCAATTGTTGTGGGTTCATGTGTCTCTGTATGTGCATATCTCATCGATCAGTGGAAAGATGGTTCACGAAAATGAAGGCTAACTTTTGCATCCAATAATAATATGTCCTTTAATTTCGCTTTAGGATTGTTTATTGCCCTCGTGGATCACACCAAACTGGCCATATACGTTAAATGAGTGCAAAGGTGGAACATATGTTAGCTAATAGAAAATTATGTTGCCTGGTGCCTGTACATAATTCAACATACTAGTTGCGCTCACGCTTTCCACTATTAGAAGCGGTTTTTCTGTTCAATTAGGCATATGCCAATATGTGGCATTGACACATTGACATAATACAGAAACTCCTAGGAAAATATTGTTCGACGGTTCAGTTTCCTATATATGCCAACTGTCTCTAGAAAATTATTTTCAAGTTAATAAACAACCGCTAGGGATCTAGGAAATTATTTTTTTGGGGGAAAAGTTGCTGCAAATATTTACCCAAACTTTAAAATAAGGTTTTGGTTGGTCCATCAGATATTTTTGTTTGAAAGGAGATTTACTCTGCTTGTAGGAAAGCAACTACCAGCTACGAGTATATGCATGAGAGTATATACAAACAAACCCATATGTAAATACAACTCAGCTTCACGATTGATGTTTGGTAGCTACGAGTACAGTTTATTTCACCTACTAGATCCGGCAAGTTGGGTACAAATCAGGGTACAATTTTGATAATCACTCTATAAATACCCACACACCTGGCCTCTGGAGGACATTGGAAACCAAAATCCTATAGCTGTTTCCATACACAATGGAGAACAAAACATATGGACCTAAAGCCATTCCACAAAGGATGCGTCGTCTCCTTTCACTTGCCACAATGCTTTCTCATTTGGTGCTGATGCCGGCTGCCGATGCCATGGAGCCACCAACCTCAGCTCCACGATCCAGCTGCCCTAACATGTGTGGTAACGTGAACATCCCCTATCCGTTTGGCATCGGCACCAATTGTTCCTGGCCAGGCATTGACAATTTTTCCGTCATATGCAACCATACATATAGCCCGCCAAGACCATACTATTATGTTTCAGAAAGAGAGTATGAGATCATCAACATCTCTGTGGATACTGGCGAGATGCGCATATTCTCGCCATTTGCATATATCTGCTTCAACTCCTCCAACACCACTGAATCTAGGGAAGGCCAGTCTCTTAACTATACCAATTCACCGTTTCTGATCTCACCAACGCTCAACCAGTTCACGGCCATAGGGGGCAACACATTGGCGTTTATGGAAGGCAGGGAGGACTTCACCTACTACACTGGCTGTATCACCTCCAGCATCACCTTGGATGGTGCTGCTCAAGACGGCGATGAATGCACGGGACTCGGCTGCTGCCAGACAAAGGTTGCGGGCAACCTCAGCTATGTTCATATTTACTGGACCAATAATTTAGTTAAAACGCCCATAAATAATGCGTGGAGATACAGCCCGTGTGGATATGCCTTCTTGGCTGAGAAAGGATGGTATGTTCCTGAGACTGCTCTATAGCCACCTCCTGGTTATTTTATTTCTTAGTTTCTGAACACAAAAACCAACTTACGTTAATTAGATGCTAGATCAAATACATCAATTGCAAGGATATCTTAACCTTATAGTTTTGTTATGAGTGATGCCATCTTCTACAGCATAAAAAATGATAAAATGGGAACTAAATACTTTGGAGCAAAATTCCCTTAGTACAACTGAAAAAATTTATTGTTGCAATAAGATCATGTTGGATCCATAATATAATTTCGTTAGGACATTTACATGGTGTGCACCTGGAATAATAATAAACCCAGAAATATACCATGTGAAATAGAAAGGGCTATGAAGTTTGAGGAGGACTAATCATGAGGCATAGGTATAGTAATGTCAGAAGACAGAAGGTCATGTGCATCTTTATGTCCATTATGCTAGTGGTGGTAATCTAAAAGTGTTTGACTTAAGATAAACCTACATGGGCATAAGCAATCTGTCTTTTAGACAAACAAATATCAATGTTTTGTATTTTCATGTAAACCAAACTAAATATACGATGACTGACGACAATAGGCTTATGTATTTTAGGTACAGATTCAGCCGCCGAGATCTTGTTGGCAACGACACAATAAACACATTCGCTACCAGGGTTGGGAATCGTTCTATCCCAGTAGTGTTGGACTGGGCCATGAGGAATGGATCTTGTCAGTCAGCGTCAGCATGTGTCAGTTCCCACAGCTATTGTGTCAATGCCACACAAGGGCCAGGGTACCTGTGCAAATGCTCAAAAGGATACATGGGCAATCCCTATGTCACCGGCCCGGATGGCTGCACAAGTTTGTTCCTTCTTTCTCTAAAAGTAGATCAATTTAGGCAGGCATTGCATATTAAATATCTTAATAATAGCTTGGGATTAAGCCAAAAGTGAAACTAGTAATTGGCATAATGTGGATTTTTAATTAGAATTCTTAATAATAAACAGTATAAAAGATATTTCCTAATCTAGCTAGCCATCTTCTGTGCATCTTATTTTAGAATAGTGATTAATTAGAATGTTACATAAACTTCTAGTGGTACATACAATTAAATAAATGTATGGGTAGGGTGATTGGTGGTGGAACGGTACTATCACGACAAACTGCATTTGTCTTTTTTCAGGTGATAAATATATTGTAGAAGCAAATTTACAGGCAGAAAAATTAAATGAAAAAATTAGGTTGCTACTTTATGCATTTTTCCTAATTCAGGAGCGAGTACAAGTTGTAGAAGAAAGATCTATCCCGGACCCTTGGTGGTGATTCGAGGGCTTGGAGGTTGGGAGCTCTTAACATAAAAATTTGGAACTATATAAAAATAACTTTGAAGAAAATATTGATATTTACCAGGCAGGTGAGCATCTACCCCCAGAAGTACAAGATGGCCCCGCTTTGCCTAGTACATTTCCAATGTATTCAGAGGCACAATTGTGTTTTGCCAGTAGAGAATAGACTTTTGATTCATATCGAGTTTTGACTTTTCTCTCGGTATTTTTGGGGTCTAGGACTAATCGAAGAATTAGTCCCTGTTTCAAGTTTTATGAGTTGTCACAAGACCATTAGTCCCGGTTGACAACACCAGCGTGGATTAAAAGGGTCTACATTAGTCCCGGACCGTGTTACCAACCCTAACTAAAGGCATGAACCCTTTAGTCCTGTTTGATAACACCGACCCGGACTAAAGGTAGACACTTTAGTCCTAATTGGTGTTACTGACCTGGACTAAAGGAGGCTTAGCCTTTAGTCTCGGATTTGTAGTCATGGTTCGAAAACCAGGAATAACATGGGTTGGGAACCGGGACTACATATCATTTCTCTACTAGTTAATCTCAGCATCATTGCTTTCATGTCCTGTGCTTGATCAGGTATGTTATAATCCTTCGGGGCACCCGAGATGGTTTAATTTCCTCCCATGTTATCGATATTTTTGGTAACATTCGGGAGCCTTCCAAGTTCCACTGTGGGTTTACCTCAATCATGATGTCCTCTCCCATGTTCCTTTTACCTCTAAAACCTTCGGGCAACCGATGCTCAAATTAGGTACAATAGCGTACGTTGATAGAAATGTCTGGGTTTGGAAATAAGGGACAAAGGTTGTGTGGCATCTCCGGAGTTGTCAGCACCAACATTATTTTTTAATAAGATACAATAAATCAACAGTTATTGTTATTAGTGATAATAATTTTAGTTTATCAAATTAAAGGATACATGACTCTGATTATTGCAAAACTTTCTAGAATCTATTTTTTTCTAGTGCGTTTTGGTGAGAGTTTATTTTTTCTAGTACCAGGATATGCTTGACAATGAGATTTGCGAGGTGTCACGTTAGCTCTAATAAATGCTTGCTGGTAAAGTCTTCCAGCCATATAAAACGATCAGAAATGAACATAAAATCAAATGAAGATTGGAACCAAGCGCGAACATGTCTAAAGTATCATCGCATCATATTTTTTATTTTCGAAAAATATCATGTTCGTCTTCTGGCTTCACAATTAACATATAAAGTATTCAACCGAGCTAAGCTACTACTAGTAGATTTGTGTTACTTATCAAATGTTATTAGGTGGGTAAAGAGACAGACCAACCTCTACCCAATAATTAAATCTGGCCATTTGATTATGTTATGTAGCAATATACCTGCGGGAAAATATTCCGAAATTAAGAACTGCCTGACAGGTCACCGTCACAAACAATTCCCCTATCGGTTTCTGGCACCGTGGAAATTAATTCAGTCCGGTTTAGATTTTATATCCAAGTCATTGTAAATCCATTTTCCGTGTACAGCCAACAAAGAAATATATCAAAGTAGCTATTAATATAGCCTCAAAAAAAACATGGCCCGTGCTAGAGATCTTATACAAATTCATGTGGTCTGTCCACTTAAATAAAAATATAGATAGAAGTACAAGTGATGTATTACTTTCTATCATTCCATCATCCCTATTCTGTTCGGGACTCTTATCAGATGATGGGCCTAGGAAACTAGGACTCAAATTGTAACGCCAGCTTTTGCAAATTCTAACTCGTGGGCGGCACTAGTACAGAGATGATTTGTCTTGATGCTTTGATTTTTTTTTATAGGCAGTTTCACTTGAGGTCCGTCAGTAGAAATTAAACGAAAGAAAACCGCCTGTGAAAATCAATATTTACTTACGGTTCCATATGAAAACCACCTCAAAAAATGGCTCATTTCTACTGGCGGTTTTCTTAATGAACAGAAATTGATTTCTCTAGGCGGTTTTCATAAGGAACCGCCAGTAGAAGTTTTCCGAAATTAATTTTTTGAGGTTTTTAAATGACCTCATATAAGAAAACAATCAAAATAAGTGTTGTAGATCTCAAAGAGTAATGAAATTTTGTAGTTGATAGCTTTTCATTTAAAATCATGTTGTCAACAAAAAAATACGTTTGAATTTGTCAAATTTGTAAACGACCTCGGATGGAGAAACTATCAAAATAAAGTTATAGATCTTGAAAAGTTATGAAACTTTGTAGTAGTTGACAACTTTTCATTTAATTTCGTTTAGGACGTCAAATAATCAATTTTCATTGGTTCGTTCTCATATGTGAGGAACCTAACTCTTTTTCAGATACAAGTGACAGTGTGGTGCACTGTTAGAGGGGGTACAAAGGAGAGGTCACGGATTTGAATCCCACCAGCCTCGCGGCGCGTGATTTTTGCACGAAAAATGCCACAACTTGCGACTTCAATAGAGACCCCTCCCTAGATTAAAATTTTTTATGCTATTTTCAAAACCCTATTTTCAGAAAAACATTACTACTTGCGGTTTCCTTCACTGAAACGCCATTACAAATCGATTTTTATTGGCAGTTCTCAAGCTACCGCCCATAAAAATATTTGATTTTTACTGACCTCTAACACCGACAGTTGCGAAAAACACCAGCAAAAATTCTTTCACAACCGCCACTAACGTCTTTCTTTGTTCTAGTGTGGTGACACAAAGACTGGTGTCGTGCGTCCGACTTTCCATCCGGCTTCCAGCTAGCACGACCCAATGTCGCCCGCTCCCCAGAGTCGCCTATTTCCAAGTCTAGTCTTGGCCCCCTCATCCACTCCCCACGTCAGCGTTGGCCGAGTTCGTCGATGGCAATGGCAACTAGAAGTAGAGGATGACAAGTGGTCTCCAGATGTCATTAGCTATTAAATTGAAGTTAGGTGCCATGATTTAGGTGGTACTGTTGGAGTTGAAAGCAGAATGTGGGTAGTATAAGTTTAGGTTGCTACCTAAACAGATGTTTTAGATAGTACTGCTGGAGATGATCTAACCCCATCACGCTATCGCTGGATGTATTATTAATATGTTATCTGCTTACATTCATCTTGTACAACTAAGTTGAATGGGTGGCCGACACAAGCTAAAAGCAGATGCATAATAGTAATACCCTGGTTCATCCGGATCTATGCATTGATAGTACTGCTAACTCTTACACATTTTGCAGATATAGATGAGTGTACAAGGCCTGCTGATTTTCCATGCCATGGCGTGTGCAAGGACACTGACGGATCCTATGAATGCAACTGTCCAGCTGGTTATGAGAGCGATGATGATCCAAAGGAAAAGCCGTGCCATCCAAAACTTTCTACTTCAGCGAAGCGTACCATAGGTATTCACACATTAATCTTGCTATAAACTTCTGTCAGTACAAACATGGCAAATTGTGTTTTCTTGGACACAATATTTTTATTCACCAATCATTTCATTAATTAGAATTAATGAAGCAAAATCATCTAGTTAGGCACGTAACAGATTCTCACATGAGTTACAGCGCTCGAACGCAAGGTCATTTGAATATATAGATACATTAATTATTGTTGTTATTTTGTTAATGACACTATCCATGTGCTTTTTTCCATTAGGAGACATGTCCTCTGATTAACATAGGCTAAATGGTTAGGCAGCCCCAAGCACACTAGTACACATATCACTGATGGTTCTACACCCATTTTTACTGTTTTTTTCTCAACCACCAGTGCTAGGGATCAGTAAAAATGAGCGTTTTTCAAAGATGGTGGTTTGAGAACCACCGGTACGAGCAAATCAATTTTACTAATGGTTCAATTAAGAAACCGCCTGTAGTAATGTTTTTCCAAAAATTGGGTTTTAAAAATAGCAGAAAAATACTTAAATCTGGGGAGTCCACCACTTCCAAAAATCGCGCACTACAATTGTGTTTCCATATTCAAAATCTTGTGTTTCCATATTCAAAATTTTAAATTTTTCAAACTGTCTCAAATGGAGACATACCCTACACCACAATTGTGGAGACCAAAAGATCTAAAACTTTATAGTAATTTTTTTAATTTGAAATCTGTTAGGGGATCAAATATTCAATGCAAAATTACTAATGTTAAACTAAAAATATAACGTGGTATCTGCATTCACAATTGAGTGTGTATGTAGAATAGTCGAAGGGAGTAAACATGTCAGTCTCAGGAACTCCATATATACTTTTTGTTTAGAATTCATTTACAGGAAGTTCTTTAGTTTTGTTATGAATGGGAACATTAATATAGACCATTTCACAGAGGCTAATACTCACATATGTTAATAAAAAAAAGCCTGCATCGTAGTAATATATCAAAGCCTCATTTTCTATGGAAGGTACCTGTTACTTAGGCCATTCTCAATGGAGAGTTCCATGGTGGTATTTCTCGAACTCTCACATCATTTAAAATTAAATGAAGCTTGAATGAAACATCTATTCTCAAAGCAAAGTTTGATATACATTTAATTTCGGGACTCGTTTGCAGATAGTAATCATGCTGATTATTCTCTCTTAAAAATTTGACATACAAAAATGCCTTTCTGGCAGCCTAATGCAAATGAAACTCTCCCTAAGACTAGTCTTCCTAATAATAACTTTGTTTTGTTGTTTTTATCCTTCCTCTTCCCCCTTCTACTTATTTTTCTTCTTCTCTTCAACACTTCGATACTGAGGTTCATGTGTTCAATCACCTTATAATAATCTGATGATTTCTTTTTTTAATAATTGGATACAACCCAACCATTTGGCCCCTCTTAAACCATTTTTTTTTGTATTTGACTAGTTTGCTTTGCTTGTTTACATCCCCTTTATTAATTAAATCACATTCTAAAAATGTGTTAATCCTAATTGCCCAGTTTCTGAGCCATTTTGAGTATAATATGCCATTTTGAGTGGAATTGTTGGAAATATAGGAACATTGAAATTTGTTTGAATTCTCCTAATTTATTTGGGCATTGAAATTATTCCAGCCAGTATATTTGATTTCCATATGCTCCAGTGGACAATCTTTGTTATTATGTTTGAATAAAAATGAAGCGTACTTATATATGTAGAACGTTGTTTACAGGAATCACTGTTGGTGCTTCTGTATTATTTTTTATCATACTTGGGACTGGGGTATTCTATATGCTAAAGAAGAGAGGAGTGGAATCAATTGAAAGAAAGAATGGAAGTGAGAAGCTAAAAAATGTGAAAACTCTAATATTATTCACAAAAGATGAACTTGATAAAATAACCAAGAACAATTCAGTGCCTCTGGGCAAGGGAGGGTTTGGTGCAGTTCACAAAGGGACTTTATCTGACAAAACCGAAGTAGCAGTTAAGGCCTCAAATGTGGTAACTCCAGATACGCTCAAAGAGTTTGTGAAGGAAGTGGAAATCCAATCAAGGATGATGCACAGGAACATTCTCAAGCTCTTGGGTTGCTGCTTGCGGGTTGATGTTCCATTGCTTGTATATGAATATGCTGCCAAAGGAAGTCTCAAGGACATTCTCCATGGAAAAAATAGTGATCAACAGCGGGAGGCTCTCCCAATTAGGTCTCGTTTGGACATTGCCATTGGGTCTGCTCAAGGTTTAGCTTACATGAATTCATACACAGAAGATGACATACAACATGCAGATGTCAAACCAGACAACATACTTCTCGATGCTAAGATGGTTCCAAAAATATCAGATTTCGGGTTATCAAGGGTTTATGTACCCGGCAAAGATTTTACCACGAATGTGATTGGGTATTTGCCTTACATGGATCCAGTGTACAGGGATACAGGGAGGTTAACTGCAAAAAGTGATGTTTATAGCTTTGGGATTGTTCTCTTAGAGCTGATTTCTAGAAGGCCTGTCATAGATGGTCAAAACAGTCTTGTCAAGCAGTTCAAGAGTGTTTATGAACAAGATAACACAGCAAAGATGTTGTTTGACAAGGATATTGCTGAAGAACAAGATATTCCCATCCTTGACGAGATTGGAAAACTAGCCATGAAGTGTTTAAGGGATAATTTTAATGAAAGGCCAGCTATGGCGAGTGTAGCAAGTGCACTTGTGATACTGAAAGATTCCTGGGAAGAAACAAGACAAAGGTTACCTTGTACTTCAATCAATTAGCTAGGGCTATTTGATGGAGCTCCCCCTATAATTTGTCCTCTAGGGATGTGAGCTGAATGTGATAATCTGTGGTAAACTGTTTGGAAGAAATGAATTAGAAGGACACACTCTACAAGTTTGCGACAAAGCTCCTTAGGAATCACTATAAGATTTTTCTCTAGGAGCTCTACTAACGTCCTCTTATTATTATACTTTTGATATCATTAATTATCACTACTACACAAAATCTTTTAACCGAGGCAGGTAAGAAGGATAACCGCCTCGGTCAATGCTGGCATATTAACCGAGGCGGTTACCTTTTTATTAACCGAGGCGGTCCATTGTAACGCAACCGCCTCAGTAAATTATTAATCGAGGCGGTCATCCTCATACAACCACCTCCATAAATCAGGCCCAACCCATTAGCCCACCGCTCAATTTGTCTTCATATATAACTAGCACTTAGGGTTAGGGTTTTTGTCTCATTCTCTCCCTCCCTCAGCTGCTACTCAGCCATTGTGCACGCTCCCTCTACCCGTGCCCACACCTCTCTCTCTCTCTGTGTGTGTGTGTGTGTGTGTGTGGGGCGGCGGCATGGGGTGGCTGCTGCTCCCGGTGCAGCCCCCCCGGCCTCGGGTGGCGGTGCCCCCACCCCCCGGGCGTGGGGCAGCCCCGGGTGCAGGCCCCCGGCGTGCAGTGGCGGCGGCTCCCGGCGCAGAACACAGGCGTGGGGCGGCAGCGGCTCCCGGCGCGGCCCCGGCGTGGGTCGATGGTGCGGCTTCCGGTGCGGCCCTCCCGACGTGAGTCGATGGCGGGCCAGGTCAGCGTGGCAGTTCTCGTCGAGCGAGGCTAGGCGGTGCGGCGGCTTGCGGCAGGGCGAGGCCAGGCCGCATGGTGGCTCCCAGTGCAGCCTTCCCGGCTAGAGGCGGCTCGCGGCTACCAAGGCCGTGCCGCTCGCTGGACTCGCTAGGCTTTTTTTTGTTTTTTGGTATGATTAACCGAGGCGGTTACCGTGACCTTTGATCCGAGGCGGTCACGATAACCGCCTCGGTTAATCATTTTTGCCCGCCTCGGTTAATTTTTAATGAGTAGTGTATGGTTTTACGCACCACATTTTTTCTGTTATAATCAAGACACTTCTTTTTTTCAAAACGTTTGAAATTTTTATTGGAACAATGTACACCAAAGACTTGTTGTCATGCAAGTTTGTTGGATTTTCTAACAAAGTTTTGAATTATTGCAATTATTTTATGTTAATTTGGAGATAGGAGGATGAATTGTCCATAGCAATCAAATGGTATTTTGTCATCCATCTCTTGATATGGACTAGAGTGAAATATGAGCATAATTCTAAATTTTATTTTGATCTTCGAATCTTATTGGACGTACTCACTATTCAATTTGGAATTGTTTCGATAAGCGCGTAGAAATTCATTTAAACTATAGAAAATAGAAAATCAGCTTTGAAAATTTTGAAACTCGTACGCAACAGTATTTATGTAGTCTATTTTATGTGTAAAAAGTTTGGATTATAAAAGACATTTTTAAATGTTGTTTCATAATGTGCTTTCTCTATAAACATGACTGGCAAAAAACAAGTGCAAAAACCCAAGAAACAATAATTGGTATTTGAACAAATTTGTAGATCATGAATTCTGAAAAAAATAGGGAAAAGAAACATATCATTTGGAGTTAGCATGAGGGAGAAAGACTAGATGCAAAATTTCACCCCAGATTAAAATGAGAAAAACTTTTGTTCGTGTAATTCATTTTCTAGTATTTTCCAGACGGTTTATGCAATAACCGTCAAAAAAATTTAAAACTGTCAGGGAATTTCATGTTTCCAGTAGTGACAAGTTACAAGATAAAAAGGAATATACCCTTCGTCATAAGCATTAATACTTAATTGTTTTCCATGCCATCTGCTTCATGCTTTATATGTCATATATTTTTGGTCCTGATTGGGGATGTCAATATGCATTAACTGGAGATCGCCATTCATTATTATTGTAGCTGTACTGAACCATAGGTTTTGCCCCCAAGTGCGGCCAACCGCAGTGCCGTGCAATTGACACGCTAGCCCACACAGTGAGGGAGCCCAGCAACATCATCACATTTCACAATGGTGACATTTGGTGTATCGTCCTCATAGGTGCATGCCAACTGTTCGACAAAAAGTCACTCTAAGTGATGGAGGTATAAGCTTACCCTAACACGATGATGTGGTTATTGTATGATACCAAGCCAGACAAGCAAGGAAAACTCTATACAGTGCTGACATAACTGGTACAACAACCATACAAGACTTTCTTGCATTGGGCTAGCGCTGCTTTGTGTAACATGATATGTTTATTAGTTAGGCTCGGGCTGCAAAAGAGAACAAACATATTGACACTAATGTTGTGATCACTCCCCATGTACTGGCCCAGACCAACAGTAGCAAGGCCCAAATTAAGACGAACTCGAAGCCGGGCTGCGTCCCATTAGGTGTCTTGCCTAGATTGGACTTTGTAACCTGTGTGAGCTGTTTCATGAAGAGAGTGGGTATTTATTTTAGACAACCAGAGTGGGTGTAAGCATCGGTATGACTCGTGTGCATTGGGCATGCTATGGACACAAAACACTTATTCCTCCTCCAAGAACTCCTACCTCATCGGCGCATCGCGCGTGGATCCTAATTCTTCGCTGTGTGCTTCTTCTACTTCCTGCTGCTAACAGATGCAAATTCATGGAATAAACCCATGTTGCAAACACGGCTGCCATTTGCATAGTCCTTCTACTGCTAACGTTTTCAACCATCGCTTCCTGCGAGCGCGTGCTTCAATTTTTCGTGCTTTCTAAATTCCGTTCCATATATATATATATATATATATATATATATATATATATATATATATATATATATCAACTAAGTTGCAATCATATTTGGTTAATTAAGCATGTGTGGTAGATGTGTTTCATTTGATGTATATGGATTGTTGCATGCACACACAGCTGAAGAGTCTTGCCACACAGAATCGCCGCGCTGCGACAGGGAAGCATGCTCCGCAGATGTTAAGTGCTGCTGCACTTTTCATAAGCAAAAAGCCCTGGGTTTCTTGCATGAACTGTGTATGTATGTATATATAGACAGACAGACGCAAGGTTGCCACCTGGCGGCTGCCATAAATAATTAAATCCCGGGAAAAAAAACAGTAAATGAGCTAGCAATAATATTGTCATCCTGTTTTGGCTCAGTGGTTATAAATGGCCATAGTGAGTATATACTGCCAAAAAAAGGAGGAGAATTTTTTTGAAGGAATAAGAGGAGAGTTAGAAGGACTCGTCGCATAACAAGTATCCACGTGCCACGCAAGTCGTCGCCTCCGTGCCCTAGCGAAAGCAGCCACTGCCACCGCTGCTTCCACCATGGCTCGTCCATCTCCCTTCACTCTCCAACATCTCACCAGAGGGTGATCTATCATCGCTTTAAAACGTTTTTAGTAGATCAACTCTTTTTGGCGTTAGATTCTTCCCATGCCAAGTATCTTGGTACTGGGGATTTATTTTCTCCTCAATCTGGGCTCTGAGCATAGGTGGCCGAAGCGACAGCCAACAAGGCCCAAGGCTCTAATCACTAATACAGAGATGATTTGTCTGGACGCTGCGATTTTTTACTGGCGGTTTCGCTTGATGTCCGCCAGTCAAAATCAAACAGAAGAAAATCGCTTGTGAAAATCGATTTCTACAGGTCTACAGGCGGCTTTTATAAGGAACAGTCAGTAGAAATGGATTTTGACAAACGGTTTTCTTAAGGAACCGCTAGTAGAAATAATCTGAAATTGATTTTTTTAGTTTTTGAAATGACCTCGTATGGAAAAACTATCAAAATAAAAGTTGTAGATCTCGAAAAGTTATGAAACTTTGTAGTTGACAACTTTTTCATTTGAAATCATCTTGTCAGAAAAAAACGTTTGAATTTATCAAATTTGAAATTCAAATTTTGTAAACGATCTTGGATGGAGAAACTACGAAAATAAAATAAAATTGTATATTTTGAAAAGTTATGCAATTTTTTAGTTGATAACTTTTTCATTTGAACTCGTTTAGGGCCTCAAATAGTTAAATTTCCATCTGATCGTTATAATATGTGGGGAACCAAACTCTCTTTTAGACACAAGTGACATTGTGGTCCAGTGGTAGAGTCAGTTATGCATGAGGGAGAGGTTGCGGGTTTGAATCCCGCTGGCTGGACTTGACGGTGGGTTTGGCTATTTTTAAAACTCGATTTTCGGAAAAACATTAACACAGATGGTTTCTTAAGTGAACCGCCAGTAGAAATCAATTTGTACTCGAGGTCCTCAAACCACCGCCTGTGGAAAATGTTGATTTTCACTGTCCTCTAGCACTGGCGGTTGACAAAAATGCTAGTTAAAATACATATAGAACCGCAACTACTGAGCTTCTATGTACTATTGACTAATCAATTAGGGGTCCAAAAAATTTCATGTGACTAAGCATATGTAAATTAATTTTCAGAGGAAATTTTTTCCACCAAAATTCTTGTGTGACCTTAATACCATTACTAACTTGAACACGATATCGAACTCACGTTGAAGGTACCAAATTTGTTCAGAGGCCATAAAATTGATCACAACCAACTTGTAATCTAACATTAAATTTTTACATAATTCGTGCAACCACATTATGCCATTTATGTAACTTGTTTCCCACCACAACTCTTCTAAAAGAGATATTTAGTAGATTTCTGCTAAGGACATCAGCCACTGTAGCTTGTTTCTTGCAAACAATATTATACAAGTTTGGGTAAAAATTGCGAACACAAACAGTATTTCCCTAAGTAGATATCTTCCCAGAACCTGATTTATGAGCCATCTTTCATATTCAATCCTCGCATGCTCATAAACTGGTCCATCATCCCTTGAGACGCATCCAAAAATAGGAATCTCCTTACCCTTTTCATTTACACTAGACAAAGTCTTAATCTTAATATATTTATTTTTTAGTAATTTTTGCCAAACACTATCTCCATTTGCATTGCAACCTCCATGGCCGAGGTTGCGAGTGTTAGCGAGCACCATAGCACGTTCCTAGGCTCTCCTTAATTGTTGCTATTCTCATCAGTTAACTGATGCGTGATGTACTTGTATATAAGGCTTAAGCCTCCGAGTAATACAATTGAGTTGTCCTCATTCTATTCTCTACCGCTTACATGGTATCAGACGTTCCACGGTTCTGCATACCGTTCCTCGATCCTATTCCTCCGCTGCCTCATCTCGTTCCGTCCCCGACGCAACCATAAGCCACTCGTCTTCTTCATCGTCGAACTCGGACCACAACTCCGACGCCGAGTCGCTGCTCCCCTACACACTCCGTGTCCAGATCGAGCCCGCCGCCCCATCTGTTGTCCACGGCATCAACATCCTAAATCGCGTGCCGATCGTCCTCGACCTCAACGATGCAAACTACGTTGCCTGGGCTCGCTCCTTCTCTACCATCTTCGGCCAGTACGGCCTCTGCGACCATGTCAACGGCACTGCAGCCAAGGGCGACAACGACTGGGTGCAAAACGACTGCACCATCGTTTCATGGTTCTACAACCGGATCTCCCCCGAGCTCCTCTCCATGGTTTCGGAGGACACCGACACCACCTACTCCATCTGGCGTGGCGTGCGCAGGCCATCTACCTCGGCACCGAGTTCCGCAACTTCTACCAGGGTGATCTCACCGTCCTCGACTACACCTCCAAGATGAAGGTCATGGCCGATTGCCTTGCCGGTCTCGGTGCTCTGGTGAGCGACAAAGATCTCATCTACAACATTGTTCGCGGCCTCAACCCTCGCCTGCACCACGCCATCCCACACATCACGCTCCGCAACCGTCTTCCATCATTTCTCAAGACGCGCTCCATGCTGCAGTTCGAGGCACACCGCATCAATGAATCGGAGAAACTCCAGGCTGCGGCCGCCCACATGGCTCAGGCCGCGACCGCCGGCGCGTCGGCGTCCCATGGGCCAGGCGTGACACCTATGCCGGCCCATCTTCATGCTGCTGCGGCCCTCGCCGCCCACACCATGAACGGTCCTCCTTCATCAGCAGGGACCGCTGGGAAATCGCCCGCCGCGGCGTCCACCCCGGCCGCGCCCTTCACTGGTACACGTTCGTTGTCCGCTCCCTCCTCCAACACCAACAAGAAGCCAAAGAAGAAGAAGGGTTCGGCATCCAACCAGGCACCGTCTCCCGGGTTCTAGCTGCCAATGAACCGGTGGACGGGCATGGTGCACGCCTGGCCATTCTCAGGATCACCATCGTCCGCGCCCGGCGTTCTCGGCGCACGCCCTCCAGCGGCTTCTCCCCAGGCTCATGTTGCTGGCGCTTCTTCCTAGCTGGACCCGAACCTGCTCGCGACTCTCCACAACATGTCACTGCACCAGCGCCAGTCCACCGGCAACTAATTCTTCGACACAGGCGCCTCCTCTCACATGTCGCAAGGCTCTGGTAACCTCTCCTCCATACTTCCTAACTCTTCATCGACACGGATCATTGTCGGTAATGGCAGCTCCCTACCCATCACTCACACTGGTTCGTCCTCCATCCCCATTTCTTCCACTCCACTTTCACTGCATAACATTCTCATTTCCCATTCTTTGATTAAGAACCTCGTTTCCATTTGAGCACTCACTCGTGATAATCCTGTCACTGTCGAATTTGATAATCGTGGTTTTTCTATCAAGGATCGGGACACCAAGGCAGTGATACTCCGTAGTGACAGTGCCGGCGATCTATACCCTCTCCACCCGGCGCCTCCGTTCTCTACACACTGCCTGGCCGCTATCTCCACAGACCTTTGGCATCAATGGCTCGGTCATCCCGGCAACGAGTCCTTCCGTCACCTTCTACAGAATTTTTCATTCACTTGTAATAAAGAGCTCTCCCATACTTGTCATGCATGCCGTATTGGCAAACATGTAAGGCTCCGGTTTACTTCTTCTCAGCATCACACTTCTGCTCCTTCTGAATTAGTACATTGTGACGTATGGACATCGCCAGTGTCTAGTTTTACTGGCTTTCAATACTATCTCGTGCTCCTAGATGATTTTACACATTTTGTCTAGACGTTTCCACTACGTCGCAAGGTCGATGTCACCCAGACAATCATCTCTTTTCATGCCTATGCTCGCACTCAGTTTGATCGCCCTGTCCGTGCGTTCCAAACCGATAATGGACGTGAGTTCGACAATTCAGTCCTCCACACATTCTATTCCACCAATGGCATCCTACTACGTCTCTCTTGTCCTTACACCTCCCAACAGAATGGGAAAGCCGAACGTATCTTGCGCACCTTGAACGACAGCGTCCGCGCTCTCCTCCTTCACGCCGCCATGCCACCTGCTTTCTGGGTGGAGGCTCTACACACTTCGACGTATCTACTGAACCACAAACCGTGCAAGCCACGTTCCATGGCCACCCCGTTCTCCCTTCTGTTCCAATCTGATTTGGACTACACGTTCTTACGCGTCTTCGGATGCTTATGCTACCCAAATACCGAGTCCACCAGCCTTAACAAACTTTCACCACGTTCAGTGGCATGTGTGTTCATTGGCTACTCGCAGGATCACCTTGGCTATCGATGCTACAACCTGACGACAAGGAAGGTCCTGACATCGCGGCATGTCTACTTTGACGAAGCCGTCTTCCCCTTCCGATCTGGACCAGTCACCACGTCTCCAACATCCTGTACAACCCGTGGTGCACGGATCGGATCTCCACAGACGATGTTATGCTACCGTATCCGGAACAAACTTCCCTGACTCCATCTGCATCACCCACGCCGCAGCATCGGTCTCCATCGACTCCACGTGTTGCAACACCATCTGCCACCTTATCGCCGGGAACGACTACATCTTCACCGCCACCCGCAGCAGCCGATGCAGTTGTTCCTCCACCGCACCCCATGGTGACACGGGCATGCGTGGGCATGTTCAAACCCAATCCTCGCTACGCCGGCACTACGACGATGGCGTCGATCGGCACTGCTCTGACATCACCCATCTCACCGATCCCGCGCTCGGTGAACCAAGTGTTGACGGTCGATAACGTCAACTTTTATTAGTACTTTAGACACAAAAGGATACATGAAAACATACTAGTCTAGGGTTCTAACTGACAATTTCCATGAGTTTTGCATGTTCTGTATTTTACCGGGGTTATTCCAGAAAAGCATAAAACAGGGATTAAAGTGCATAATTATCACGAAACGTAACCGTGAAGGAAACATCATCATCGGAATACTAGAAGCCTCTGGAACACACCCAAAACGACCGGGGCCCGCACCCTGCCAGGGTGGGGCCAGCCGGCGCAGGGTAGGGCCGGCCGGCGCCCCCCGGCTACGGTTTGGCCCCGCCTTCTGGAGTCTTCTTCCGCCGCCTCTTAGGAGTAATCTAGGCCCTATGTTTAAGTCGGTTTGATCCTACGCCGCACGCTCATCCCACCGGGCTATAAATAAAGAGGCAGACCCCCTGGAGGCATCAATCAATCATTCACTGAAGGCAACAAGTCTTCAAGCCATCAAGAGCCTTTTAGTTCATAGTTCTAGCCTAGTTAGATTTGATAGTAGAGGAGATCTAGTTCTTCGGCGGGATCTGGAGCCCCGGCATCCGTCTGGAGCACAGAGTTCAGTATAGTTCTGGTTCTTTTTCTATTATTGTATTCTTCATTATGATTAGGAAAACATTGTTCTTAATAGTTCATATATTCTTGATTACATTAGTCTTTGTCTACTTTAATTATATGTCTAGTATAGTTGGTTTGATCTTATTGAATTCATGTAATTGCTCGTATAGCGTTTATCCAAACGATCGTTGGGTAGATGATGAACAATGTGTAGACGTGGTGTCTAGATATTGCATTTATCTACGAGTGCACCCTGATGTGCTGGGTCGTGTGGTAGTTCGCGTAGGTGACAGCTACGTTGATTCCTATGTAGTCCACCCCTTATATGTAGGCAAGCAGGCACGGTCGCGAAGTTGGGTGATGACTCTGTTTCACACCTTTCCTAAATGATGCCCTTTGCATGTGATCATGATATAGGACTAATCTGACAATGATTGCTAGATGTAATTGCACGAGTTAGAGTTATTCATTGACGTAGTTATAGAATTACCTTAGATATTAATTCCTTAGTTTATCCATTGGCTAACTATTACTATGACTAGAAAGTGCTCTGATGTTTATCTTTATTAATGATGCTTCATCATACTTATCACCCTATTTATCTTTATTATCTTGTGACCTCTACCTATTATGAGTGGAGTATATGACATTGGTAATTTCACTTATTCATTTATATTTTATATGAGTATAAAAATGGTCGTGTCCAAATTCCTTTGAAAAGTGGACTTGAAACAAGAAAAACTAAACAATAACATTTCTGTTTTTATGGTTCGTGTTTATTTTATAAAGATTAAAAAATTAAATAAAACTAATCTAATTAAATTGGCCTATTGCTCTAGAAGCCGACATGACGAATTAAATTTGGCGGGGAGAATTTGGCCAACGTGGGCGCGCGGGTGAAATCCAAACCCCAGTGGCGCCTAATTGACTTGTTGGCGTCTTAGCTTCGCGCGCACTCTCCTGCAGCCTCCAGCCATTTCAGGCCTTCACATGTTTTGGTTCCTCGTTCTTCTCTACCCCCAACATCGCTCACTCTCAAGTTGCCCCTTCTCCATCCTCCGCGCTGCCACCCTTCTGTTCCTCCGCCCATGACGCGTCCTTTTTTTGCGTGTTTGGCGGTCGAACTCCCACATAGAGTGGGGTCGGTGATGATTCGGAGCTGCGCATCACACCTCCATACAGTGGCGCCCATGGAGGGGGTCGAAGCACCAATCCAGTGCGGGGCACCTCAATCCAGTGGGTGCTACAGCACATCCGGGCGCCGCCATGACCTTCGTGTCGACATCATCGTCAATCGAGGTATGCACACCGTGCCAAGTCGTCCCTCCCCATGCTCGCATCTCGGCGGCGGCTGCTTGCAACCATTGCTACAGGCTGATGCAATGCAAACCAGGTGTTTGAAAAAGTGCATGAAAGGCGGTTGGTGATTCTATTTTTAAGATATTTGGAATTAGAAAAGGTTTTGACTTCTTAACTAGTTTTGTACCAAATGCAATGTCTGCAATAAGTTTATCTTATTATATGCATTGCAGAGAGTTGCTGCAGTAGGCGTCTTGCTAGTGGGAAATTATACATGCGTCCTCCATGGTCAGTAGCTTGAGTTTCTGGTTTCTAATGCTAGAATTATATATTTTAAATTAATAATAACAACACTTCAAACCTTTATTTGGTTATCCATGCATATGAAACACTCAAAAAAGCACCTCCAGAAAATTGATCTCCAGTAGTCATTGGTAAGAGAATTTTAAATTTTACTTATCCATAGTTCGGGAATGATTGGGAGTAATCGGGATGGCCTGTGTTCATTCCGCTCTCAAACATTTAGCTATAGTTACCATTTGTTGGAATCTAAGTTCTTAAAAATGTGAGACTGTACATCTGATTCACCACTAGGCTCTAGCCTCCCGCCAGTAAAAAAAAAAATGTGTAGTTTCTTTCTGAAGCTGAGTTCTAGACATTCATGTGTGAAGCATTTTTTTTTTTTGCCTTTTTCCATTTATCAGGGTGATGACAGCAGAATGAAGGATATGCAATATGTAGCCTCATGAGCAACCCATAATTCTAGGTATCTGAAGGTAGCACAGGGAACATGGATGCCAAAACGGTTGAGGGGTTGAAATCAGAAAGGATGAGTCTGGTGGCAATAATGCTGCAGCTGGGCCTTTTGAACTCCTGAGAAACTATAGCTTCAGAATAAGATGCTGAAACTTATGGTAATGTCGGATGAGGTATGTGGATCTGCTGCACCTGTACCTTACTAGTATCATGATGTAGTGTTTGCTAGGCTGATTGTTTTTAGAGTGTGAACTGTGGAGGTAATCAACATGAAGATTCAGAGACGATTACAAATTTTATTGGAACCTAATTAAATGAATCATAAATTGGTCTAGGACTGTTGTGGACTCGTTTGTGGGCTGCCAATACCGGCGTCGCCCCAAACCAGCCCACAGTCCGGCCCGAAACCAGGCCACAGCCCAGCAGCCTACGACTGGAGGTTGATTAGGAAAGAGGGATTAAGAGAGGATTTTAGTAGATTAGATTGTTTTTGATATGGAAGTGTGGCTGTACTATAAAGGGCACCTTAGTAGATTGTAATAGGTATCAAAGACGGAATAAACCTCCCTATGTATCAGGGTGGGGTTTTACCCTTTAACGGTGCCGTCAGGCGATTCAGCCGCCGTCACCGGAGAAGCTCCCACCACCGAGGTTCCCTGCTATCCTTTGCGTTCCAATTCCCAGTCCAAACTTCTCCTCTACTCTCCTCTCCGCTTTCCTCGCAGAAAGCGCCATACCAAGGACATCATACTTTTGTATTACATGGTGCCAGAGGCAACACAGAGCGGAACAATTGTAGTAAGGCACTTGTGGCCCATCATATGTTTCAGCCTCCTGCTTCGTAAAACTCTCAATGCAATATTGACCATATGTCACATCAAAACAATCCTGAATGGATGTAGTACCAATCAAATAATGCATCAGACTTGGGCATTGAAAAACATTGCACCTATAATCTAAACCGGTGTAATAGCACCTACATATTGCATAAAAAATCAACACTAATGCACCCAAATTTGTTCAATGCAATAATATTTACATATTGCATCTCTTGTTCGAAACTGGTGTGATAGATAATATGGATACCTTGAGACGATAAGATATTGGCCTGATTAAGTGAGCAGTGTGGATCGTGGATACAGTGACGTGGTGGTTTACTGCATCTGTGGACTTGCCTGGTGAAAGAGGAGCTAAGTTCATAGTAAAAAAAAGTGCATTTAATCATTGAGATAACTCACATTTTTATCAGTGTCTTTATCTAATTGCCATTTTCTTTGGGCATAATTTTGAAAGAGAAGGAACTAAGCTAGGAGAGTGAGATGCCTGACGGATGACACAAGATGCCATTTTTGGTTGTTTCCACATCCTTCCCTAAAATAAATTTGTGACGTTAGCACGGGCATTATACTAGTTAGATTAATTTCTTACCCATGGAGAAGGACATGCATGCCATCTCCTCTTCGCTTGTGGGCTTCTGGCGTCGACTTCGTTGGATGAAGATGCCTCAGCCTCTTTGCCGCCGGCTGCCGGTGTACTCTCTCGTAGCCTGGCTGCACTTCTCCTCCACGCGAAGGCCAGCAACATTGGTTGCGTTTTTCTTTGGATGGAGAAGTATCGATGGTCAGCAACATTTGTTGCGTTTTGCTTTTCTTCCAAAAATCCCCCTTGGCGTAGATGGCTTGGCTCCTTTATATAGGCAGCCAGTAGGGTAGCGGCCGGACTCCTGGCAACGCAGCATGCGCCGCCAAAGGTTTCTTAGCCAGCGCTAGATTTTTGGGCCGCTTTTCTTGTTCGATATACGAGATAAATTAGTTATCTCTCTTGCACGTACTCATAGAGACTTTGGGCCCAATAAGATACGGCTCCGAGAGACACCAGCAAGTCCAAAATTCATGCACGTATGTCTTCCAGATAACTCATATATGTGTATACTCAGCACAGTCTGAGAATATTTTAGATCACCTACCGAGTCATGTCACGTCACGACTCAGTCGATGTATAATTATTATGCCAAAAATAAATGGCACATGCCGACGTACGTGCACGAGTTGTACAAATATAGATGCATGTCAGAGAATTTTGAGTTGACAAAAATCCATTATAAACAACTAAAATGCCTAAGAAAATGCAACTCCATTTCTTCATCGTTTCGATTTATGTGCCCTTTTCTAATCCTCCATGTTCTCCCTATTGAATGTCACTTTTTATGAATCCATGGCAGATTTTTCACTCCAGGTGAATCTCGCCTCTATTGAGTTTCATCTCCTTCTTGAATCAGTCGCTGTGGGGCTCCAATTGAAGCAATGGTTCTCCAGTTTGAGAGTGGTGGATTTCCAGTTTGGGCACCACAAACGGTAGGTTCATTAGCATTTCCTAAGCATTAAGGTTCATTTTTGGGTACATCCCTACCATTGTTATATGCATTTCTGGTGAATTTCACTCTCAGTCTAGCTTCCGTACTACATATGCTTTGGTGTCTGTACTGTGTAGATTTGATAGAACAGATGATAGATGTTGTCTAAGCGATCTTTTCATGTGGTATGTTTGGAGCCATAGGAATTTTCATGATAAGTGCATTAGTCATGAGCTTTTGTCATTTGTGCAGTAGCTATTATGCCTTTTGTTAGATTTTGTAATAAAATGTGAAGGATATTATTCATGTAATAATGTGGTTATTCATGACGAGTGCATATATTGCTTCTTCTAACTGTTAGTATTTACGCCTCAAATCTTTTTTTTAAAATAATGTAATGATGTGCCTAGATTTATTTCTCATATTTCATATGTCTATTTCTGTGTAGCAGCTATTATCCCTACGCACATCAGTACATCACCACTCCTACCCACCTGCCGTCTCTGTTCATTGACCTATCGTCGGTGAGTCCTCTAGTTATTGCCTTTTCTTGCTTGATTGCTTAGAGGATTGAAAGATTGAACGTGGCTGTGATCTATTCGTGCCTTTTCCTTTTCTTGCCATGCCTAGATTACCAAGCAGTACCAGCATATCCTCCTCTTTTTCTTTTCATGGATTGAATTCTGGATATGTGTAGTATATATAGTATCCCTGCCTATATTGTCAATCTTGATTGTCAGTATTACTGTAAGAGTAAGTAGTTCAAGAAAGAAATATTTAGAGTATTTACAGCAAAGTACCCCTATAATTTGCTTTGTCTTACTATTTAAATCTCACAAGTTTGAATCCTAGAATAGAAATATAGCATCCTTACTAACATGGATATCGAGGAGGCTGGCCACTTGTCCTTTTTCTTCAGTTGCATGACATGTAGGCAATTTAAGAGTCACAATTTAGGCAATTTTAGTGACACTTGCTAAGCAATAATGTGCTCCTAAATAGATAATTTAGCTTTTTTGTTACAATTCTAGAGATAGCTCATTAAAATCTCTATTTGACACCTATATGATGATTCCTTGCATTCAATTCAATAAGTATAAATGTGTGCTGCTACATCAAAACATATAGGCAACTTAGTCAGACTCAATAGGCACTAATATTGTATTGCATTAGGAAAAAACATAAGGTTAAGCAATTTTGTTCAGTAACATCTATGGTGTGCTTCATGTTTGAATTGTTGCAACCCTAAATCTCAACTTTTTTAATTGCAGGTGTGATGGTCCAAAACATCGTGGGATTAAATGAACAAAGAACTATGTGCAGCATCAAGCAGGAGGTCTAGTACAGCAAGATGTATTTAGACATAATCTACTTTTTTTGTCTGTGTTCTAAGAAGATGCCTGAGATGCTATACAAAACATCCTAAGATGCCTAGAATGACATGTTTATATTTATTTTTTTTTCTTGCTAGGATGAGTATCAAATTTGTAATATTTGAGATGTCAGTTTAATAATAATGTTTGGCAAATTTAGGAGCAGCGAGCTTGTTGGGTGTTGACGTGTTGTGGAAAGTGATAATGTGAGAAAAAAACTAGAAGCAATAGGCTTATCTTGTGCTAAATAATACACAACAGTAGTCATTAATTAGCATCTTACCAAAAAAGGAATATAATAATTGCACTTTTATCTAAAAAGGGCAGGGCCGTGCTCTAGGACTAAAACACGGACGGCCGTGCAATAGCCTCTTTAAAAAAAAGAAAAATAGAGTGCATATAGCTGCTTGCTGGATAAGGCAAGAACGATCTAGAACTGATATGTGTCTGCCTATATATAGACAACGATATCAATACAGGATATGTACAGAGTTATATACTCTCCTCATGTTACCGACGAAGATGAGCAGGACCAGGACTGGGTACTCCACACCAGCTGCCATTTGTATAGTTCTTCTGCTCCTAAGGTTTTCAACCATGGCTTCCTGCGAGCGCGAAGTAGGTGCGTATTACCATTACCGCCTGCTTCAATTTTACTTGTTTTATAAATTCCATATATATCAAGATGCAATCATATTTGGTTAATTAAGCATACGAGTTAGATGTGTTCTGTTTGATGTGTATGGATTGTTGCATGCATACGCAGCTGAAGAGTCCTGCCACACGGAATCGCCGCGCTGCGACAGGGATGCATGCTCCGACAGATGCAAAAAGGAGGCCACGGAACTTGGCTACAACGTTGTCACTGCGTCTTGCCGCACAGATGTTAAGTGCTGCTGCACCTTTCATAAGCAAAAAGCCCCTGGGCTTCTTGCTTGAACTGTGTATGTATGTATGTATATAGATAGACAGACGCAGGGTTCCCACCTGGCGGCTGCTATAAATAATTAAATCCCATGTAAAAAAACAGTAAATGAGCTAGCAATAATTTGTCGTCCTGTTTCGGGTCAGTGGGTATATATGGCCATAGTGAATATATACTGCCAAAGATAGGAGGAGAAAAAGACCAGTTGCATAATAAATATGGACATGCCACGGGAATCATCGCCTCCCTGCCGTAGCGAAAGCACCGCCGCTGCTTCCACCATGGCTAGTCCACCTCCCTTCTCTCACCGGCATCTCTCTAGAGGTTGATCTGTCACTTTAGAATGTTTTTTAGTAGATCGAGTCGTTTAGGGTTGGATTCTCCCCATGCTCATTAGAGCAACTCCAACAGTTAGGCAAATGGGTTTGGTATTATTGTTTTTTTTTTGGCAAAATTCTCAAAATCACCTATCCAACATTTTGGCAAATTGGCTTGGCATTTTAATCAACTTGGCAAAAACCAGGTGTTTTCGCGCATATATATGCGCGCGTGCAGTCCACTTCGCAATCGCTCTCGCGCCGCCAGATTTCGCAATCGCAATCGCTCTCGCAGCTCCAGGCTCATCTTTGCGATTCCCATCCGTGGTCAGGAAGTACCGCATGAGAGCAAACTACTTCACTCTTTTTTCAACTAGTATTAACATCTAGCTTTGTTTGTTTGACGTCATTATCAATTGCTAGCGTTGTTCTAGATCCTTGAGGTCTCCATTGATTATTATAATTTTCCATGTGAAGCTGTATATGTACAGATGTCTACACACTACAGGATGTGGCTTCTTTGCCGTGTGCCTGGGGCACTCGGCAAAGACCTTAATGCACTCGGCGGTCGAACCAACATTTTTCGGAAAAATTCAAGAAAACAAAATAAACTAAAGAAATATATCAAAATGCAAGGAAAAAGTCCCAAACCTCAACAGTTTGTTTGTGTTGGTGTATTAAACCTCAAAAAAAATTTGGTGAAAGAAAAAAAAACGGTTTCCCGAGTGCCTAGGGTTGGCACTCGGCAAACTGGTAACTTTGCCGAGTGCCAAACGTCTGGCGCTCGGCAAAGATAACGGCACCCGACGCCGTAGGTCCCGGGCAGGCCTTTGCCGAGTGCGGATCTTTGCCGAGTGTCTGGCACTCGGCAAAGTCTTTCTTTGCCGAGTGCCTTACTTTGCCGAGTGCCAGACCCTCGGCAAAGAATACTTTGCCGAGTGCCGACGTTTGCCAAGTGCGCGATATTTGGCACTCGGCAAACGTCCAGGCACTTGGCAAAGCGCCGGTTTCCTGTAGTGACGCATGGTCTAAGATCTTTTTTTTTCAATTAGTGCGAATATATATATATATATATATATTATCTTTGATCTATTTGCCCTTAATTTGAAACATAACATTTGTTATTTTTTTTAGGTTCAATCCGACTGGCGGCACGTGAGGAAGTGCGCGCGAAGAAGAAACACACGCGAAGAAAAGCGCATGACCGGACACCTCGTGAAAAAAAAAAATTCATGGCCAAAACAGCTGGATCCACAATTTTGGAAATGCCAAGTCAATTTTGCCAAACTCTTGGAGATGACCTTTTTTTCCTTCCTATATCATTTTGGGAGTTGGCAAACAACAACATTTGCCAAAGAAAATTTAACAAACTCTTGGAGTTGCTCTTAGTCTTGGCTCTCAGCATAGCAGCCGGAGCGACAGCCAAGGGCCAAGGCTCTAATCCATTATTGTCCCAAAAAACTTCATATAAATCAGCATATGTAAATATGTAAATTAATTTTGAAAGGTAATTTTTTCCCGCCAAATATCTTGTGTGACCTTAATACTATTACTAACTAGAACACGATATAGATTTACGTTGAAGGTACCAACTTGTAATCTAACATTAAATTTGTAATTCATGCAACCATTTATGTGACTTGTTTCCCACCACAACTCTTCTAAAATAGATATTTAGTAGATTTGTGCTTAAGACATCAGCCACTGTAGCTTGTTTCTTGCAATCAATATTATACAAGTTTGGGTAAAAATTGTGACACAAACAGTATTTCGCTAAGTACAGATTTGTGAGCCATCTTTCATATTCAATCCTCGCAAGCTCATAAATTGGCCAATCATCCCTACAGACGTACCCATTCAAAAATAGGAATCTCCTTTACACTAGACAAAGTTTTAATCTTAAAATATTTATTTTTTTAACTTTTAAGTTTGAAAAGCCATTTGCATTGCAACCTCCACGGCCGTGGTGGTTGACGGCGCTGAGAACGGCAAGTGAACCAACGGCCGCAAGAATGGCAGGCAAGCCGACGGCATCAGACTAGACGAAACCTGATAAAGAGATATTAAGGCCGAGCGGTTTAATAAAAAGGGTCTTATAGTCTTTTCTCCTGTATGCTAATCTGTCCTGAAGTTGCTAGGATTTGATTTTTTCAGAGACAGAGAATAATAAACAACGAACAGCACACCGGTAGTCCTTGTTTCTACCCTTTGATCCATATCGTCATTTACGGCCCATTACAACAATGGCGCCCACGTTCTGCGTGGGCTGAAATGCCTGTCCATTAATCTATCCAATGATATAAAAATATATATAAGAGCCATGCATGTATATCTTTGTTAAATAAATATCCTGTATTTCTTTCCAAAACAAGATACCTCTCTGCCTATATTGAAAACAAGTACATATCATTCTTCATGAGACATTGTTTTAGATAGATGTAAAGGAAAAGTTGTACAATGCAAGCTACGATGCATGCAGCACGCCAGCAGAATCGTCGATCTGCATGACTCCATATAATAAAGAAGATATTCATGCAAGAGTCAAGAACAGGCTCTCATCATTTTGTGCCTTGACAAAAGTGTGGAAATTGAAGCGAGAACGTACAAATTCACGATCAGAATAACTGGGCAGAAGAGGTTAGCTTGAGAGACCCGGCCCACTCAAAAGACATTGATATCGATCTATATATATGTACTTAACTAAGGAATAACGCAGACCTGCATGTAAGTGGTGTTTTTTTTTTTTCTTTTGGTTAACCATGGTTAAATTCGGTATTGAACTGCTATAACTTACACTGCTACTGCATTCAGAGTTTACAGGAGGTGGGCAAATTAATCAGCTTTCTAACTAAATGCGGGCGGCTGACCGGCGTGTCTAGCAAGTCGTCTTTGTTAACAGGAATGGATAACACCAATTGAGTGACATACCATAAAGTGCAAAATTCCACAGGTCACACAGTACCGACGAGGGGTATAAACAATGATAATGAGAGTTGGGGGGGGGGGGGGGGGGGTTTACAAGGTATGGTAGTGCTACATATTAGGAATATCTTTGGCATGTAAATCAAGTAGAATTATTTAGAATGATAGCTTTCCTTGTTGTAATCTTTGACCCTTGTACAAGCCACACCATGAGCTATTCATGGCTATATAACACGGAACCGAGTGAACCTAGGGTCATCTCTCGTTAACCAATTCTCACATGTTATCAAAGCCTTCTTCCTCACGGAATTCTTTCATGGCCTTCGCTTCTTCATCCTCCGCGGCTTCTGCTACCATTGCTCTCACCACATTCCTTCCGCTAACGGAGAAGTTCAGCCACACCAATCATCAATCGTAGAAGACACAAGTTCTATCGACACTGAGAGGAGCTCAGCATGCCAATTGGGCGGTGGCTAATGCCGTGCCGCCATCCAAGTTTCTCCCTCTCGAGGCAGGGAAGGAGAAGGATCCACCTAAGGCAAACCCTGAATATACCTCGTGGGTTGTAAAGGACCATACGGTCCTGAGCTATCTGCTCACCAATCTCTCGAAAGAGATTCTCAGGCACGCTAACATGGAGGTTGCAACTAGAGGCGTGTGGGCGGCCATTGAAGGGCTGTTCATGTTCCAATCTAATGCAAAGGTCATCAGTGTTAGAAGATAGAAGTGTCTTGGTGTATAACTAATGTACACGATATTGTCTCATGGTTGTTGAGACCCTTGCGGCATAAGCAAGGCACGCTAGGTTGTAGGCTAAGTTTGTGTAAATTTGTTCTCTCAATTTGTTGTAACAAACTCTATCCTGTAAATGCCACAATGGGGGTTGTTCCCATTCTATTTAACATGCAGCCGAGGCCTCGTACCGGGTAACACTCGTTCTCCCATTTTGACATGGTATCAGAGCCATTCAACTCCACACGAAGAAAGTCATCCTTGGCGTTTCATCTAGCCTCGTCTTCCGGTGCGTCTGCTGCTCCGTCCTACGGCTTCTCAGTGACAGAGAAGCTCGACCGCAAGAACTACGGGATCTGGAAACTCCAGGTCACATCAGCGCTCAAGGGGGCGCAGAAGGCGTCCTTCATTGACCCCAACGTCGAGCCATCGACGCTATTTTTGCCCAAGAAGGAGGGCATCGACGACAAGGAGGGCCCCAAGCCCAACCCTGACTATGAGTCATGGGTTGCCAAGGACCAGATGGTCCTCAGTTTCATCCTGATCTCCCTCGGCAAGGAGATCAGTGGGCAGATGCTCATCACGGTGAAGTCAGCTGTTGAAGCATGGGGCATTATCCAAGGGATTTTTGCCTCGCAGTCTCGCGCCCGTATCATCAGTACCAGGATGGCCTTAGCAACGACGTCCAAGGGCACATCCACTATCAGTGAGTACTTTGTAAAGATGAATGGGTTGGCGGATGAAATGGCTGCTGCAGGTTGGAAGCTGGAGGATGAAGACCTGGTGTCCTACATCCTCACCGGCCTTGATCAGGACTTCGACTCAGTGGTGTCCGCGGTGGCGGCACGCGTTGAGCCGATCTCGGTTGGGGAGCTTTACACCTAACTAACAAGTTTTGAGTCTAGGATTGAGATGAAGAATGGCGGGCGGTACCAGTCGTCCGTGAACATGGCGGCCAGAGGTGGTCGTGGGAACAACAACGGCGTGTACCGCGGTGGAGGATAGCGCGGCCGCGGCGGGTTCGGCCGTGGATTCAAGGGTGGTCGCAATGGCGGCCGTCCATCTGGAAGATTTCAAGCTGGAGTCTTCTGCCAGCTGTGTGGCAAGGAGGGCCACGCCGTCATCAAGTGCTTCAAACGCTTCGACACCTCCTTCACCGGGCTGCCACAGAAGTCGGCGTCATCAGGACTACGTCTTACGGCGTCGACTCCAACTGGTACATGGATTCTGGCACGACGGACCACATAACCTCCGAGCTCGAGAAGCTGACTACCAGAGATCGTTACAATGGTGGTGATCAGGTGCAGGTTGCCAATGGTAATGGTATGAAAATTACTCACACTGGTCGCACTACTATAAATTCTCCAACTAGCCCAATCCATCTGCATAATGTTCTTCGTGTTCCTAATGCTCAAAAAAATCTTGTCTCTGTACATCGTCTTGCACGTGACAACAATGCCTATGTTGAATTTCATCCCACTCATTTTTCTATCAAGGAACAGGCGACGAAGAAAATTCTTCTTCAAGGCAGATGTGAAGGAGGCCTATATCCCTTGTTGCCATCGTCTGGTCAGTTGTCATCCTCAAATAAAGAAGCTCATGGCGCCTCCAAGCCGTCTTCAGAGTCGCTATGGCATCATAGGCTGGGGCATGCCTCTCCACCCATAGTTAGGCAGGTGCTTAGCCGTCATTGCATTTCCTTTTCAAAAGAGTCAAATAATCATGTGTGTAATGCCTGTCAGCAAGGTAAGTGTCACCAGCTACCATATCCAAAATCTAGTAGTGTGTCTACTAGTCCACTTGATCTTATATTCTCAGATGTCTGGGGTCCGGCACCAGCCTCGGTTGGTCGTCACAAATATTATTTGAGTTTTATCGATGATTATAGCAAATTTGTTTGGATCTATCTCTTGCGCAATAAATCAGAAGTGTTCCAATGTTTCCAAGATTTCCAACAATTTGTTGAGCGTAAGTTTGATAGAAAAATCAAGGCTGTTTAATCAGATTGGGGTGGCGAGTATCAGGCCTTGAGCCCGTTCTTTAAACGTTTAGGGATAGATCATCATGTTTCGTGTCCTCATGCCCATCAACAAAATGGGTCAGCTGAAAGGAAGCACAGGCACATAGTTGAAGTTGGTCTCACCCTTTTAGCTCATTCTTCAATGCCTCTCAAGTTTTGGGATGAGGCATTTCTCACAGCAACCTTTCTGATTAATCGATTGCCTTCTAAGGTTATTAATCATGACACACCGTATTTCCGCCTCTTTGGTCAGCAACCAGATTACACCTTTCTTCGTACGTTCGGCTGTGCGTGTTGGCCAAACCTTAAACCTTTTAGTACAAGGAAACTTGAGTTTAGATCCACCCCATGTGTCTTTCTCGGGTATAGCAATCAGCATAAAGGATACAAATGTCTAGATCCATCACAGGGCAGGGTCTACATCTCACGAGATGTTATCTTTGATGAGACAGTGTTTCCCTTTGCATCCATGCATCCCAATGCCGGTGCCCAACTCCGGGCTGAGTTGAATCTTCTCCCTGACATTCTTCGCAATCCATCAAACAATTTTGGGCCTATTGGAAATTCTGTAGTAGATGCTCCAATGTCGAGTTCACTCATATCATCTAACCCTGCGGGCAGTGCAGGTCTCTCTCCTCTTGTTGCAGGATCAAATTTGGCGAGCAACGATGCAGATTCGGCCGCAAACAATGGTGGCAATGATCCACACCTCCTGTGCTCCCCTACCAGCGACAGCACGCACGGCGAGGGGGATCTCCCTGGCAAGACCGGTGGAACTGCAGGCGTATCTGCTATGGGATCGGTGCCCCAACAGCAGCACCGGTCGCCATCAGCGCGTGGTCCGGGCGAATCCTCGCCTAGACCGGGATCCTCTGCGCCCAGATCCAACGTCTCGCTGCCCGAGCGGTCGCGTGTGGCTGCACACGCTGATCCCAGGGCCTTGCTGCGGTGACCACACCTCTGCCCGAGGAGATCCCCTCAGCTGGATCCAGTGTGCCGGCTCCTCCATCGACCGAATCTGTGGCCTCTACTTCATCACAGCAACACACCCATGGTACACGGTTTCAGCAAGGGATGACACGGCCCAAAACATATACTGATGGTACTGTGTGATGGTACATGGTGTCTACTACCGAGAAGGAGGAACCAGCCACGGTCCGTGATGCCCTGCAAGATAAGAACTGGGTCGCAGCGGTGGACTCTAAACATCAAGCACTACAGCGCAATCAGACTTGACACTTAGTGCCACCTCCTCCAGGTAAAAATATCATTGATTGCAAATGGGTTTACAAGATTAAACGTAAAGCAAATGGACAGATTGATCGCTACAAGGCACGTCTGGTGGTGAAGGGGTTCAAGCAACAGTACAGGATTGACTACGAGGACACTTTCAGTCCTGTAGTCAAGGCGGCGACAATTCGACTTGTTTTGTCTGTTGCTGTTTCAAGAGGATGGTCACTTCGCCAGCTGGACGTACAGAATGGCTTCCTGCATGGGCTGTTAGAAGAAGTATATATAAAGCAACCCCAGGTTATGTTGATAAGCAGCATCCTAATTATGTTTGTAAGCTAGATAAAGCTCTCTATGGATTGAAGCAGGCGCCTAGGGCGTGGCATGCTCGACTGTCAGGCAAGTTGCAGGCGCTGGGCTTCACTCCATCCAAGGCCGACACCTCACTGTTCTACTACAATGTATACGTTGATGATATCATTGTGGCTAGCTCGTCACAGGATGCAACTCGTGCATTGCTCCGGAATCTGCAAGAGGAGTTTGCACTGAAAGATTTAGGGGATCTACATTACTTCCTCAGTATTGAAGTCAAGAAGAAGAATGGAACTCTGCTGCTATCTCAATCAAGGTATGCAATGGATATTTTAAGTCGCTCGGGTATGAGCAACTGTAAACCAGTGGATACCCCTCTTCCTAGTTCTGAAAAACTTAGCATAGAGGATGGAAGTAAACTCGGTTCTGATGATGCTACAAGATATAGAAGTTTAGTTGGTGCACTACAGTATCTAACATTGACTAGACCCGATATAAGCTTTGCTGTCAACAAAGTATGTCAATTTCTGCATGCCCCAACAACGACCCATTGGAGTGCTGCCAAAAGTATATTGCGGTATGTCAAAGGGATAGTCAGTCTCGGGTTAAGGTTAAGTCCATCGAAGCCCATGCAAGTCAGTGCATTCTCAGATGCAGATTGGGCCGGGTGTGATGATGATAGAAGGTCTACAAGGGGTTTTGCTGTCTTCCTTGGCAACAATCTGATCTCCTGGACGGCCTGAAAGCAACCTACAGTGTCGACGTCTAGTACCGAGGCAGAGTACAAGGCCCTGGCCAATGCCACAGCGGAGATGATGTGGGTTTAAAAATTGTTGCAAGAACTTGGTGTTCGTGACCCTCCTGCTTCTCTGCTGTGGTGTGACAACCTAGGTGCAAAGTATCTCTCGGCAAATCCCATATTTCATGCACGAACCAAGCATATCGAAATTGATTTTTATTTTGTTCGAGAGAGAGTTGCACAAAAGTTATTGGATATCAGATTTATCAACTCCGGCGATCAAGTAGCTGATGGTTTTACTAAAGCACTTCCAGTTTACAAGCTTCGGAAATTTAGGGATAATCTCAACCTCATAGACAGTAATGGCTGAGATTGAGGGGGGATGTTAGAAGATAGAAGTGTCTCGGTGTATAACTAGTGTACACGATATTGTCTCATGGTTGTTGAGACCCTTGCGGCATAAGCAAGGCACGCTAGATTGTAGGCTAAGTTTGTGTAGATTTGTACATCAGATATCTACTCTTGAGATGTTTTAGGATACTATTGTCATCCCATAATATACTCCCTCTATCTCAAAGTACTTGATGTTTTAGGATTTTTTTTTATAGAAATGTATGTCCAATGAAAATTATTCATGTATCATTTTCTTGAAATTGATCCTTGCTAGCTATATTAAATAATTAATCCATTAAGTAAAAGAAATGCATGGGGACACGCATGCTGCAACCTCAAGCTGATGGTCCAATATATGGTCTTCTAGGAGGGAGATGTGAAACATCATTGTATAGTGTAATCAATAAAAACATAGAATAAAGATTGATAGAAAGACAATATAGGTTGATACAATATGCATCAATAGTAGATTTCTCGGTTAATAGAGATAGAATAGATAGATACTAAAACATGAATGGAATGATATTTTCATAAAATTAAAATAGATAGCTAGATAGCTAGATAGCTAGATAGATAGATAGATAGATAGATAGATAGATCAGTAGGTGATGTGGCAGTATACAAACTGGACATTTAAAATTTACGATTTGATTGACCACATGATATAGTTTTAGATATCAACACAAAACAATAATATACGATTCCCTCCATTCCAAATTATAAGTCGAGTTGATTTTTTGGTATATCCGTTTTAATATGTATCTAGATACATAGCACAAATAAATATATCAGAAAAAAGTCAAAGTAACATATTTATGTGATAGATTATGTAGGATATCTAAACTTTTTTTCAAAGCCAACAACGAGAATATGCCGAGAATAAATTAGTAGGGAAGAACTGAGGTATCAACACAAGAATAACAAGGCAGCAGATGAATAAATTGCAGTGATGGTTTGGTCCTAGATGCACCTATGTAGCTAGCTTCATAAGCACCAGCCCGCATGCATATCGGGCAACCACTCAGTCGGAGTACTAGCTACTATAGCTATGGCATTCAGCTGGAACACACGAAGCAGCAGCGTGCACTGGATGACTACTGTTGTGTTGGCTGCTCTCCTGTTCGTGCCGTCTCTTCTCCCGTTCACCTATGCAGGTACGAGCAATCCTCAACATATCTATGCTACAGTGCTTCTTCCTGCAACAATATAATCTTATCATTAATTCTTTTTTGTGTTACTATCTTTGGTTTATTTGTTAATTCGTTAGTTATATATCAACTAAGAATATGCGATCATATTTGGTTAATTAAGCATGTGTGGTAGATGTATTTCGTTTGATGTATATGGATTGTTGCATGCCTACGCAGCTGAAGAGTTTTGCCACACGGAATCGCCGCGCTGCGAGAGGGATGCATGCTCCGACAGATGCAAAAAGGAGGCCAAGGAACGTGGCTACAACGTTGTCACTACATCTTGGCGCACAGATGTGAAGTGCTGCTGCACCTTCATAAGCAAAAAGCCCTGGGCCCGCTGCCACTTTATTCTGGCGACGTCGTGGAAATGATGCCGGAACGCAGCGGATGACAATGGGGCTTCTTGCTTGAACTGTGTATGCATACATATAGACAGACGCAAGGTTCCCACCTGGCAGCTGCTATAAATAATTAAATCCCATGGAAAACACAGTAAAATGAGGTAGCAATAATTTGTCATCCTGTTTCGGCTCGGTGGGTATATATATGGTCATAGTAAGTACATGCTGCCAAATAGACGAGGAGAAAGGAGGACCAGTTGCATAACAAGCATCGATATGCCACGCGAGTCGTCGCCTCCCAGTCCTAGCAAAAGCAGCCACGGCCGCGGCTGCTTTCACCATGGCTAGTCCACCTCCCTTCTCTCTCTGGCATCTCACCGGAGGCTGATCTATCACCTAGGACTGAGCTGGGCCTAGGGCCCCTAGGGACCAGGCCCTTGTCGTCGGCCCGGTAATATTAGATACCTCAAATAATTTTTAGCCCACTAAAAGCAAAAGGCCCAATACCAAACATGGGTTCCATTTTGGGCCCTTCCCTCCTAGCTCCTGCAGTCTTGCTCGCGTCACGGAGAAGCGGAGAAGCCGCAATTCTTCACGCGCCGATGCCGCCAGTTCTCAGAATTGCCCGCGTCCGCACCTGCGACCTGCACCGCCTGCCCCTGCCGTCACCACTCTGCATCTCTGCCAGTGCCGGTCCCCCTCCGGTGCCGGCCACCATCGTCGCCCTCTGGCTTGCCCCTCCTGTACAGTTGTGCCATTGCCGCCCGCTTGTGGCCGGCCACCATTCCGTGGCTCCGCCGACCGGCCGGCTGGGGGGCCCCCAGACCGACGACGCCTCCATGTCTTCGTCTGTGCGCCAGCCCTAGCTTGCTGCCTCCACTTAGCCTTGCCTAGAGGCCCTAGTCATAAAGAAGTCCTAGCTCCACCACTGTTGTCACATTAAAATGTTTTTTAGAAGACCCAGTCCTTTAGGGTTAGATTCTCCCCCATGCCAAGTTTTTTTTTAAGTATTGGGTTAGATTCTCCCCGTGCGCCTTTCGATAACCACTAATTAACAAGATAGAAAATGTCAGCATACTTGACTAAAGCCAAAGCCACATAGTCCCCACGATTGTACTATATGTCTGTATGTCCCAGTTTTTGCCGACAGATCCAGAGGGCATCATGTGCAAGACCATGAGTTCTCTTGCCCTATATTCTAGTTGCTAAAAAGCAAGTTTTACCATTGTTCTAGATAATCTTAAGTCAGCAATCTGATCATGTATCATTAAGTTAAGCACTAGCAATTTTATCCATATGCAATTATCCCAGAGGAGTCAAAGGTCATGATATTAATCACTAGGATGTTCTTATGGTTGTCAAAATTAGACACATGCACATGAATAATTAATTAAAGTGAGTAGTACATCAAGAAAGTTCTCATGCTATACTTGCGTTAATTTGACATCCTTTCAACTCATCGAAACCTTTAAAGAATGCTTCTTGATCACTTCGTAAAGCTCATGGACTAGACAATGATCTTTGAAACAATTAGACTAATTCATGGAAACATCCAAATCAAATTAATTCAAATTAGATTTGAATCTAGAGAACAAGATAAAATAATTCTATTTTCATTTATAAAAGATTAAAGTAAGATTGCTTCTATTTGAGAAAACTAGTAACATACAGATCACGAGATCATGAGATTACGACAACGCAATTTGAACGGTTCCAATCGGAGCTAAAACAAAGATTTTATCAGCAAAACAATGGAGTGGCAAAACTATAAATAATTACACTTTAATAGAATCAGATTAAAACAATTTGCTGGGACAATTTTACGTTTTCATAATGAGAAAGCATACTTTCTAAAAGGCGTAAAGGTATGGCGGGTGAAATCCATATGAATTGAGGGAATCTTTAACAAAATGTATCGCGAAGCGGCATCTTCTAATCTCCAACCGTTAAATCATATATGGACGACTACAGATGAACTTAGGGGGATGAGAGGGTGGCTCACGGCCAGAACAGGGGCCGACCGTCGCAATGACCATGGATCCTGGCAGGAGGTTGCCGGAACTCCTGGTTTGCGTGTTAAACCGAGGACGCAACCATGAGCTTGGATATGCCCTAAACGCTGCTAGCGAGTGAGCAGGGAGGGGCGGGTGCCATGGATACCAATGAAAGGTCATTGGAGTGCACGGGGCTATGCTCTAGAGACTGAGGTTCGACGAACCAAGGGCACTGGGTAGGAGATGAGATGATCGCGATTCCTACTAAGTCGATATCATGGCCAAGGATGACATCCAACGCAGTGGCTGCCAAGGCCAATGGCGGCAAGCTCGCTGGTGAGTACAGCTAGATCTCTAGGGGCCATTATTTGATGCGTAAAAAGAACAGAAAGGAAGATAAGCTCTTAGGGAGGAATCCCTAAGGACTTGAATTGCGAGAGGGGAGGAACCGTGGCCGGCGATGAGGAACGACGGTGGTGACTGTAGCTCCGGCGTTTCTGTGATTGGGGAAGCTGAGAGGAGTGGGGGAGCTTTTTTTATAGCGCACACACAAGAGAGTGAGAAAGGGGGTCTGGGTGTGGGTAACGAGTCGTGGCCGACAGTAGTTGTGCCTTGAGCGCTCACGTACGAAGAACAGAGGAGAGGAAATAATGGGAGGTTGGGGAAGAAGAAGATGATGGCGGCTGGCTAGTCTGATTTACTAGGAAGAGAGAGAGGGTGGTTGTAGCCTGAGATGGAACTAGGCAGGCCTAGTGAGAGGGGAGTGTCGATGGTTTACGACCGATAGCCTGCCTCGGGGGTACCCAGGATAGTTGTTTGGGCTTCGGTAAACTCTGGAACTCAGTGGTGAATGCGAAGACAATCGATTTATACTGGTTTGGGCCCTCGTGATTGAGTAAAAGCCCTACATCCAGTTGGCGTTTGCCTTTGCGTTGTATTGATGTTGTTGTAAAACTTGTTTGTTGGGGGTGCCCTCGACCCTTATTTTACAGTTAGAAGAGGGCCGAGAGCTATTTCGGTCCAAGTCAGATAAAAAAGGTGTCCTATTCTAATTTACGGGAGGCACTTCCTTTTGTAGTCCGTCTAGGTCGTCTAACACTGAATTGCCACTGGCTTCTTCTGAGAACTGAGGTCCTAGACAGGGTCCGAGTCTGGTCGGGAGTGTCGATGAGGACCCTGGTCGGTCCCATATGTATTGACAGGGAGGGAAGGAGCGCGGCCCACGCAAGAGGACGGAGCGGCTGGGCTTGGGTCAAAGAGAGACAAGGGTGAGGACTTTTCCATTTTTTTATTTTCTATTTTGCAAATAGTTTTCAAATAGGTTTTTGAATGCCATTTTGCACTAGACTTCAAAATGAACAATACAAAAATACTATGCCCTAACATGAATGCATCCAAACATGTTTCTATCCCTATATTTGTCATTAATTTTCTTAAGATTCATTAAATTGCAAAAATTAGGGTGTTACAGATACGCCAAAATTGTGATGTGTGCTTGGTCAAAATCTGATTGGAAAATATCTCTAAATTCAAGAAACAACCGGAATTAACATTGAGCAACGTAGCCATCAACTTAAGTTAAATGCAACAAAAGAAAAAATAAGTGAATGTTTTTTTATGAACCTTATAGCAAGATTATCATGTCCATCCTTCAAAATTCAAGGGTTTCATGGTGAAGAGCAGCAACAATGGATGGAGTGGCCTGCGCAAGAAGCACCTACTTGAGTGATGACCAGGCTCCGGATGATGAAAAAGTGGAGGGAGAATACAGGACAATAGCCTTTTTGTATATCAATACATCACTGCCGGCTCAAAACAAAAACCGGCACGGGTGGTGCCTGCAGTAAATGTCGAATCTATAGTAGCGAAAAGAATAGTGTCTGACATTTGTTCACAAAATATCATGTGGTGTAGTTGTAGAAGAGGATCATGTGAGGCTTGATGATGTCTTGAGTACAAATCATTATTTATGCAGTGACATGCTTTCATAATGAACTGGTCAGCTTTATGTGTCTATAGATAAGGCCAGCCACATTGCTTTATATTAAGTAGCAGGCTGTACCCGTCATTGCTTTTCCCAGTTACATTCTTCAAGACAAAAGATGAACGGAAATAATAATTAACCCTGTAGTGGTGCTATTAACAATGAGTGGGAGCAAATTAAGTAGGGTAATCATATAAGATCCCTTAGCTTTCGAGATTCTTTCCCTGATTTATCTTGTATTGTACCATGTTTATTATAGTTTTCTTCAGCACTCATCATAGTTTAGTTCCATCAATTGTTGTGGGTTCATGTGTCTCTGTATGTGCATATCTCATCGATCAGTGGAAAGATGGTTCACGAAAATGAAGGCTAACTTTTGCATCCAATAATAATATGTCCTTTAATTTCGCTTTAGGATTGTTTATTGCCCTCGTGGATCACACCAAACTGGCCATATACGTTAAATGAGTGCAAAGGTGGAACATATGTTAGCTAATAGAAAATTATGTTGCCTGGTGCCTGTACATAATTCAACATACTAGTTGCGCTCACGCTTTCCACTATTAGAAGCGGTTTTTCTGTTCAATAAGCATATGCCAATATGTGGCATTGACACATTGACATAATACAGAAACTCCTAGGAAAATATTGTTCGACGGTTCAGTTTCCTATATATGCCAACTGTCTCTAGAAAATTATTTTCAAGTTAATAAACAACCGCTAGGGATCTAGGAAATTATTTTTTTGGGGGAAAAGTTGCTGCAAATATTTACCCAAACTTTAAAATAAGGTTTTGGTTGGTCCATCAGATATTTTTGTTTGAAAGGAGATTTACTCTGCTTGTAGGAAAGCAACTACCAGCTACGAGTATATGCATGAGAGTATATACAAACAAACCCATATGTAAATACAACTCAGCTTCACGATTGATGTTTGGTAGCTACGAGTACAGTTTATTTCACCTACTAGATCCGGCAAGTTGGGTACAAATCAGGGTACAATTTTGATAATCACTCTATAAATACCCACACACCTGGCCTCTGGAGGACATTGGACAAAATCCTATAGCTGTTTCCATACACAATGGAGAACAAAACATATGGACCTAAAGCCATTCCACAAAGGATGCGTCGTCTCCTTTCACTTGCCACAATGCTTTCTCATTTGGTGCTGATGCCGGCTGCCGATGCCATGGAGCCACCAACCTCAGCTCCACGATCCAGCTGCCCTAACATGTGTGGTAACGTGAACATCCCCTATCCGTTTGGCATCGGCACCAATTGTTCCTGGCCAGGCATTGACAATTTTTCCGTCATATGCAACCATACATATAGCCCGCCAAGACCATACTATTATGTTTCAGAAAGAGAGTATGAGATCATCAACATCTCTGTGGATACTGGCGAGATGCGCATATTCTCGCCATTTGCATATATCTGCTTCAACTCCTCCAACACCACTGAATCTAGGGAAGGCCAGTCTCTTAACTATACCAATTCACCGTTTCTGATCTCACCAACGCTCAACCAGTTCACGGCCATAGGGGGCAACACATTGGCGTTTATGGAAGGCAGGGAGGACTTCACCTACTACACTGGCTGTATCACCTCCAGCATCACCTTGGATGGTGCTGCTCAAGACGGCGATGAATGCACGGGGCTCGGCTGCTGCCAGACAAAGGTTGCGGGCAACCTCAGCTATGTTCATATTTACTGGACCAATAATTTAGTTAAAACGCCCATAAATAATGCGTGGAGATACAGCCCGTGTGGATATGCCTTCTTGGCTGAGAAAGGATGGTATGTTCCTGAGACTGCTCTATAGCCACCTCCTGGTTATTTTATTTCTTAGTTTCTGAACACAAAAACCAACTTACGTTAATTAGATGCTAGATCAAATACATCAATTGCAAGGATATCTTAACCTTATAGTTTTGTTATGAGTGATGCCATCTTCTACAGCATAAAAAATGATAAAATGGGAACTAAATACTTTGGAGCAAAATTCCCTTAGTACAACTGAAAAAATTTATTGTTGCAATAAGATCATGTTGGATCCATAATATAATTTCGTTAGGACATTTACTTGGTGTGCACCTGGAATAATAATAAACCCAGAAATATACCATGTGAAACAGAAAGGGCTATGAAGTTTGAGGAGGACTAATCATGAGGCATAGGTATAGTAATGTCAGAAGACAGAAGGTCATGTGCATCTTTATGTCCATTATGCTAGTGGTGGTAATCTAAAAGTGTTTGACTTAAGATAAACCTACATGGGCATAAGCAATCTGTCTTTTAGACAAACAAATATCAATGTTTTGTATTTTCATGTAAACCAAACTAAATATACGATGACTGACGACAATAGGCTTATGTATTTTAGGTACAGATTCAGCCGCCGAGATCTTGTTGGCAACGACACAATAAACACATTCGCTACCAGGGTTGGGAATCGTTCTATCCCAGTAGTGTTGGACTGGGCCATCAGGAATGGATCTTGTCAGTCAGCGTCAGCATGTGTCAGTTCCCACAGCTATTGTGTCAATGCCACACAAGGGCCAGGGTACCTGTGCAAATGCTCCAAAGGATACATGGGCAATCCCTATGTCACCGGCCCGGATGGCCGCACAAGTTTGTTCCTTCTTTCTCTAAAAGTAGATAAATTTAGGCAGGCATTGCATATTAAATATCTTAATAATAGCTTGGGATTAAGCCAAAAGTGAAACTAGTAATTGGCATAATGTGGATTTTTAATTAGAATTCTTAATAATAAACAGTATAAAAGATATTTCCTAATCTAGCTAGCCATCTTCTGTGCATCTTATTTTAGAATAGTGATTAATTAGAATGTTGCATAAACTTCTAGTGGTACATACAATTAAATAAATGTATGGGTAGGGTGATTGGTAGTGGAACGGTACTATCACAACAAACTGCATTTGTCTTTTTTCAGGTGATAAATATATTGTAGAAGCAAATTTACAGGCAGAAAAATTAAATGAAAAAATTAGGTTGCTACTTTATGCATTTTTCCTAATTCAGGAGCGAGTACAAGTTGTAGAAGAAAGATCTATCCCGGACCCTTGGTGGTGATTCGAGGGCTTGGAGGTTGGGAGCTCTTAACATAAAAATTTGGAACTATATAAAAATAACTTTGAAGAAAATATTGATATTTACCAGGCAGGTGAGCATCTACCCCCAGAAGTACAAGATGGCCCCGCTTTGCCTAGTACATTTCCAATGTATTCAGAGGCACAATTGTGTTTTGCCAGTAGAGAATAGACTTTTGATTCATATCGAGTTTTGACTTTTCTCTCGGTATTTTTGGGGTCTAGGACTAATCGAAGAATTAGTCCCTGTTTCAAGTTTTATGAGTTGTCACAAGACCATTAGTCCCGGTTGACAACACCAGCGCGGATTAAAAGGGTCTACATTAGTCCCGGACTGTGTTACCAACCCTAACTAAAGGCATGAACCCTTTAGTCCTGTTTGATAACACCGACCCGGACTAAAGGTAGACACTTTAGTCCTGATTGGTGTTACTGACCTGGACTAAAGGAGGCTTAGCCTTTAGTCTCGGATTTGTAGTCATGGTTCGAAAACCAGGAATAACATGGGTTGGGAACCGGGACTACATATCATTTCTCTACTAGTTAATCTCAGCATCATTGCTTTCATGTCCTTTGCTTGATCAGGTGTGTTATAATCCTTCGGGGCACCCGAGATGGTTTAATTTCCTCCCATGTTATCGATATTTTTGGTAACATTCGGGAGCCTTCCAAGTTCCACTGTGGGTTTACCTCAATCATGATGTCCTCTCCCATGTTCCTTTTACCTCTAAAACCTTCGGGCAACCGATGCTCAAATTAGGTACAATAGCGTACATTGATAGAAATGTCTGGGTTTGGAAATAAGGGACAAAGGTTGTGTGGCATCTCCGGAGTTGTCAGCACCAACATTATTTTTTAATAAGATACAATAAATCAACAGTTATTATTATTAGTGATAATAATTTTAGTTTATCAAATTAAAGGACACATGACTCTGATTATTGCAAAACTTTCTAGAATCTATTTTTTTCTAGTGCGTTTTGGTGAGAGTTTATTTTTTCTAGTACCAGGATATGCTTGACAATGAGATTTGCGAGGTGTCACGTTAGCTCTAATAAATGCTTGCTGGTAAAGTCTTCCAGCCATATAAAACGATCAGAAATGAACATAAAATCAAATGAAGATTGGAACCAAGCGCAAACATGTCTAAAGTATCATCGCATCATATTTTTTATTTTCGAAAAATATCATGTTCGTCTTCTGGCTTCACAATTAACATATAAAGTATTCAACCGAGCTAAGCTACTACTAGTAGATTTGTGTTACTTATCAAATGTTATTAGGTGGGTAAAGAGACAGACCAACCTCTACCCAATAATTAAATCTGGCCATTTGATTATGTTATGTAGCAATATACCTGCGGGAAAATATTCCGAAATTAAGAACTGCCTGACAGGTCACCGTCACAAACAATTCCCCTATCGGTTTCTGGCACCGTGGAAATTAATTCAGTCCGGTTTAGATTTTATATCCAAGTCATTGTAAATCCATTTTCCGTGTACAGCCAACAAAGAAATATATCAAAGTAGCTATTAATATAGCCTCAAAAAAAACATGGCCCGTGCTAGAGATCTTATACAAATTCATGTGGTCTGTCCACTTAAATAAAAATATAGATAGAAGTACAAGTGATGTATTACTTTCTATCATTCCATCATCCCTATTCTGTTCGGGACTCTTATCAGATGATGGGCCTAGGAAACTAGGACTCAAATTGTAACGCCAGCTTTTGCAAATTCTAACTCGTGGGCAGCACTAGTACAGAGATGATTTGTCTTGATGCTTTGATTTTTTTTTATAGGCAGTTTCACTTGAGGTCCGTCAGTAGAAATTAAACGAAAGAAAACCGCCTGTGAAAATCAATATCTACTTACGGTTCCATATGAAAACCACCTCTAAAAATGGCTCATTTCTACTGGCGGTTTTCTTAATGAACAGAAATTGATTTCTCTAGGCGGTTTTCATAAGGAACCGCCAGTAGAAGTTTTCCGAAATTAATTTTTTGAGGTTTTTAAATGACCTCATATAAGAAAACAATCAAAATAAGTGTTGTAGATCTCAAAGAGTAATGAAATTTTGTAGTTGATAGCTTTTCATTTAAAATCATGTTGTCAACAAAAAAATACGTTTGAATTTGTCAAATTTGTAAACGACCTCGGATGGAGAAACTATCAAAATAAAGTTATAGATCTTGAAAAGTTATGAAACTTTGTAGTAGTTGACAACTTTTCATTTAATTTCGTTTAGGACCTCAAATAATCAATTTTCATTGGTTCGTTCTCATATGTGAGGAACCTAACTCTTTTTCAGATACAAGTGACAGTGTGGTGCACTGTTAGAGGGGGTACAAAGGAGAGGTCACGGATTTGAATCCCACCAGCCTCGCGGCGCGTGATTTTTGCACGAAAAATGCCACAACTTGCGACTTCAATAGAGACCCCTCCCTAGATTAAAATTTTTTATGCTATTTTCAAAACCCTATTTTCAGAAAAACATTACTACTTGCGGTTTCCTTCACTGAAACGCCATTACAAATCGATTTTTATTGGCAGTTCTCAAGCTACCGCCCATAAAAATATTTGATTTTTACTGACCTCTAACACCGACAGTTGCGAAAAACACCAGCAAAAATTCTTTCACAACCGCCACTAACGTCTTTCTTTGTTCTAGTGTGGTGACACAAAGACTGGTGTCGTGCGTCCGACTTTCCATCCGGCTTCCAGCTAGCACGACCCAATGTCGCCCGCTCCCCAGAGTCGCCTATTTCCAAGTCTAGTCTTGGCCCCCTCATCCACTCCCCACGTCAGCGTTGGCCGAGTTCGTCGATGGCAATGGCAACTAGAAGTAGAGGATGACAAGTGGTCTCCAGATGTCATTAGCTATTAAATTGAAGTTAGGTGCCATGATTTAGGTGGTACTGTTGGAGTTGAAAGCAGAATGTGGGTAGTATAAGTTTAGGTTGCTACCTAAACAGATGTTTTAGATAGTACTGCTGGAGATGATCTAACCCCATCACGCTATCGCTGGATGTATTATTAATATGTTATCTGCTTACATTCATCTTGTACAACTAAGTTGAATGGGTGGCCGACACAAGCTAAAAGCAGATGCATAATAGTAATACCCTGGTTCATCCGGATCTATGCATTGATAGTACTGCTAACTCTTACACATTTTGCAGATATAGATGAGTGTACAAGGCCTGCTGATTTTCCATGCCATGGCGTGTGCAAGGACACTGACGGATCCTATGAATGCAACTGTCCAGCTGGTTATGAGAGCGATGATGATCCAAAGGAAAAGCCGTGCCATCCAAAACTTTCTACTTCAGCGAAGCGTACCATAGGTATTCACACATTAATCTTGCTATAAACTTCTGTCAGTACAAACATGGCAAATTGTGTTTTCTTGGACACAATATTTTTATTCACCAATCATTTCATTAATTAGAATTAATGAAGCAAAATCATCTAGTTAGGCACGTAACAGATTCTCACATGAGTTACAGCGCTTGAACGCAAGGTCATTTGAATATATAGATACATTAATTATTGTTGTTATTTTGTTAATGACACTATCCATGTGCTTTTTTCCATTAGGAGACATGTCCTCTGATTAACATAGGCTAAATGGTTAGGCAGCCCCAAGCACACTAGTACACATATCACTGATGGTTCTACACCCATTTTTACTGTTTTTTTCTCAACCACCAGTGCTAGGGATCAGTAAAAATGAGCGTTTTTCAAAGACGGTGGTTTGAGAACCACCGGTACGAGCAAATCAATTTTACTAATGGTTCAATTAAGAAACCGCCTGTAGTAATGTTTTTCCGAAAATTGGGTTTTAAAAATAGCAAAAATACTTAAATCTGGGGAGTCCACCACTTCCAAAAATCGCGCACTACAATTGTGTTTCCATATTCAAAATTTTAAATTTTTCAAACTGTCTCAAATGGAGACATACCCTACACCACAATTGTGGAGACCAAAAGATCTAAAACTTTATAGTAATTTTTTTAATTTGAAATCTGTTAGGGGATCAAATATTCAATGCAAAATTACTAATGTTAAACTAAAAATATAACGTGGTATCTGCATTCACAATTGAGTGTGTATGTAGAATAGTCGAAGGGAGTAAACATGTCAGTCTCAGGAACTCCATATATACTTTTTGTTTAGAATTCATTTACAGGAAGTTCTTTAGTTTTGTTATGAATGGGAACATTAATATAGACCATTTCACAGAGGCTAATACTCACATATGTTAATAAAAAAAAGCCTGCATCGTAGTAATATATCAAAGCCTCATTTTCTATGGAAGGTACCTGTTACTTAGGCCATTCTCAATGGAGAGTTCCATGGTGGTATTTCTCGAACTCTCACATCATTTAAAATTAAATGAAGCTTGAATGAAACATCTATTCTCAAAGCAAAGTTTGATATACATTTAATTTCGGGACTCGTTTGCAGATAATAATCATGCTGATTATTCTCTCTTAAAAATTTGACATACAAAAATGCCTTTCTGGCAGCCTAATGCAAATGAAACTCTCCCTAAGACTAGTCTTCCTAATAATAACTTTGTTTTGTTGTTTTTATCCTTCCTCTTCCCCTTCTACTTATTTTTCTTCTTCTCTTCAACACTTCGATACTGAGGTTCATGTGTTCAATCACCTTATAATAATCTGATGATTTCTTTTTTTAATAATTGGATACAACCCAACCATTTGGCCCCTCTTAAACCATTTTTTTTGTATTTGACTAGTTTGCTTTGCTTGTTTACATCCCCTTTATTAATTAAATCACATTCTAAAAATGTGTTAATCCTAATTGCCCAGTTTCTGAGCCATTTTGAGTATAATATGCCATTTTGAGTGGAATTGTTGGAAATATAGGAACATTGAAATTTGTTTGAATTCTCCTAATTTATTTGGGCATTGAAATTGTTCCAGCCAGTATATTTGATTTCCATATGCTCCAGTGGACAATCTTTGTTATTATGTTTGAATAAAAATGAAGCGTACTTATATATGTAATACGTTGTTTACAGGAATCACTGTTGGTGCTTCCGTATTATTTTTTATCATACTTGGGACTGGGGTATTCTATATGCTAAAGAAGAGAGAAGTGGAATCAATTGAAAGAAAGAATGGAAGTGAGAAGCTAAAAAATGTGAAAACTCTAATATTATTCACAAAAGATGAACTTGATAAAATAACCAAGAACAATTCAGTGCCTCTGGGCAAGGGAGGCTTTGGTGCAGTTCACAAAGGGACTTTATCTGACAAAACCGAAGTAGCAGTTAAGGCCTCAAATGTGGTAACTCCAGATACGCTCAAAGAGTTTGTGAAGGAAGTGGAAATCCAATCAAGGATGATGCACAGGAACATTCTCAAGCTCTTGGGTTGCTGCTTGCGGGTTGATGTTCCATTGCTTGTATATGAATATGCTGCCAAAGGAAGTCTCAAAGACATTCTCCATGGAAAAAACAGTGATCAACAGCGGGAGGCTCTCCCAATTAGGTCTCGTTTGGACATTGCCATTGGATCTGCTCAAGGTTTAGCTTACATGAATTCATACACAGAAGATGACATACAACATGCAGATGTCAAACCAGACAACATACTTCTCGATGCTAAGATGGTTCCAAAAATATCAGATTTCGGGTTATCAAGGGTTTATGTACCCGGCAAAGATTTTACCACGAATGTGATTGGGTATTTGCCTTACATGGATCCAGTGTACAGGGATACAGGGAGGTTAACTGCAAAAAGTGATGTTTATAGCTTTGGGATTGTTCTCTTAGAGCTGATTTCTAGAAGGCCTGTCATAGATGGTCAAAACAGTCTTGTCAAGCAGTTCAAGAGTGTTTATGAACAAGATAACACAGCAAAGATGTTGTTTGACAAGGATATTGCTGAAGAACAAGATATTCCCATCCTTGACGAGATTGGAAAACTAGCCATTAAGTGTTTAAGGGATAATTTTAATGAAAGGCCAGCTATGGCGAGTGTAGCAAGTGCACTTGTGATACTGAAAGATTCCTGGGAAGAAACAAGACAAAGGTTACCTTGTACTTCAATCAATTAGCTAGGGCTATTTGATGGAGCTCCCCCTATAATTTGTCCTCTAGGGATGTGAGCTGAATGTGATAATCTGTGGCAAACTGTTTGGAAGAAATGAATTAGAAGGACACACTCTACAAGTTTGCGACAAAGCTCCTTAGGAATCACTATAAGATTTTTCTCTAGGAGCTCTACTAACGTCCTCTTATTATTATACTTTTGATATCATTAATTATCACTACTACACAAAATCTTTTAACCGAGGCAGGTAAGAAGGATAACCGCCTCGGTCAATGCTGGCATATTAACCGAGGCGGTTACCTTTTTATTAACCAAGGCGGTTCATTGTAACGCAACCGCCTCAGTAAATTATTAATCGAGGCAGTCATCCTCATACAACCACCTCCATAAATCAGGCCCAACCCGTTAGCCCACCGCTCAATTTGTCTTCATATATAACTAGCACTTAGGGTTAGGGTTTTTGTCTCATTCTCTCCCTCCCTCAGCTGCTACTCAGCCACTGTGCACGCTACCTCTACCCGTGCCCACACCTCTCTCTCTCTCTCTCTCTCTCTCTCTCTCTCTCTCTATGTGTGTGTGTGTGTGGGGCGGCGGCATGGGGTGGCTGCTGCTCCCGGTGCAGCCCCCCCGGCCTCGGGTGGCGGTGCCCCCACCCCCCGGGCGTGGGGCAGCCCCGGGTGCAGGCCCCCGGCGTGCAGTGGCGGCGGCTCCCGGCGCAGAACACAGGCGTGGGGCGGCGGCGGCTCCCGGCGCGGCCCCGGCGTGGGTCGATGGCGCGGCTTCCGGCGCGGCCCTCCCGACGTGAGTCGATGGTGGGCCAGGGCAGCGTGGCAGTTCTCGTCGAGCGAGGCTAGGCGGTGCGGCGGCTTGCGGCAGGGCGAGGCCGGGCCGCACGGCGGCTCCCAGTGCAGCCTTCCCGGCTAGAGGCGGCTCGCGGCAGCCAAGGCCGTGCCGCTCGCTGGACTCGCTTGGCTTTTTTTTTTGGTATGATTAACCAAGGCGGTTACCGTGACCTTTGATCCGAGGCGGTCACGATAACCGCCTCGGTTAATTTTTAATGAGTAGTGTATGGTTTTACGCACCACATTTTTTCTGTTATAATCAAGACACTTCTTTTTTTCAAAACGTTTGAAATTTTTATTGGAACAATGTACACCAAAGACTTGTTGTCATGCAAGTTTGTTGGATTTTCTAACAAAGTTTTGAATTATTGCAATTATTTTATGTTAATTTGGAGATAGGAGGATGAATTGTCCATAGCAATCAAATGATATTTTGTCATCCATCTCTTGATATGGACTAGAGTGAAATATGAGCATAATTCTAAATTTTATTTTGATCTTCGAATCTTATTGGACGTACTCACTATTCAATTTGGAATTGTTTCGATAAGCGCGTAGAAATTCATTTAAACTATAGAAAATAGAAAATCAGCTTTGAAAATTTTGAAACTCGTACGCAACAGTATTTATGTAGTCTATTTTATGTGTAAAAAGTTTGGATTATAAAAGACATTTTTAAATGTTGTTTCATAATGTGCTTTCTCTATAAACATGAATGGCAAAAAACAAGTGCAAAAACCCAAGAAACAATAATTGGTATTTGAACAAATTTGTAGATCATGAATTCCGAAAAAAATAGGGAAAAGAAACATACAATTTGGAGTTAGCATGAGGGAGAAAGACTAGATGCAAAATTTCACCCCAGATTAAAATGAGAAAAACTTTTGTTCGTGTAATTCATTTTCTAGTATTTTCCAGACGGTTTATGCAATAACCGTCAAAAAAATTTAAAATTGTCAGGGAATTTCATGTTTCCAGTAGTGACAAGTTACAAGATAAAAAGGAATATACCCTTCGTCATAAGCATTAATACTTAATTGTTTTCCATGCCATCTGCTTCATGCTTTATATGTCATATATTTTTGGTCCTGATTGGGGATGTCAATATGCATTAACTGGAGATCGCCATTCATTATTATTGTAGCTGTACTGAACCATAGGTTTTGCCCCCAAGTGCGGCCAACCGCAGTGCCGTGCAATTGACACGCTAGCCCACACAGTGAGGGAGCCCAGCAACATCATCACATTTCACAATGGTGACATTTGGTGTATCGTCCTCATAGGTGCATGCCAACTGTTCGACAAAAAGTCACTCTAAGTGATGGAGGTATAAGCTTACCCTAACACGATGATGTGGTTATTGTATGATACCAAGCCAGACAAGCAAGGAAAACTCTATACAGTGCTGACATAACTGGTACAACAACCATACAAGACTTTCTTGCATTGGGCTAGCGCTGCTTTGTGTAACATGATATGTTTATTAGTTAGGCTCGGGCTGCAAAAGAGAACAAACATATTGACACTAATGTTGTGATCACTCCCCATGTACTGGCCCAGACCAACAGTAGCAAGGCCCAAATTAAGACGAACTCGAAGCCGGGCTGCGTCCCGTTAGGTGTCTTGCCTAGATTGGACTTTGTAACCTGTGTGAGCTGTTTCATGAAGAGAGTGGGTATTTATTTTAGACAACCAGAGTGGGTGTAAGCATCGGTATGACTCGTGTGCATTGGGCATGCTATGGACACAAAACACTTATTCCTCCTCCAAGAACTCCTACCTCATCGGCGCATCGCGCGTGGATCCTAATTCTTCGCTGTGTGCTTCTTCTACTTCCTGCTGCTAACAGATGCAAATTCATGGAATAAACCCATGTTGCAAACACGGCTGCCATTTGCATAGTTCTTCTACTGCTAACGTTTTCAACCATCGCTTCCTGCGAGCGCGTGCTTCAATTTTTCGTGCTTTCTAAATTCCGTTCCATATATATATATATATATATATATATATATCAACTAAGTTGCAATCATATTTGGTTAATTAAGCATGTGTGGTAGATGTGTTTCGTTTGATGTATATGGATTGTTGCATGCACACACAGCTGAAGAGTCTTGCCACACAGAATCGCCGCGCTGCGACAGGGATGCATGCTCCGCAGATGTTAAGTGCTGCTGCACTTTTCATAAGCAAAAAGCCCTGGGTTTCTTGCATGAACTGTGTATGTATGTATATATAGACAGACAGACGCAAGGTTGCCACCTGGCGGCTGCCATAAATAATTAAATCCCGGGAAAAAAACAGTAAATGAGCTAGCAATAATATTGTCATCCTGTTTTGGCTCAGTGGTTATAAATGGCCATAGTGAGTATATACTGCCAAAAAAAGGAGGAGAATTTTTTTGAAGGAATAAGAGGAGAGTTAGAAGGACTCGTCGCATAACAAGTATCCACGTGCCACGCAAGTCGTCGCCTCCGTGCCCTAGCGAAAGCAGCCACCGCCACCGCTGCATCCACCATGGCTCGTCCATCTCCCTTCACTCTCCAACATCTCACCAGAGGGTGATCTATCATTGCTTTAAAACGTTTTTAGTAGATCAACTCTTTTTGGCGTTAGATTCTTCCCATGCCAAGTATCTTGGTACTGGGGATTTATTTTCTCCTCAATCTGGGCTCTGAGCATAGGTGGCCGGAGCGACAGCCAACAAGGCCCAAGGCTCTAATCACTAATACAGAGATGATTTGTCTGGACGCTGCGATTTTTTACTGGCGGTTTCGCTTGATGTCCGCCAGTCAAAATCAAACAGAAGAAAATCGCCTGTGAAAATTGATTTCTACAGGTCTACAGGCGGCTTTTATAAGGAACAGTCAGTAGAAATGGATTTTGACAAACGGTTTTCTTAAGGAACCGCTAGTAGAAATAATCTGAAATTGATTTTTTTAGTTTTTGAAATGACCTCGTATGGAAAAACTATCAAAATAAAAGTTGTAGATCTTGAAAAGTTATGAAACTTTGTAGTTGACAACTTTTTCATTTGAAATCATCTTGTCAGAAAAAACGTTTGAATTTATCAAATTTGAAATTCAAATTTTGTAAACGATCTTGGATGGAGAAACTACGAAAATAAAATAAAATTGTATATTTTGAAAAGTTATGCAATTTTTTAGTTGACAACTTTTTCATTTGAATTCGTTTAGGGCCTCAAATAGTTAAATTTCCATCGGATCGTTATAATATGTGGGGAACCAAACTCTCTTTTAGACACAAGTGACATTGTGGTCCAGTGGTAGAGTCAGTTATGCATGAGGGAGAGGTTGCGGGTTTGAATCCCGCTGGCTGGACTTGACGGTGGGTTTGGCTATTTTTGAAACTCGATTTTCGGAAAAACATTAACACAGATGGTTTCTTAAGTGAACCGCCAGTAGAAATCAATTTGTACTGGAGGTCCTCAAACCACCGCCTGTGAGAAATGTTGATTTTCACTGTCCTCTAGCACTGGCGGTTGACAAAAATGCTAGTTAAAATACATATAGAACCGCAACTACTGAGCTTCTATGTACTATTGACTAATCAATTAGGGGTCCAAAAAATTTCATGTGACTCAGCATATGTAAATTAATTTTCAGAGGAAATTTTTTCCACCAAAATTCTTGTGTGACCTTAATACCATTACTAACTTGAACACGATATCGAACTCACGTTGAAGGTACCAAATTTGTTCAGAGGCCATAAAATTGATCACAACCAACTTGTAATCTAACATTAAATTTTTACATAATTCGTGCAACCAGATTATGCCATTTATGTAACTTGTTTCCCACCACAACTCTTCTAAAAGAGATATTTAGTAGATTTCTGCTAAGGACATCAGCACTGTAGCTTGTTTCTTGCAAACAATATTATACAAGTTTGGGTAAAAATTGCGAACACAAACAGTATTTCCCTAAGTAGATATCTTCCCAGAACCTGATTTATGAGCCATCTTTGATATTCAATCCTCGCATGCTCATAAACTGGTCCATCATCCCTTGAGACGCATCCAAAAATAGGAATCTCCTTACCCTTTTCATTTACACTAGACAAAGTCTTAATCTTAATATATTTATTTTTTAGTAACTTTTGCCAAACACTATCTCCATTTGCATTGCAACCTCCATGGCCGAGGTTGCGAGTGTTAGCGAGCACCATAGCACGTTCCTAGGCTCTCCTTAATTGTTGCTATTCTCATCAGTTAACTGATGCGTGATGTACTTGTATATAAGGCTTAAGCCTCCGAGTAATACAATTGAGTTGTCCTCATTCTATTCTCTACCGCTTACATGGTATCAGACGTTCCACGGTTCTGCATACCGTTCCTCGATCCTATTCCTCCGCTGCCTCATCTCGTTCCGTCCCCGACGCAACCATGAGCCACTCGTCTTCTTCATCGTCGAACTCGGACCACAACTCCGACGCCGAGTCGCTGCTCCCCTACACACTCCGTGTCCAGATCGAGCCCGCCGCCCCATCTGTTGTCCACGGCATCAACATCCTAAATCGCGTGCCGATCGTCCTCGACCTCAACGATGCAAACTACGTTGCCTGGGCTCGCTCCTTCTCTGCCATCTTCGGCCAGTACGGCCTCTGCGACCACGTCAACGGCACTGCAGCCAAGGGCGACAACGACTGGGTGCAAAACGACTGCGTCATCGTTTCATGGTTCTACAACCGGATCTCCCCCGAGCTCCTCTCCATGGTTTCGGAGGACACCGACACCACCTACTCCATCTAGCGCGGCGTGCGCAGGCCATCTACCTCGGCACCGAGTTCCGCAACTTCTACCAGGGTGATCTCACCGTCCTCGACTACACCTCCAAGATGAAGGTCATGGCCGATCGCCTTGCCGGTCTCGGTGCTCTGGTGAGCGACAAAGATCTCATCTACAACATTGTTCGCGGCCTCAACCCTCGCCTGCTGAAACGACCTCGATTTCCACGAAGAGAAATCCACAGGCTCGAATTGTAATTCAACAGATTGCTTGGGACAATCCATGAAATTACCCATATCTCAGTTGACACCAGGATCCATACAATGATAATTAAGTCTTACATAAACATTTATTACATCGCTACACTGGCGGAATCAACAATCAGAGAAGCTTTAGAAGATGCGGAAGCGATTCATCCTTCACGGCCAACTTGAGTGTAGCACGTGACCCTATTCTTCGTCATCACCTCCCTCGAAGTCGTACTCATTCTCGTCACCTGACAGCAAATTTATCAGTACGATTTGTACTGGCCACGGAGCCCACCTATGCAGCATTTGCTTTGTGGAAAGTGGATGCAAGGCTATACAAGCAGACCTATAGGCTGAGGTTTTCCTATGCAGCTGTAATCAATGTTTAATTAGTCAAGTTTTATCACCAGTTAACACCATCATCCCTTTTCCCATCACCACACCTCACATACACACACCTCGCTCTCATTCGACAGGCCCAACTCCCTCTCGGGCCTATCTCAGCGGCACACTACCACAACGGGTACACTGCCGGAAAAATGTTATCCAGGGAGAGAAGAGAACACTCACTACACTAGTAGAAGCTTCACAGGAAAGGTCCATAGCCAACAGGTTGGCATATGTATCGATCGATCAACCGTACACTCTGCAGAGGTTTCACTACTCACAAGATTAGCCATCATAGGTGTTGCGCAAACACCTAGGCAGAATTCCGGGTGCTTGCTTGCCTAGGTCGATGCCACCCTACCACTCAGCCCTGGGATATTCCGGATCCTACACCGTTATGCTGAGACTGGGAGACACAGTACCGGGCCCATCCAGTGGTACTGTGCATCTAGGACGGAACGGGAACCCATCGACCGTCTCCGCCCACCCTTATCACCTTTCAACCTAGCAGTAGTGGCACCGTCCTACCAAGTAGTCCAGCCGTCTCCCGCCCATCAGAAGCGAGTGAGTAGAAAAGGATTCCCATGAACCTGAAACTAGTCCATCCTAGGTTTGACCAAGCAGGCATCTCCACTTAGGGGATACTCTCCCCGTGCCATCACAGCACCTCCGTCCACGGGCTTCAAACCACCAAGGCTATCCCACCCGGAACCTCCTCAACAACTTTTACCCGCCACAGGTATCTCGCTTGGGGATGCCCAGGTTGCACCCCCGGCACGACTTGCCCCATGGGCTTGTCTCACATCCCACTTGGTCGACATCAACCCTTACCACGCACCCAAGACGCACGCAGCACTCTCTCCCAGTGGTTATAATCAGTTATTCACTGTCCCAATTCCACCACATAGCATATAGCAAGTAGAAAGTAGTGGAAGAGTAACAGTAAATTAAGCAGCAGCTAACCTAACAGCGGATAGCAGGGTAAAGTCTTATCAAGGCAGGTAATTCAAATATACTACCATGCAACCAATCCATACATAATCATAAAGCAATAGCAACAATGTCATTTGCAATGCGTAATAGGATCTAAGGATTTGGTGGGACGTGGCACCTTCGTAGTCGTCTCCTAGCTCTTGGAAGTACTCGTGGTCGTCTTCCTTAGTCAGATCCTCCTCCGGCTCTGAAATCGAACACGAAATAGTCGCGTCAGCGACTCCTATAGAGTATTTCAGAAAAATCCAATAAAATAAAGAGCCAAATGCACACAAACATAGTCTTAGATTGTAGATCTCATCTTCCTGAGAATTTTGATATATGGTGCGCAATTTTTGGTTATCGTATGAATAAGTTATGAATTTCCGAAAATTATCCTATTTTCTGAGAATGGGAAAACTGGTCGGTTAATAGGGGCAGCTCGGGATGTGGCGCGCGGGTCCAGTAGTGCGGCATGTGGCGCCTCAACAGAACACAGACCCGATGGTCGTCCAGGTGTTCGATGCTGGTTCCCAGAGAGTTGCCGGAGTTGGCGTAGCTCGGCGTGGCTCGGCGGTGGTCGGGGCTAGCTCGGCGGTGGTTGGGGGTAGCTCGGCGGAGCTCAGCGGTGGTCGGGGGTAGCTCGGCGGAGCTCGGCGTAGCTCGGTTTAGCTCGGCGGGGCTCGGGCGAATCGGAGATTCGGGGCGCCGAGGGTGCCGCTCTCCCGAGCTCTCCCGGGGAGGCTCGGGCGAATCGGAGATTTGGTGCGCCCGAGGGTGCCGTTCTCCCGAGGTCTCCCGCGGAGGCTCGGGCGAATCGGAAATTTGGGTGCCCGAGGGCGCCGTTCTCCCGAGGTCTCCTGCGGAGGCTCGGGCGAATCGGACATTTGGGTGCCGAGGGTGCCGTTCTCCCGAGGTCTCCCACGGAGGCTCGGGCGAATCAGAAATTCGGTGCTAGCAGGGTTCCAGGGCGTCTGTTCAAGGCGGCGGTGTTTCTCCGGTGTGGCGGTCGGTGACAGGGCGGCGATGGCCATATTTCGGCAAGACAGGGCTCGGCTATCTAGCGGCGGTGCCGAGGCAGACTTGGCGAACCTCGGCGGCCTTTCTTCGCAGCGCGAGGCGACCGGGGGTACTCGGAACGGATTTAGGCGAGGCGGAACGTGTCGGCGGCGATGTCGTCGCGACGGTGAGGTTCCGGCGGGGCTAAGGAGGTCTTCTTGGAGATGTATACGCGTCCAGGGTCTATGGCGATGGTATACCAACTACCAATTTTGGCTACCGAGCTTTCCAAGGTGCTCGGTTTTGGCGGCGGCGTGTCGCCGACGATGGCGGAAGGCGGCAACGCGGCTACGACCAAGTATTGGTTCAATCGAACGCGGTCTTGTCAAATTGGTGATGCCAGAGAGTCATACAACACTCTGGTGGCGAACTTAGCCACGGCATGACCTTCTTTTGGCTACGGCTCGCGGCGGCGCTCCGGTAAGGTCGCGGCGCACGCGGCCAAGGCGATTCAGGCTTCCTCTAGCGCTTAGATCCGCGTAGCTAGCTCATGGGGGTCGTGGCGGTGCTCCACGACGTTCTAACCTGTACGGGTGCTAGTCGGATTGCTCGGAACGGGTGTTTCGGCGTCGGAACGCGTCGGTGGTGAGCGCACTCCGCCGAGAACGCGTCGTGCTGCGTTCTCGGTCTAGCAAGATTGTAATCCGGGGGGTTTCGGCCGGTCGAGTGAGTGCATGGTGCAGGTGATCTTCCCGAGCCGGTATAGGCTCGTGCCTGCGCGTCCTGAGGGTGGAACGCCATGGCAAAAGCAGGGCAAGGTTCGGACATGGCGTGCGGTGGCTCACCGTGGTGTCGGTGAAGCTAGGATGGCGGTGCAGTGGCGAGTCGGAGCCGTGCAGAGCGATCGCAGTGCCGTGCCGCTCCTCGTCCGCAGCTCGGCTCCTCCTCCGTGCCCGGCTCCGGCGTGCTCCGCGGCGGCGGCGCTCCGGCAGCTTCTCCTCCTCTGCTCCGCCCTTCTCCTGCGCTCTCTCTCTCGGCTTGGTGCGGTGTGTGCCGGTCTGTGCTGCGGTGGCGGCGAGGGGAAATGAGGGTAGGGCTTCGGGGTGCTCCAATTTATAGGCGAGCTTGGCCAGCTCCAATGGCGAACGGTCTCGATTGCGCTCGGCCGATCGAAGGGCCGTGGCTCGAGTGGATCTAGGGCTCCTGATGGCGCGGGTTCGCTTGGCGGCCAAGAAAGGAGGGGACAGGAGGGGAACAGCGGGGTCCAGGGCTCTGCCATGCTGTCGGCTGTGGGACCGGGGTCACGCCATTCGCGCGACACCCCCGGCAGGCGCGTCGCCTTCGTGAGGAAGAAGAACAGTGGGGGCGAGAGTGGCTGACAGGCGGGGCCGGGTTGGCAGCGAGCGCGAGCGCGAGCGCGTGTGTACCGGTCGTGCGCGTGCGCTGCCGAGCCGCGACGTGGGCCGCGCGCGGTGAGATGAGGAGAGGAAGGTCGGGCTGGCTCGGGCTGACTGGCTGGCCGAACTCTCTTTCTCCTTTTCTGTTTTCAGTTTAGTGTATATATACATATATTGCCCATTTAACATATTGAGTAAATACAAACATAAATTGCAATAAATCCCAAATGTGATGCATAAGTTATTATTCTATGTGAATGGAATTAAAATGCAAACTGCACACCTTTATTTACCAATTTCATAATGAAACCTATATGCTTGCACAAGAAAAATGGGTTTTCACAATAAATAAATGAAAAATTTTAATTGGTTGGGATTTTTAGATTGTGTGGATTTTTAGGGTTGTTACAGTCCTCCCCCCTCATTAGGATCTCGACCTCGAGATTCAGAGTTAACGTACCCATCGAAGAGGTAAGGAAACATAATCCGCAAGTCCGATTCTTTCTCCCACGTAGCTTCCCTTTCAGTGTGATTGCTCCACTGTACCTTGCACATCGGAATGGTTTTGTTTCGCGTCTCTTTGGTATCCCGTGCCAAGATCTTGATCGGATGTTCCTTGTATTCAAGTGTGTCTTGCAGGTCTAATGCATCCGTAGGAACTTGCTCCTCGGGAAGCTTCAAACACTTCCTTAATTGCGAGACATGGAACACGGGGTGTACTCCAGATAATTCCTCCGGTAGTTCCAGCTTGTAAGCAAGCTTTCCAACCCTTTTACAGATCTTGTATGGCCCAACATTTCTTGGTGCCAATTTCCCTTTTACGTGGAATCTGACAGTGCCACGAAGTGGAGATACCTTGAGGTAGACATAATCCCCAACCTTGAACTCAAGCTCTCTACGTCTTCTATCTGCATAGCTCTTTTGCCTACTCTGTGCAATTCTCAAATTTTCTCTGACCTGTGCTACGCCTTCCTCTGCTTCTACAATCTTAGCAGGGCCAAAGAAGGCTCTCTCTCCGGGTTCTGACCACATTAATGGGGTCCTACAGGGTCTCCCATACAATGCTTCAAACGGTGACATCTTGAGGCTTGTTTGATAGCTGTTGTTGTATGAGAACTCGGCGTGGGGTAGACAGCTCTCCCATCCTTCCTTGTACCTCAATACGCAAGCACGTAACATGTCCTCGAGAATCTGGTTCACTCTTTCTGTTTGCCCATCCGTTTGCGGGTGGTATGCGGTGCTATAGTCGAGCTTGGTTCCGATGGACTTGTGCAAGGATTTCCAGAACTGTGATACGAACTGTGAGCCTCGGTCAGATATAATACTCAGAGGCGCCCCATGTAACTTCAAAATGTTTGATACGTATAGATCTGCTAGCTTTTCAACTCTATACTTCCTTTTGACCGGTATAAAATGTGCAACTTTGGTTAGACGGTCCACTATTACCCATATAGAATCATATCCATGCTCGGATCGGGGCAGTCCTATTATGAAGTCCATGGATATGCACTCCCACTTCCATTCTGGTATCTCAACTGGTTGTAGCAACCCTGCTGGTCTCTGATGTTCGGCCTTGATTCTATTGCATGTATCACATCGGGCTACATGCCCTGCAATGTCTGTCTTCATATTCTCCCACCAGAAGTGCTTCCTTAGATCATGGTACATCTTGGCTGACCCTGGGTGAATGCAATATTTGGAGTCATGGCCTTCTGACAGAATATCTTCTCGTATCGCTGAATCCGTCGGTACACAGATTCTATCTTTGTACCATACAGTTCCCTGCTCATCTTCTCGGTATTCAGGGCCTCTTCCCAGCTTCATCAAACCACGGATATAGTCTATCTCAGGACAGTTCTTTTGCGCTTCACGGATTCGTGAGGTGAGATTGTACTCGACGCGAAGCTCATTTAGCATGCCATAGGAGACTACCTCGAGCTGGAATGCGTCGAACTCTCTCCTGAGCTCAGGTGGCATAGAGTTGGGGATGAGGGTATGGCAGTAGCTTTTGCGGCTAAGTGCATCAGCGACAACATTAGCCTTTCCTGGGTGATAATGGATCTCAAGATCATAGTCCTTGATGAGTTCCAGCCATCTGCGTTGCCTCATATTCAGATCTTCCTGTGTGAAGAAGTACTTCAGGCTCTTGTGGTCAGTGTAGATGTCACACTTGTTGCTTATCAGATAGTGTCTCCAAATCTTGAGTGCATGTACCACGGCTGCAAGTTCTAGGTCATGAGTCGGGTATCGCTGCTCATGCTCCTTCAACTGTCTTGAGGCATAAGCTATCACTCTTCTTTCTTGCATTAGTACACAGCCCAAACCTTGCCGAGAGGCATCACAGTATACAACAAAATCCTTGTGAATATCGGGCAGGGCTAGTACAGGTGTAGTAGTGAGTTTCTCCTTCAAGGTCTGAAAACTCTTCTCACATTCAGGAGTCCATATAAACTTGTTCTCTTTCTTCAGCAAGTTGGTCATGGGTCTTGCAATCTTGGAGAAATTCTCAATAAATCTGCGATAGTATCCTGCAAGTCCAAAAAAAAACTTCTGATTTCTGACACATTACAGGGTTGTTCCCACTCTTTCACAGCTTCAATTTTGGCTGGGTCTACTGCGACTCCTTCTCCTGACAGTACGTGTCCAAGGAAAGCAACTTCCTCAAGCCAGAATTCGCACTTGGAGAATTTGGCGTATAGCTGGTTGCGAGACAACCTCTCCAATACGGTCCTCAGATGATGTTCATGTTCCTCTTTTGTGGCTGAATAAACCAATATATCATCAATGAATACCACCACAAACTTGTCTAGCTCATTCATGAAGACCTTGTTCATCATGTTCATGAAGTATGCCGGAGCATTAGTGAGTCCAAATGAGACTACTGTGCACTCATACTGTCCATATCTAGTGACAAATGCAGTCTTCGGGATATCTTCTTCCCTGATCTTCATCTGATGATACCCTGATCGGAGATCGATCTTTGAGAAGTACTTGGCCTTACTCAATTGATCTAACAGATCATCGATGCGGGGCAATGGGTACTTATTCTTGACTGTAACCGCATTCAGATTCCGGTAGTCAATGCACATCCTCATCGTGCCATCCTTCTTCTTGACAAACAAAACGGGAGATCCCCAGGGCGAAGCACTTGGCCTAATGAAACCCTTCTCCAGTAATTCTCCCAGCTGCTTCTTGAGTTCCTTCAACTCATCAGCCGACATTCTGTAGGGTCTTTTGGCAATCGGTGCAGTCCCTGGCATCAGCTCTATAACAAACTCCACATCTCTATCTGGTGGCATTCCTGGCAACTCCTCTGGAAATACGTCATTGAATTCACAGACTACTGGCACATCTCTGAATGTTAGCTCTGTCTTTTCTGCTTTAGTCTCCAGGGCACATAGGAGGGCTTGGACTCTCTCGGTTTGGGGTACACATCGGACAGCTGTTCCCCAAGGGTGGGTTACCTGAACATATCTAGGTGAACAAGATATCACTCCCCGGTGTTTGGTTAGCCAGTCCATGCCTAAGATGACATCTAAGCTATTGGAGGGTAGTAGGGTTAGGTCAGCTCGAAAGTCAAGTCCCTCGATTGTGATTATCACTCCCCTACATATGTGAATGCTTCTGAAGGTTCCTAAGGGCGAGCTAGTTAGGATGGGGTTTGCTCTCGGGGTTACAGGTATGTTATGCTTACGTGCATATGCAGATGAAATGTATGAACATGTAGCTCCCGAATCGAACAGAACTGTAGCCATGTTACCCTGAACTAGGAACGTACCGTACACAGCATCAGGTGCAGCTTCAGCTTCCTCAGCGGTCATGTGGTTCAGTCTTCCTCGGGTAGCAGATCCCCGGGTCGGTGTGCCCTGTGCAGCTGCTGGTGCGCGGTTGAGGTCGGGGCACACAGCCACACGGTGTCCAGGCTTTCCGCATCCAAAGCAAGTGAAGGGCGCACTGCCTGCTGTAGCTGTCGCAGGAGCCTTCCAATTGCTTGTCCTTGGCGTGTTGGTAGCGGGGGCGGGTGTGTTCTGCACAGCTCGAGTCGGCGCAGGGTAGGTCTGAGCGGGGCGGTGATAGTTGCCGTTGTTGGTACCACCACGGCTCGTTCCCGAAGAAGGTCCCTGGCGAGTCCGAAAAGACGGAGGTGCACCCGTTCGCTGTCTCTGGGGTGGAGCAGTGCGAGCGGGTCCCTCAGAGCGGCGCTTCTTTCCCTTGTTCTGGGCCTCGAACTCCAGACGTGCTTCTATGCGGTCCTTCTCGATCTCAATGTAGCGGTCAATCAGCTCACGCAGGGTGTAGCTCTTGTTCCCTGACAGAGCCAACCTGATCTTGGTCTGAAGTCCCTTCCTGTAGTAGTACATCTTTTCCTTCTCGGAACTCACGCAAGACGCAGGTGCGTAGCGGAGCAAACAGTTGAAGCGGGTGGTGTACTCGTGGATCCGGTCAGCTCCCTGGGAGATGTTGCGAAACTCGTTCTCCTTGGCCTCCATGACTCCCTCAGGAATGTGGTGGTCACGGAAAGCCTCGGTGAACTCATCCCAGTCAATGCGGGCTGGGTCCTCGTGAGCGCTGGTGTAGTTGTCCCACCATGCCCGTGCAGCACCGGTCAGCTGGTGGCTAGCAATCCCAACACACTCCTCGTCGGAGCAAGTGGTCAGGTCCAGCTTCTTCTCCATCTCCTTAAGCCAATCATCGGCAGCGAGAGGATCGCTGTCGGTCCCGTCGAAGGTAGGTGGCCTCAGCTTCAGGAAACCCTCCAGTTTCCTTTGGAAGTCATTCTGGGGTGGCCCGTGGTGCCTGTTCATCCCAGCAGCTATGGCATTCAGCAGCTGGGTCTGCTGAGCCATCACTTCCGCCAACGTCGGTGGCGGCGGCGGTGGCGGTGGCACGTTCTCGCCTTGTGGTGGCGGATCGTTCACCGGCGGTGCATTCTCTGCCGGCGCAGCTCTTCTTCCAGGTTAACTCCAGCACGTCTGCCAGCTGGGCGTCCACGGTTGCGACCACGCCCACGTCCTGGCGCAGGCGCAGGGGAGGGCTGGCGGTTCTCCAAACGCGCAGAACGTCTCATCGACATCTGAAATTATTAGGTACGTGCTCAGTGCAATAATAATCTTGTAGTTGTTTAAGTAGGAGTTAGATGTTTTCAACGATTTAAATGAATTAAAATATTTTTCATGCTATCCTACACTCAACCAAAGAAGCATAAAAATCCATAAGAAGCATAAGATCCAAATGTCACTCATCACATGGTTATTATTACATAAAGGATGTTCCTAGCTGCTAAGAAAATCGTGCTATGCGCAGATAGCCAAATGACAGGATAACTCATGGTATCACTAGTCTAAGGGCCACGCAGGGTCCCATAAGCTACTGGTGCATAAGGTCGAGTACGGCGTCGGGTATGCGGCTGTCCTCTGCCTCGATCTCGTCGTCGGTCATGGTCAGGCGCTTGACATAATCGAGTGCTACTGCTAGCTCTGGAGTGGCCTCAATCTCCTGCATCCTTTGAGACGGACACGCTCTCAGGTTGAGCGTAGTGGGTGGTATGCGGAAGTCTCCCTCCCGGGGCTTCACCATCTCCAGTGGGGGAAGCGAACTCTGTACCTTCCGGACCTCAATAGCTCTCCTGGCGTCGGACTGCTTCCAAGCTGTCTCTGTCCTCCGTAGCTTGTCCTTTAGGAACTCCACCATCTTCACGCGGTCGATCAGAATCCCTTGGTTGCGGGTGGACTTGTCCTCGGCTTTCTCCAACTGCTTCTCCAACTCCTTGATCCTGGAACGCAACGTGATCATCTCGACTACCCTGTCTCTGCTCCTCTGCTCCTTCTCAGCAAGTGCTCTCTCCTTGTCATCCAGCCTCCTCTGTAATTCCAACACTCTGCTGTTCAGGTAGTCATTGCGAAGCCCAAAATCTCCGATCTTGTCTCGCAAGTCGGCGATCTCGGCTCGGTGTAACTCATCACGGCGCTGCATCTCTAACTGCAAGTCAGTGACTGCTCTGCTCAAACTCTCCAGGGTCTGAGTCCCTTTCTGCAAACTGTCCTCGACCTCTGCCATGCGTGCTCGGTCACGCCGCCTCCTTTGCTCCAATGAGCTGATGAACTCGTCCTGCTCCTGGAGGTGGTGTGCCACTGTGCGTAGGCAAGGGTCAGTCTCGGCCTGAACGATCTGGCCGGTGTACAGAATCCTCTGGATGGGGTCAGGGTGCAGCTCCAAGGCCTGAGGTAGCAGACGGAAGTGGGTCCCCTTAAGGTACTCGTATGCTGTGTACACAACTGCGCGTAGTACCTTGCGGGAGACAGACTGTACTCCGTCCTCCACAGTCTCTCCAGCAGTGTAGTCAGTAAAAACCGGCATTCCTGGAAGGGTCAGGCTGACGGGTGTCTCAACTCTGGTAGTGACAGGTCCTTCAAACCTCTCAGCCTCGACAAGCTTCCCTCGGCTGAAGTACTGGATCTGGTCAGACGGTGCTCCCAGCTCCTCCAGCACCTGGCGTAGTACCATGGCAAATCCGCCGTGGTTCCTCCCATTGATCGGGATCTCGATAGTGCCGTCGTGCAGTGGACGAAGTGGTGGTCCAAGGCTGGTCATCTGCAAATTTTTCAAGAAACGGATTAGCAGGTCCTTGTATTAGATAAGCCATTGCATAAAAAGTGAATGCAAGGTCGGTAATATAACCGAAAGAGAGTCTGGCTTCCTATTCTAACGTCCATTTTCTATGGGTCTCGTCCTACAGTCAAGTATGGCTCTGATACCAACTGAAACGACCTCGATTTCCACAAAGGGAAATCCACAGGCTCGAATTGTAATTCAACAGATTGCTTGGGACAATCCATGAAATTACCCATATCTCAGTTGACACCAGGATCCATACAACGATAATTAAGTCTTACATAAACATTTATTACATCGCCACACTGGCGGAATCAACAATCAGAGAAGCTTTAGAAGATGCGGAAGCGATTCATCCTTCACGGCCAACTTGAGTGTAGCACGTGACCCTATTCTTCGTCATCACCTCCCTCGAAGTCGTACTCATTCTCGTCACCTGACAGCAAATTTATCAGTACGATTTGTACTGGCCACGGAGCCCACCTATGCAGCATTTGCTTTGTGGAAAGTGGATGCAAGGCTATACAAGCAGACCTATAGGCTGAGGTTTTCCTATGCAGCTGTAATCAATGTTTAATTAGTCAAGTTTTATCACCAGTTAACACCATCATCCCTTTTCCCATCACCACACCTCACATACACACACCTCGCTCTCATTCGACAGGCCCAACTCCCTCTCGGGCCTATCTCAGCGGCACACTACCACAACGGGTACACTGCCGGAAAAATGTTATCCAGGGGGAGAAGAGAACACTCACTACACTAGTAGAAGCTTCACAGGAAAGGTCCATAGCCAACAGGTTGGCATATGTATCGATCGATCAACCGTACACTCTGCAGAGGTTTCACTACTCACAAGATTAGCCATCATAGGTGTTGCGCAAACACCTAGGCAGAATTCCGGGTGCTTGCTTGCCTAGGTCGATGCCACCCTACCACTCAGCCCTGGGATATTCCGGATCCTACACCGTTATGCTGAGACTGGGAGACACAGTACCGGGCCCATCCAGTGGTACTGTGCATCTAGGATGGAACGGGAACCCATCGACCGTCTCCGCCCACCCTTATCACCTTTCAACCTAGCAGTAGTGGCACCGTCCTACCAAGTAGTCCAGCCGTCTCCCGCCCATCAGAAGCGAGTGAGTAGAAAAGGATTCCCATGAACCTGAAACTAGTCCATCCTAGGTTTGACCAAGCAGGCATCTCCACTTAGGGGATACTCTCCCCGTGCCATCACAGCACCTCCGTCCACGGGCTTCAAACCACCAAGGCTATCCCACCCGGAACCTCCTCAACAACTTTTACCCGCCACAGGTATCTCGCTTGGGGATGCCCAGGTTGCACCCCCGGCACGACTTGCCCCATGGGCTTGTCTCACATCCCACTTGGTCGACATCAACCCTTACCACGCACCCAAGACGCACGCAGCACTCTCTCCCAGTGGTTATAATCAGTTATTCACCGTCCCAATTCCACCACATAGCATATAGCAAGTAGAAAGTAGTGGAAGAGTAACAGTAAATTAAGCAGCAGCTAACCTAACAGCGGATAGCAGGGTAAAGTCTTATCAAGGCAGGTAATTCAAATATACTACCATGCAACCAATCCATACATAATCATAAAGCAATAGCAACAATGTCATTTGCAATGCGTAATAGGATCTAAGGATTTGGTGGGACGTGGCACCTTCGTAGTCGTCTCCTAGCTCTTGGAAGTACTCGTGGTCGTCTTCCTTAGTCAGATCCTCCTCCGGCTCTGAAATCGAACACGAAATAGTCGCGTCAGCGACTCCTATAGAGTATTTCAGAAAAATCCAATAAAATAAAGAGCCAAATGCACACAAACATAGTCTTAGATTGTAGATCTCATTTTCCTGAGAATTTTGATATATGGTGCGCAATTTTTGGTTATCGTATGAATAAGTTATGAATTTCCGAAAATTATCCTATTTTCTGAGAATGGAAAAACTGGTCGGTTAATAGGGGCAGCTCGGGATGTGGCGCGCGGGTCCAGTAGTGCGGCATGTGGCGCCTCAACAGAACACAGACCCGATGGTCGTCCAGGTGTTCGATGCTGGTTCCCAGAGAGTTGCCGGAGTTGGCGTAGCTCGGCGTGGCTCGGCGGTGGTCGGGGGTAGCTCGGCGGTGGTTGGGGGTAGCTCGGCGGAGCTCGGCGGTGGTCGGGGGTAGCTCGGCGGAGCTCGGCGTAGCTCGGTTTAGCTCGGCGGGGCTCGGGCGAATCGGAGATTCGGGGCGCCGAGGGTGCCGCTCTCCCGAGCTCTCCCGGGGAGGCTCGGGCGAATCGGAGATTTGGTGCGCCCGAGGGTGCCGTTCTCCCGAGGTCTCCCGCGGAGGCTCGGGCGAATCGGAAATTTGGGTGCCCGAGGGCGCCGTTCTCCCGAGGTCTCCTGCGGAGGCTCGGGCGAATCGGACATTTGGGTGCCGAGGGTGCCGTTCTCCCGAGGTCTCCCACGGAGGCTCGGGCGAATCGGAAATTCGGTGCTAGCAGGGTTCCAGGGCGTCTGTTCAAGGCGGCGGTGTTTCTCCGGTGTGGCGGTCGGTGACAGGGCGGCGATGGCCATATTTCGGCAAGACAGGGCTCGGCTATCTAGCGGCGGTGCCGAGGCAGACTTGGCGAACCTCGGCGGCCTTTCTTCGCAGCGCGAGGCGACCGGGGGTACTCGGAACGGATTTAGGCGAGGCGGAACGTGTCGGCGGCGATGTCGTCGCGACGGTGAGGTTCCGGCGGGGCTAAGGAGGTCTTCTTGGAGATGTATACGCGTCCAGGGTCTATGGCGATGGTATACCAACTACCAATTTTGGCTACCGAGCTTTCCAAGGTGCTCGGTTTTGGCGGCGGCGTGTCGCCGACGATGGCGGAAGGCGGCAACGCGGCTACGACCAAGTATTGGTTCAATCGAACGCGGTCTTGTCAAATTGGTGATGCCAGAGAGTCATACAACACTCTGGTGGCGAACTTAGCCACGGCATGACCTTCTTTTGGCTACGGCTCGCGGCGGCGCTCCGGTAAGGTCGCGGCGCACGCGGCCAAGGCGATTCAGGCTTCCTCTAGCGCTTAGATCCACGTAGCTAGCTCATGGGGGTCGTGGCGGTGCTCCACGACGTTCTAACCTGTACGGGTGCTAGTCGGATTGCTCGGAACGGGTGTTTCGGCGTCGGAACGCGTCGGTGGTGAGCGCACTCCGCCGAGAACGCGTCGTGCTGCGTTCTCGGTCTAGCAAGATTGTAATCCGGGGGGTTTCAGCCGGTCGAGTGAGTGCATGGTGCAGGTGATCTTCCCGAGCCGGTATAGGCTCGTGCCTGCGCGTCCCGAGGGTGGAACGCCATGGCAAAAGCAGGGCAAGGTTCGGACATGGCGTGCGGTGGCTCACCGTGGTGTCGGTGAAGCTAGGATGGCGGTGCAGTGGCGAGTCGGAGCCGTGCAGAGCGATCGCAGTGCCGTGCCGCTCCTCGTCCGCAGCTCGGCTCCTCCTCCGTGCCCGGCTCCGGCGTGCTCCGCGGCGGCGGCGCTCCGGCAGCTTCTCCTCCTCTGCTCCGCCCTTCTCCTGCGCTCTCTCTCTCGGCTTGGTGCGGTGTGTGCCGGTCTGTGCTGCGGTGGCGGCGAGGGGAAATGAGGGTAGGGCTTCGGGGTGCTCCAATTTATAGGCGAGCTTGGCCAGCTCCAATGGCGAACGGTCTCGATTGCGCTCGGCCGATCGAAGGGCCGTGGCTCGAGTGGATCTAGGGCTCCTGATGGCGCGGGTTCGCTTGGCGGCCAAGAAAGGAGGGGACAGGAGGGGAACAGCGGGGTCCAGGGCTCTGCCATGCTGTCGGCTGTGGGACCGGGGTCACGCCATTCGCGCGACACCCCCGGCAGGCGCGTCGCCTTCGTGAGGAAGAAGAACAGTGGGGGCGAGAGTGGCTGACAGGCGGGGCCGGGTTGGCAGCGAGCGCGAGCGCGAGCGCGTGTGTACCGGTCGTGCGCGTGCGCTGCCGAGCCGCGACGTGGGCCGCGCGCGGTGAGATGAGGAGAGGAAGGTCGGGCTGGCTCGGGCTGACTGGCTGGCCGAACTCTCTTTCTCCTTTTCTGTTTTCAGTTTAGTGTATATATACATATATTGCCCATTTAACATATTGAGTAAATACAAACATAAATTGCAATAAATCCCAAATGTGATGCATAAGTTATTATTCTATGTGAATGGAATTAAAATGCAAACTGCACACCTTTATTTACCAATTTCATAATGAAACCTATATGCTTGCACAAGAAAAATGGGTTTTCACAATAAATAAATGAAAAATTTTAATTGGTTGGGATTTTTAGATTGTGTGGATTTTTAGGGTTGTTACACCTGCACCACGCCATCCCACACATCACGCTCCGCAACCTTCTTCCATCATTCCTCAAGACGCGCTCCATGCTGCAGTTCGAGGCACACCGCATCAATGAATCGGAGAAACTCCAAGCTGCGGCCGCCCACATGGCTCAGGCCGTGACCGCCGGCGCGTCGGCGTCCCATGGGCCAGGCGTGACGCCTATGCCGGCCCATCTTCATGCTGCTGCGGCCCTCGCTGCCCACACCATGAATGGTCCTCCTTCATCAGCAGGGACCGCTGGGAAATCGCCCGCCGCGGCGTCCACCCCGGCCGCGCCCTTCACTGGTACACGTTCGTTGTTCGCTCCCTCCTCCAACACCAACAAGAAGCCAAAGAAGAAGAAGGGTTCGGCATCCAACCAGGCACCGTCTCCCGGGTTCTAGCTGCCAATGAACCGGTGGACGGGCATGGTGCACGCCTGGCCATTCTCAGGATCACCATCGTCCGCGCCCGGCGTTCTCGGCGCACGCCCTCCAGCGGCTTCTCCCCAGGCTCATGTTGCTGGCGCTTCTTCCTAGCTGGACCCGAACCTGCTCGCGACTCTCCACAACATGTCACTGCACCAGCGCCAGTCCACCGGCAACTGATTCTTCGACACCGGCGCTTCCTCTCACATGTCGCAAGGCTCCGGTAACCTCTCCTCCATACTTCCTAACTCTTCATCGACACGGATCATTGTCGGTAATGGCAGCTCCCTACCCATCACTCACACTGGTTCATCCTCCATCCCCACTTCTTCCACTCCACTTTCACTGCATAACATTCTCATCTCCCATTCTTTGATTAAGAACCTCGTTTCCGTTTGAGCACTCACTCGTGATAATCCTGTCACTGTCGAATTTGATAATCGTGGTTTTTCTATCAAGGATCGGGACACTAAGGCAGTGATACTCCGTAGTGACAGCGCTGGCGATCTATACCCTCTCCACCCGGCGCCTCCGTCCTCTACACACTGCCTGGCCGCTATCTCCACAGACCTTTGGCATCAATGGCTCGGTCATCCTGGCAACGAGTCCTTCCGTCACCTTCTACAGAATTTTTCATTCACTTGTAATAAAGAGCTCTCCCATACTTGTCATGCATGCCGTATTGGCAAACATGTAAGGCTCCGGTTTACTTCTTCTCAGCATCACACTTCTGCTCCTTCTGAACTAGTACATTGTGACGTATGGACATCGCCGGTGTCTAGTTTTACTGGCTTTCAATACTATCTTGTGCTCCTAGATGATTTTACACATTTTGTCTGGACGTTTCCACTACGTCGCAAGGTCGATGTCACCCAGACAATGTCACACCCGGTTTTAAGGACAAAACCAGATATATAATATATGTGAAATAAAAAGACGAATCTAACATATAGTCACAGAATAAGGTAATATCAAGAGACAAAATGCTTAAATAACGTATTAACAATTAGACATCACCTCAGAGTACAACGCGGAAAACGACTTCACGCCGGGTGTAGACTTCACTCCGCAGGAACAAACTGACTGGTTGACCACAAGTCTAACTTCTCCTGAGGTGTGGGGGAATAGCAAGAATGAGTTCATGTCGAACTTAGCAAATATAACGACAAGATACTGATTTCATATACTCATGATCAATGCAAAGTAAAAGGTAAAGCGTAAACAATTAATCAATAACAATACTTTCTGTTCCATGAGGATTCCAGGCCACCCATGACCGAGGGCGCGGCTAGTATACCAGTTTTACACTCTGCAGAGGTTGCACACTTTCACTACGAGCCGTGGTTTACCCTTTTTCCCGAGGTGATCAGCCTCTTGGCCCACTACCAAGGAAGGCCGGCAGGGTCCACTATGAAGTCTTTCAAAAGTCTTATCCAACATGTCGCGGCCGCTATTGGTTTCATCAGTCAGTCTGTGTGATACCACCTGTCCAGAGATCCACAGTCTGCTTTTCCCCATTTGCGCCACACGGGTAACCGCCAACGATGCTAGAAAGAACTTCATACTTAACTAAAACCAGAGCCCATTAGCACTCATAGTTGCGCGGTTTTCCCGGGGTATTCACTTACGGAATAAAGTCATCTTTTAACGTTCATTACTTTCCCATTAGTTAATTCACATGATCACGATTACAGAAATAAACACCCAAAGCTATACTTGCCTTTATTTGCTTTTCACCCACAGCTGCTCAGTAATCCTTGAAAGAATTCCTGGATCACCTTCTTCTTCTTCTTGATCACCAACGTAACTCTCAACGGCTGAGCGCGATCATAAAGCACCACACAAGCATTCAATACATACATGCATAGCAAAGATAATATTCTATTAGAACAATACACCAATCAATGAAATAGAAGTTAAAAGGTTATAAAACGATTCTACGCATTGCTATGATCACATAGACGCGAAGATCACGCTAATCGGAGCTAGGGTTGGGAAGATAGGATTACCGAGCGATTTACTTTCATTTATAAAAGAAATAATAAAGAATATATAAATAAATATATTATATTAAGTTTTCAGATAATATCATTTTATATAAAACACATATTAGTTCAACAAAACAGAATAAATATCATTTGTAGTCATTAATAAAAGAGTAGGGTTGAATTGACCTTTTATATACAAAAATCATTGGCTTTATAGGTTTATAAAATAACATTTAGTTAAAACTCTTCAAACAGTTTTGGAAATCTTACGAAACTGTTCTACTCATTCCAACGATCGCATCGATATAAAGATCACTAGAAACGGGTTTCAAACGCAAAAGATATGAATTTTCTAAGCTTTATATGCATTTTTAGGAATTAAATAATACTTGAAAATAAAAATACAATTAACATAGGTAAAAATTATATCACGGGAAAGAGGATAAAAATATGAATCCAATGCAATTGGAATCACCTCAATCGGAGTTAAAACGCGCATTTTATAAGCGATTAAAGATAGTGCAAAACTGTAAATAGGGTTTTTCTGATTTTTATTAAAACCGAGCAAAAATACGTTTTCACAGTTGGATGGCGTATTCCCAGAAAGGCGCCAAGGATCGCTGACCGCTGACCGGTTGACCGCCACGCGGCGGGCTCCGATTGGACGAAGGCGGTGGACCGGGTGCACCGCGCGGTGGACAGGAACGGTGGACCTAGTCCATCCCGCACAGGTGGACCGAACCGGTATGGGCACGCGTTGGCCGTCGGATCTGGGATCGGTGGCCCAGATTAGAGATGGAGGGGAAAAGGCGGCTCTGTTCGCCGGCGGCCGACGGCCTACGGCGGCGCCATGGCCGGAGGATGACCGGCACGCACGGAAACGGGGCTAGGGTGCACCAAGGGGCTCGGTAATGGCACGGTTCGGTGAAGAACTCGGCCGCGAGTCGATCTAAGGGTTCGGTAGGGCCTATCGTGGCTCAAAGGGCGAGCAGCACGTGCCGCGGCAGAGAACCTCGTCGGAGGCTCACCGGAGTTGGCCAAATTGGCCGTTCGGAGCACCAAACTTCACGGTAAAGGTACGGGAAGTGAGGTAGAGGCTCAGGGATCTCACCAAGGGCTTCGGGAAGGCCAGATGCGGCACGGAGACGGTCGGCGACGAGCGGTGGCGGACGGGAGGCCCCTGTGCACGGTGAAGGGGGTCGGTTAGTGCCCAAATTGAAAGGAAAAACAGCTGCACGGGTTCGGGAGATGGATTAGAGGCTCTGGAAGGCTTACTGGGACGAGACGAGCGACGAGCTTGTCGAATTTCTCACGGCGGCGGCAAGCTCAGCGGCGGCGGCTCGGTAAGCTCTGCTGCGTGGGCACCGGAGGCGGCTAGGGTTCGGAAAGGGCACAAACAGGTGCGGCGTGGCTTAAGACGGTCACGGCCGGCTCCAATTTGGAAAGGGAGCAAATCCGCCGCGGATTCCATGGCGGCATCACCGCCGGCACTAGAAAGGAAAGGGACGGGAGGAAGAAGGAAGGTAGGGAGGAGCCACTGACGCGTGGGGCTGGCGAGGCAGCGAGACAGAGAGGGAGCGGGCGCGCGCGCTGCTGCTACTCGCTGGGCCGGCTCAGCTGGGCTGCGGCCCAAGAGGGAGAGGGAGAAGGCAAAGGCCGAGCAGGCCGGGGAAAAAGGAGAGGGGCGCCGGTTGGGCCGGGTGGCCGAGCTGGGCCAGATCAGAGGGAGGAAAGGCTGGGCTGCTGCTGCTACCTCTACTCTCTTCTCCTTTTCTAATTCCTTTTCTATTTTCTAACTTTTCAAATAGATTTTCAAATGGATTTCAAAAAGGGTTTTCAAAATGGGGAATCAAACCAAATGCACTCTACAAAGAAGAATTATTCCAGCATGAATGCAATCAATCATGGTTTGACCTAAGTTTAAATTTATTTTTATGAACAAAAATTATGTTTCAAATAAGAATTAACCAACTATTTACACAATTAAATCAATTCCCTGTATTTTCGTGTTTACAAAAATACCAAATTAAATCATTTTATTTCTATTTATAAAATAGCAAATTTTAGGGTGTTACAATTCTACCCCCCTTAAAATGAATCTCGTCCTCGAGATTCGAGAAGAGGGTAAAGGAAAGAGGTAAGAATACTCTGCATTTGGATCTTCCATTTCATGAGTAACTCCTTTTTGTAATTCTTCCAATGCATCTTGTAGGTTGTCATCACCACATCCTTGATCTAAGTACCCTATTAAGCTTCCAAAACTTCAATAGATACTCCAAACAAACTCATTAGTGATTCCAATAGCTAAGCTACTTCCCTTTTTCAAGGTAGAATATAGTTAATCATCTTTAAGTGTTCATGTCTGTATCTATACTCAGTTGGGTAACACTTGTTATACACAACTATTTAGGCCATGGTGTCATCCGAAACTTTATTAGCATACACTTCGCTTTGCTAAAGGCATCCGAAATGACTCATTGCTCTATAAGTGATAACACTTCTCCAACTCTTGTCTTTTTCAGGGTAGACCCTGTTTCACTAAATTCATTTGCTGGCGTTGATACCCGATTAAGTAGAAATTTCAGAACACATTTCTTTAGTCCTTGGTGTCATCCGAAGTTTTGTTAGCATAACTCTGCGTTGTTAAATGCTTCGGAATGACTCTTTCTTCTATAGGTGATAGCACATTTCCACATCGTTTTTTTTCTTGTTTTACTCCAATCCAATGCTAATGCTACTAGCTCAATTCCAACTTAGTAAAGATACCTTTCAGATGTCATGAACCACGTAAATGTCATTCTTCTAATCCTTGTAATTTAAATGCAACATTTGTGTTCAACTATGTTTATTTAACTCCTTTAAACACATCCCAGATCTTTTAGTTCATGCAGGTGTCTCATAGTCACACTTGCATACAAATCTTCCACGGAATAGTTATTATTCATAATTGATCAAAGTCTTCCTTGACTACTATTTTTTTTCATTTACAGCTCACGAGATATAGAAACATGATCTACATCTGCCCCTCATCATTATGGTGGTATTCCCTATTGTGCTTACTCATAGAACATGTCATTTGTATTCCACAGGTAGAGGTTGACCACCATGATACTCAATTCTTTTCCCCGACGGTGCTGTTAAGAGCATTGTGCCTTTGGTGCCATGAATCACTCCCTTGTGCGCACACAACCATCCGTTACCAAGAACAATGGGAATATTGAGTGACTCTAACACCATAGGGGTTACGGTAAACTTTTCTTGGTTTATGACCAGACTGATATTTGGGCATATCTGATCTGCTAGTATTTCTCCCACTGGGGTTTGAACTAGCAAAGGTCTCCTTGTTGGACATTTCATCATCTTGTCGTTCTCCACCAACTCAGCGGAAATGAAAGAATGCGAAGCACCTGGGTCAAACAGAGCAAGAACCAGTACTTCGCCTACTTGAATATAACCGTGCACCACTTTGGTAGCTCTTTGGATGTTATGCCTATCCATATTGTTCAGTCTTCCATTGATGAAGTTCCTCTGTGCTTTTCTTTCTTGCGTAGGCTTCTTACGTGCTTTCCTTTTTCGCTTCCGACGTTGTGGATTCTGACTTGGTTCACTCTCAAATTGCTCTTCTACGTTGTTGTCTTGATAGTGCTCATCTTCATTGTACTCACCACCTCCTTCAAAAGCAGGTGCATCAGTCTCTTCCCACATGTTCGGATCCATGGGATACTACACTTCCTGTCATCAAGTGACCAATCATCAGTACACGAGTAAGGATGGGGAAACCATCTTCAACTTGTGACATCAAGGCACTACCCCCCTTAAAATAAACTAGGGGCAGCTAGGGACTAGCTCTTGTAACCATTCAAGCACCATTCATCACACAGTTCTTCCAAAGATAGAGGTACAAGAAGACAAAGACATGTTGCTCAGAGAGAACAGAATAGATGAAGCAAAGAGAGCAAGAGAGAGAGAAAGAAGAACCCCAACTATTTAATTAACAACTCTATGATCTAAATGAAATTGTAGACAACTCCACAAGATCGTTGCATTCATTACAAAGATCCAAATCAAACATAGTCATCAATACAATAAAGCAAGCACTCAACAAACGCCACTATCGTTTTTATTACATAAAGGGGACAACTTCTATTGCCTAAACACGATGAAGATACATGAGCTTTGGGGGATGGCACTTCTTGTTAACCATGTTACCACTTTCTCTTAGCTTGCTTAATCCTTCGAGGCTGAAACTCTTTACAGGTGATTGTCCATCCGTCTACACATACTTCACCTGAGTAAATATTAGCTTGAGAATCATCTATCTTCTTATGGTCAACAGGACTCAGTTGTTGACTCTGTCCCAACTCTGGTTCTAGTGTGTTTGACTTCCTCTTCTTGTCTGCACTATCTTCATGAGTTGGGTTCACATTAACTTCCTTGTCGCTTGATTTTCCTTGGAAACAGGGAAGGTTATAATGCTTACAACATGGACACTGATTTTGAATTTGGAACACCTTGCAGCTAGCATCCTCTACATGGTTGACTTCCTTCTTGTCAGGCTGAGGTTGGATACCCTCATACTCTACTATTTCTCCCGACGGCGTCGTCAGAAGTAGTGATCGCTGATCATTCTTGATCACTCCTTTATGCGAAGATAACCATCCATTTCCAAGGATAACATCAAAGTCCTTTAACTCCAAAACATTAAGATTTGCCTTGAAGTTCACTCCATTTATGACAACATCGACGTTGGGACATACATAATCTGCCTTTAATTCACCTCCTGGAGTGTTAACCATTATAGGCCTTCGCACCGGAACCATCTTAACATTATGAGCTTCCGCATACTTTCTGGAGATGATTGAATGTGTAGCTCTACGGTCAAACATAACCATGGCAGAGGATAAGCTTATAGTAATCACACCATGAACAACCTTCTCATCTTTCTGAGCTGTAATCATGTCTAGATGGTTTAACCAACCCTTTATATAGTTCTTCTTCACCTTATACCCTTGCACTTGCTTCTTGTCAACCTTCTGCAACTGCGAAAGTGGTTGCTGGTTCTGATCCTGTGATAAGCTTGATTGAGAACTCCCAGGCATCACTCCTTCATGATCTTGACTTTGCATCCCAGACAACTTCATCATGCGGGGTGGAACAAAGGACGACATGGCTTGGTCTTGAGATTCAACACGGTCAATCTTCTTGTTGCTAATCATCTATTCAGATGGATGGAGGAGAGTTAGAATAGAAACAAAATCTTCTAATAAAAGAGAGGCCAAAGTGAGAAGAATCTTTTAGAAATTAACAAGGCTAGGAAGAAGCAAGAGATAAACAAGGTTGAACACTACCTAATCGTACCAGTTCTAACTAGGCTTGCATCCTACAGTCAGCATTGCTCTGATACCACTTCTGTCACACCCGGTTTTAAGGACAAAACCAGATATATAATATATGTGAAATAAAAAGACGAATCTCACATATAGTCACAGAATAAGGTAATATCAAGAGACAAAATGCTTAAATAACGTATTAACAATTAGACATCACCTCAGAGTACAACGCGGAAAACGACTTCACGCCGGGTGTAGACTTCACTCCGCAGGAACAAACTGACTGGTTGACCACAAGTCTAACTTCTCCTGAGGTGTGGGGGAATAGCAAGAATGAGTTCATGTCGAACTCAGCAAATATAACGACAAGATACTGATTTCATATACTCATGATCAATGCAAAGTAAAAGGTAAAGCGTAAACAATTAATCAATAACAATACTTTCTGTTCCATGAGGATTCCAGGCCACCCATGACCGAGGGCGCGGCTAGTATACCAGTTTTACACTCTGCAGAGGTTGCACACTTTCACTACGAGCCGTGGTTTACCCTTTTTCCCGAGGTGATCAGCCTCTTGGCCCACTACCAAGGAAGGCCGGCAGGGTCCACTATGAAGTCTTTCAAAAGTCTTATCCAACATGTCGCGGCCGCTATTGGTTTCATCAGTCAGTCTGTGTGATACCACCTGTCCAGAGATCCACAGTCTGCTTTTCCCCATTTGCGCCACACGGGTAACCGCCAACGATGCTAGAAAGAACTTCATACTTAACTAAAACCAGAGCCCATTAGCACTCATAGTTGCGCGGTTTTCCCGGGGTATTCACTTACGGAATAAAGTCATCTTTTAACGTTCATTACTTTCCCATTAGTTAATTCACATGATCACGATTACAGAAATAAACACCCAAAGCTATACTTGCCTTTATTTGCTTTTCACCCACAGCTGCTCAGTAATCCTTGAAAGAATTCCTGGATCACCTTCTTCTTCTTCTTGATCACCAACGTAACTCTCAACGGCTGAGCGCGATCATAAAGCACCACACAAGCATTCAATACATACATGCATAGCAAAGATAATATTCTATTAGAACAATACACCAATCAATGAAATAGAAGTTAAAAGGTTATAAAACGATTCTACGCATTGCTATGATCACATAGACGCGAAGATCACGCTAATCGGAGCTAGGGTTGGGAAGATAGGATTACCGAGCGATTTACTTTCATTTATAAAAGAAATAATAAAGAATATATAAATAAATATATTATATTAAGTTTTCAGATAATATCATTTTATATAAAACACATATTAGTTCAACAAAACAGAATAAATATCATTTGTAGTCATTAATAAAAGAGTAGGGTTGAATTGACCTTTTATATACAAAAATCATTGGCTTTATAGGTTTATAAAATAACATTTAGTTAAAACTCTTCAAACAGTTTTGGAAATCTTACGAAACTGTTCTACTCGTTCCAACGATCGCATCGATATAAAGATCACTAGAAACGGGTTTCAAACGCAAAAGATATGAATTTTCTAAGCTTTATATGCATTTTTAGGAATTAAATAATACTTGAAAATAAAAATACAATTAACATAGGTAAAAATTATATCACGGGAAAGAGGATAAAAATATGAATCCAATGCAATTGGAATCACCTCAATCGGAGTTAAAACGCGCATTTTATAAGCGATTAAAGATAGTGCAAAACTGTAAATAGGGTTTTTCTGATTTTTATTAAAACCGAGCAAAAATACGTTTTCACAGTTGGATGGCGTATTCCCAGAAAGGCGCCAAGGATCGCTGACCGCTGACCGGTTGACCGCCACGCGGCGGGCTCCGATTGGACGAAGGCGGTGGACCGGGTGCACCGCGCGGTGGACAGGAACGGTGGACCTAGTCCATCCCGCACAGGTGGACCGAACCGGTATGGGCACGCGTTGGCCGTCGGATCTGGGATCGGTGGCCCAGATTAGAGATGGAGGGGAAAAGGCGGCTCTGTTCGCCGGCGGCCGACGGCCTACGGCGGCGCCATGGCCGGAGGATGACCGGCACGCACGGAAACGGGGCTAGGGTGCACCAAGGGGCTCGGTAATGGCACGGTTCGGTGAAGAACTCGGCCGCGAGTCGATCTAAGGGTTCGGTAGGGCCTATCGTGGCTCAAAGGGCGAGCAGCACGTGCCGCGGTGGAGAACCTCGTCGGAGGCTCACCGGAGTTGGCCAAATTGGCCGTTCGGAGCACCAAACTTCACGGTAAAGGTACGGGAAGTGAGGTAGAGGCTCAGGGATCTCACCAAGGGCTTCGGGAAGGCCAGATGCGGCACGGAGACGGTCGGCGACGAGCGGTGGCGGACGGGAGGCCCCTGTGCACGGTGAAGGGGGTCGGTTAGTGCCCAAATTGAAAGGAAAAACAGCTGCACGGGTTCGGGAGATGGATTAGAGGCTCTGGAAGGCTTACTGGGACGAGACGAGCGACGAGCTTGTCGAATTTCTCACGGCGGTGGCAAGCTCGGCGGCGGCGGCTCGGTAAGCTCTGCTGCGTGGGCACCGGAGGCGGCTAGGGTTCGGAAAGGGCACAAACAGGTGCGGCGTGGCTTAAGACGGTCACGGCCGGCTCCAATTTGGAAAGGGAGCAAATCCGCCGCGGATTCCATGGCGGCATCACCGCCGGCACTAGAAAGGAAAGGGACGGGAGGAAGAAGGAAGGTAGGGAGGAGCCACTGACGCGTGGGGCTGGCGAGGCAGCGAGACAGAGAGGGAGCGGGCGCGCGCGCTGCTGCTACTCGCTGGGCCGGCTCAGCTGGGCTGCGGCCCAAGAGGGAGAGGGAGAAGGCAAAGGCCGAGCAGGCCGGGGAAAAAGGAGAGGGGCGCCGGTTGGGCCGGGTGGCCGAGCTGGGCCAGATCAGAGGGAGGAAAGGCTGGGCTGCTGCTGCTACCTCTACTCTCTTCTCCTTTTCTAATTCCTTTTCTATTTTCTAACTTTTCAAATAGATTTTCAAATGGATTTCAAAAAGGGTTTTCAAAATGGGGAATCAAACCAAATGCACTCTACAAAGAAGAATTATTCCAGCATGAATGCAATCAATCATGGTTTGACCTAAGTTTAAATTTATTTTTATGAACAAAAATTATGTTTCAAATAAGAATTAACCAACTATTTACACAATTAAATCAATTCCCTGTATTTTCGTGTTTACAAAAATACCAAATTAAATCATTTTATTTCTATTTATAAAATAGCAAATTTTAGGGTGTTACAGACAATCATCTCTTTTCATGCCTATGCTCGCACTCAGTTTGATCGCCCTGTCCGTGCGTTCCAAACCGATAATGGACGTGAGTTCGACAATTCAGTCCTCCACACATTCTATTCCACCAATGGCATCCTACTATGTCTCTCTTGTCCTTACACTTCCCAACAGAATGGGAAAGCCGAACGTATCTTGCGCACCTTGAACGACAGCGTCCGCGCTCTCCTCCTTCACGCCGCCATGCCACCTGCTTTCTGGGTGGAGGCTCTACACACTTCGACGTATCTACTGAACCACAAACCGTGCAAGCCACGTTCCATGGCCACCCCGTTCTCCCTTCTGTTCCAATCTGATTTGGACTACACGTTCTTACGCGTCTTCGGATGCTTATGCTACCCAAATACCGAGTCCACCAGCCTTAACAAACTTTCACCATGTTCAGTGGCATGTGTGTTCATTGGCTACTCGCAGGATCACCTTGGCTATCGATGCTACAACCTGACGACAAGGAAGGTCCTGACATCGCGGCATGTCTACTTTGACGAAGCCGTCTTCCCCTTCCGATCTAGACCAGTCACCACGTCTCCAACATCCTGTACAACCCGTGGCGCACGGATCGGATCTCCACAGACGATGTTATGCTGCCATATCCGGAACAAACTTCCCTGACTCCATCTGCATCACCCACGCCGCAGCATCGGTCTCCATCGACTCCACGTGTTGCAACACCATCTGCCACCTTATCGCCGGGAACGACTACATCTTCACCGCCACCCGCAGCAGCCGATGCAGTTGTTCCTCCACCGCACCCCATGGTGACACGGGCATGCGTGGGCATGTTCAAACCCAATCCTCGCTACGCTGGCACTGCGACGATGGCGTCGATCGGCACTGCTCTGACATCACCCATCTCACCGATCCCGCGCTCGGTGAACCAAGTGTTGACGGTCGATAACGTCAACTTTTATTAGTACTTTAGACACAAAAGGATACAAGAAAACATACTAGTCTAGGGTTCTAACTGACAATTTCCATGAGTTTTGCATGTTCTGTATTTTACCGGGGTTATTTCAGAAAAGCATAAAAGAGGGATTAAAGTGCATAATTATCATGAAACGTAACCGCGAAGGAAACATCATCATTGGAATACTAGAAGCCTCTGGAACACACCCAAAGCGACCGGGGCCCGCACCCTGCCAGGGTAGGGCCGGCCGGCGCCCCCGGGCTAGGGTTTGGCCCCGCCTTCTGGAGTCTTCTTCCGCCGCCTCTTAGGAGTAATCTCGGCCCTATGTTTAAGTCGGTTTGATCCTACGGCGCACGCTCATCCCACCGGGCTATAAATAAAGAGGCAGACCCCCTGGAGGCATCAATCAATCATTCACTGAAGGCAACAAATCTTCAAGCCATCAAGAGCCTACTAGTTCATCAAGAGCCTTTTAGTTCATAGTTCTAGCCTAGTTAGATTTGATAGTAGAGGAGATCTAGTTCTTCGGCGGGATCTGGAGCCCCGGCATCCGTCTGGAGCACAGAGTTCGGTATAGTTCTGGTTCTTTCTCTATTATTGTATTCTTCATTATGATTAGGAAAACATTGTTCTTAATAGTTCATATATTCTTGATTACATTAGTCTTTGTCTACTTTAATTATATGTCTAGTATAGTTGGTTTGATCTTATTGAATTCATGTAATTGCTCGTATAGCGTTTATCCAAACAATCGTTGGGTAGATGATGAACAATGTGTAGACGTGGTGTCTAGATATTGCATTTATCTACGAGTGCACCCTGATGTGCTGGGTCGTGTGGTAGTTCGCGTAGGTGACAGCTACGTTGATTCCTCTGTAGTCCACCCCTCGTATGTAGGCAAGCAGGCACGGTCGCGAAGTTGGGTGATGACTCTTTTTCACACGTTTCCTAGATGATGCCCTTTGCATGTGATCATGATATAGGACTAATCTGACAATGATTGCTAGATGTAATTGCACGAGTTAGAGTTATTCATTGACGTAGTTATAGAATTACCTTAGATATTAATTCCTTAGTTTATCCATTGGCTAACTATTACTATGACTAGAAAGTGCTCTGATGTTTATCTTTATTAATGATGCTTCATCACACTTATCACCCTATTTATCTTTATTATCTTGTGACCTCTACCTATTATGAGTGGAGTATATGACATTGGTAATTTCACTTATTCATTATATATGGTTGTTATCAATATAATAGATTGTAGTTTATCCAAGTCCTTCCCAGTGGTATAAATATAGATCAACAACCTGGTAGAACTCCTAGGTAAAATGCTACATTGGTATAATTATCTGTCCACTTGCAGAATTGTTCTTAGTTTATATTTATTTATATTTCTACCTAATCACATGGAATAATATATAAAACCTTTATTTATTCTTAACACATATAATTAGGATTGACAACCCAGTTCATGCTAAAGAATGTTGGTAATAGATAAGTGGCTAGTTGCTAATGATCAGTTAATTAAATACCATACATCTTATAATCTCGTCCCTAGTGTTAAAAGTTATAAAGTTATATTGGGCGACGTCAGTAGACGTCAACAAGCATTTTTGGCGCCGTTGCCGGGGAAGGCACATTAAACTTAGGAAATATTAATAACACATATGCATCATGGATAAGATTGCATTACGGATTGATCTCTAACTCAAACAGGCACACCCCTGTTTTTTATCATTTACTTATCTTATGCAGGGTGATGAATGAATGGTTTTTCTCTTCCAAACAATTTCACTAACGATCCAGAGAAACTCCTGAGAAGAAAGAAGTTTGTAGAGGCGAGGGACAATTTCAAGCTACCATCAAGAACACCCATTGCTGCTCAAGTTAGTTCATCAAAGGAGCCAGCTCCAACATTGGAAGAAGAACACTTAGGAGAAGATTTATCTCCTGTGTCTGAAGACATGGCTGAGAAGATACTGCGCGAGTTCTCTGTTCCAACAACAGAAAACATCCAGACTAGACTAGCAGTCAACACGGGGGAGAATGGATTCGAGCTCAAGCCTACTCTTATCACCATGGTTCAAGCTAGCCAGTTTTGTGGAAAAGCTCATGAAGATGTAAGTACACAATTATAACACTTTTTAGAGATCTGCAGCACCTTCACGATCAGAGGAGTACCAAGAGATACTATTTTACTCCGTCTTTTCCCATTTTCACTTTTGGGAAAAATCTAAGCAGTGGTTCTACACCAACAAAGACGACCGATGCTCAACTGCTTTCCTGGTAAAGTTCTTTCCTACAGGCAAAACAAATGCTTTGCGTGGGAAAATCTCAAGCTTTCAATAGCAACATGATGAATCATTCACTGAAACATGGGAGAGATTCCAAGATTACATTGAAGACTATCCTCATCATGGGATAGAGGATTGGCTACTGATGCAGACCTTCTACCACGGGCTTATCTCAAGCACCCGTGAGTCCATAGATGCTGCAGCTGGAGGAGCTTTCCTGTCACTGAAGCTTCTAGAAGCTCAAGCACTTGTGGAGAAGATGGCCTCAAATCCGAGCTGTAATGAAGAACGTACTCAACCTCGCAAGAGAGGAGGAGGCGTCCATCATCTTAAGGAGACCGATATAGTCACTGCCAAGCTAGACCTCATCATGAAGAAACTCGACATAGAGAAGAAGGAAGTCATGCATAATGATGATGCCCGCATGACCTGTGAAGATTGTGGAGATTATGGGCATTCCGCTATCAACTGCCTTACATTGCAAGAGGATGTGAACTTCATCAACAATAACACCTACTGTCGTCCCCAGCAAGGTCAAGGATGGAACCAGCCAAACCAAGGATGGAATCAGCAACCTCGACAAGGTAATTACCAAGTTAACAACCAAGGTAATAATTATAATAATTAAAATCTTCCACCTTTAAGAGATTTAGTTGCTGGTCAATCTAAATTGATAGATCAAATGTCTAGAAAGGTAGCCTCGAATGATAAAGCTTTAGAGAACATAAATACCAGAATGAATACCTTTGCTTCTGCTATAAAGAATCAGCACAGCTTTAATAAAATGTTAGAATCACAATTAGCTCAGCTTGCTGCTGCTGTCCCTCCATTTGAGAAAGGTAAGATTCTGGGCCAGCCGGAAGATTTGGAAACTGCTAACCTTGTTGATATTCACAATGCAACACAATACCAAATTGAGCCTGTAGATATACAGTGGACAAATCACTCACTACCTAAGAAGATGGGAGACCCTGGAAGACCTGTCATTCCTATCTCCATAGGATGTCACAGCTTTCCAGAAGCTATCTGTGATTTCGGCGTAAGTGTCAACATAATGCCTAAGGTAATCTATGAAAGAATATTAGGTGATCCTTTATTGTACACAGACATGCATTTGCGGCTTGCAGATCAGTCTATTTGCTACCCCGAGGGAGTACTAGAAGAAGCTGTTATCAGAGTGGGGCAATCATATGTCCCAATTGACTTTATGATCATGGATATCGAAGGAGATGAGAAGGCACCCATTATCTTGGGACGACCATTCTTATGCACAACCAAAGCCATCATCTATGCGGAACACGCCAAGATTGTCCTCTCCATCAAGGACAAGAAGGAGAGATTCTTGTTCAAGAACTGCATCCTGAAGGATTCAGCAGTCCCGAAACAATTCCATCAACAAGAAGAGCAACAACAACAAGTGCCCAAGAAGAAGAACAATAGAAGATGGCGGAAGAACAAGCCCCGACATGTACCTGAAGAAACCGCTCAACTAATCAATGCTATCAACACAGAAAATAATCATATGCTCCCGAAACAATTCCCAATAAGGAAAGGTGACTCAAGTGTACCAATCATTGACTGCACAATCAGAGATATCACTTTTCCCGACACCGTCTGCGACACTGGATCAGGTGTCAACGTAATGTCCAAAAAGGTATATGATGAATTATTTGATGATTTACCATTATACCCAACATATATTCAGTTGCAGATGGCAGACCAATCACTGAGATTCCCTGAAGGCATAGTTAAGGGCGTAATGGTAAGAATTCAAGACAAATATATATCCGCAGATTTTCTAGTTCTTAACATGAGGAAGACAATGAATCACCTATTCTTTTGGGAAGACCGTTCCTCTACACCGCCAATGCTATCATCTACATCGGGTCTGGACAGATCCACTTCAACCTACCCAATGGAAAGGTACGCTGTCAATTTAGAACACATTTTAACCATGAGCAGAACAGGAAGCAACACAACAGGCTGCCCAGCCTCACTGTGGATGGGAGGAGTTCCGTGATAAGATTGTGAAGTATGAAGACTGCTACAAGGAGCAAGAAGAAGCCGTACAAGCACCACGCTGGAGTTAGTGGGAAGCGGAAGCTGAGAGGATGGACTAGATTGTTGAGGCAGAGAAAGAAGAAATCCAGGCACAAGAAGAAGAATGGATGAAGAGAGATGAAGAATCAAGAGAAGCATACAAGGAAGAGCTGGAGCTAGAAAAGAGAGAAACAGAAGAGACAGAAAAGAGATGGAAGGAGAATCAAGAAGCACCTACTACACCACCGTAAAATGGGGAATTGACTGAGGTAACCTCAGACGATGAACCTACTAAGTAAGTACTCTCCTCTATCTAAGTCCTGTCGGTAGACTTTAAATTTCGTACCCTAGCCATAAGGTTAGAATGGTAGTTATCTAATTAAGTTAGCATTTATTAGTAATTTTGCTTAGCACATTTATTAGTACAATCATTTTTGCATATTAAAAATAAACCAACAAAAATATTTACTGCTTTATTTACTGTATCATAAATATTAAAGTCCTATGTGAATGAACCTATGGTAACCCTGTAGGCATATTTACTGTGGTGGCATAAAAATAAAAATAACAATCTATATTTACTTTGTTGCATTATAAAAATCCTAAGTCCCATGGGAATGAATATTCCCTGTGGTGGCATAAAAAAAGACATATATGGCATGCAAACATTTTTTGATTGCTGCATAAGAAACTTAGAAAACACCAAAAAGAGAATCCTGTTAGAATCCTGCTAGAATCTGACAATTAAAATCAACTCAGAGAATAATCAATTGCTCATTGCCTAACCACTAACCCCTTGATAATTCGAGCCTCGAGTTTTGGTTTTCTTATTGGAGTATAACTATCACTAGTACACAAAAGCTCTGTGCTGGCGTTTGGGAACACATTTCTACAGGCGTTTCTCCCAACCGCCAGCGGGAAAGGCCAGTAGAAATCAAGATTTCTACTAGCGGTTTCCATTGAACCGCCTGTAGAAAACTAATTTCTACAGGCGGTTCCTAAAACGAACCGCCTGTAGAAAACTGATTTCTACAGGCGGTTCTCTTTAGGAACCGCCTGTAGAAACACGTTTTCTACAGGCAGTTCACATAACTAACCGCTTGTATTTAGTTTTCCCACCTTTTTTCAAAACAGGTTGTGCACTGTTTTTTAATATTATAATACGATATAATATTGAATATATTAGGTCCTATTATACAGTCATTATCAATACATATATATACAAACATGCAATTAATTAATTAATTATATGTACAAACATATTGAATATATACTTCTAAGTTTTTACATCACATGCGATATCGAGATATATATATATACAAATACACATGCATTGATCAGTGTTTTTACATTGTTCGTACCCTAGCGAGTAATCTTCATGCTGAAGATTTAGGCTGCCAATATCTGTTAGCGCTCTATACTTCGGCTGTGCTAAGGCGCCGGTAGGATCGTGATAGTTGCCGTCGAATGATATGATTTGTTTCAACATGAAATTGCACATGTCCTCGACGATGCCCAGCAAAGTTTGTTCTGACATGTTATTTGCCCTTTCTATCTTACATCCATGTCCCTGTATAAACATCAAATTTTTTAACTTGATTATTACACATTAATTTGAATTTTAATGACATATTATTGCTTGTGCATTAATTACCTCAGGGTCGTTGACGTATCGTCCGTTGACTCTCATGAACTCGCACACGTAATATCCACAGTGGACCGATCCAGATGGTTGCTTATGGCACTATATATAAAAGACAAATAATTAAGTTGCCAACTTCATATATTGTCATATATGTGTCATGTGTATAGCATATATAATAAGGTATACATACCGGGTAATCATAAATTATATTCATTGGAGGAATTGTTAACACCAAATTTTGTGCTGGGAGCCGATAGCCGATGCCAGAGGAAGATAGCCGATACTGGAGGAAGATAGCCGATCTCGGAAGCAGATTCCGTCCAGCGGAAGGAAGGAAAATAGCAGATTGCACGGTGAATCGGTTATCGGGCGAAGGTGACAGGAGGCGTGCAGCGTCGGTATTGGTGACGTCATCCAGAGTCCGCGCCGCCAAGATGCGGTCACGATCGGAGTCCATTATGAAAGGGAAAGTGGGACTCCAAGTTATATGATAGTTTGTTGGTTTTCTTATCTATTGATGAGTTGTAATTCGACTAGGACTCTATCTACGCTCAGGGTATAAATATAAGCCCTTAGCCATTGTAAAACATACAACAACATCAATACAACACAACTTTCGGCTCCGGCCAACAAACCCTAGAGTCAGTCGAGTCCGGCGAGTTACTTCATCCAGGTTGGGTGTCATCCGGTGGACGCAGGCTTGCTTGTAAGTATCGTCAACCCCCAGTTAAACTATGTCTTTTTAGCATCATCCGGTGGACGTGGAAGCATGGCGCACCAGGGTCCTTGCTAAGCTCTGTTTCTTTGACGTCATCCAGTGGACGTGGGAAACATAGTGAGTCAAGGATGATTCACGCTGGTTTACCCGATCAATCTGTGTTAACCATCATCCGGTTGACGAGATGCAGATTCGGACGGTTTTCACGCGCGGATTAGTTATCGATTCGTGTTTGCTTGCTTGATTAATCTATTAGTTAATGTCATCCGGTAGATAGGCTATAGATTGAGATAGTTTACACGCATGGATTAGTTATCGGCTCTAGCTAAATATGGCAATTTAGTTAGATTCATTAAGTTATCAAGATGTTATTTGTTGTTTATAGTTTATTTATCAATATAACATCTCTCTGTCCGATCAAGATTGATAGATTTGGCCTTAGATTCACTTGAATCTGATCGTCGTTTATGCTTTCTTATGCTTATTTTACCATAATGATCGGTTCCATGCTTACATCGGCTAATTCTCTATCAATCTTGTTCGTTACATGTTGTGCGTTCGGTGCTAGTTGAGAGATAAGTGGTTCTGAGGTTATCGTAAGTCTTATTTTTGTGTCCTTGTTTAAGTTAAACTGAGCGTCATCCGGTGGAACAGGTATAACCTAAACAAGTTTTCACTAGATTGGACTTGTTTTAATTTGAAGTTTGTTTATGGCTACGGTAGCATTCGTTCGTGCTTCATGGACCCTGCATCGGCTAAAGAGCCAATCCAGTTATACTTTCACGAATAGATCATGTATATAGATTTATTTGGATATCAAACTATCTAGCTTTGTTTGCTGAGTTTGTTGAAGCCTGCTGGCTGTTAGACCAGGTGAATGCAGACTTGGTGAACGTAGCGAAGAGGATTTACTAAAGCCGCCGGCCTTCTAAACCAGCTTTAGCCGATCTCTGTTTGTTTGATGTACAGATTAGATCTATACGCATGATCTATTTTCTTTTATACACATTAACTGAATCAAATCGGCTAGCACGTTATTGTCTTCATATGAGTATCCTAATAGCCGTTTTGCTTTATTATTATACTATCGGTTCATAACATGACGGAATCGGCTTTCTAGTCGGTCTCCGATTATACTGGCTCTTTGAGCCGTACAGTTGGAACTATCTGGACTCACCAGTTAGTTCCGCCTTCAGTTACTGATTATATCTGTTTTCTTGTTAATTGCAGGTCAAATTGACTGGCACGCTTGGGTGTTACTGATACTCTCAGACCAGGTTCGAAGCTAACTGGATCTGCGAGAGCTCTACTACTTTCAAGGGTCGTTTCCAGCTTCGCTGGTGTGTTGGGCTTAGAGAACCACTTTTTGCGCCAACACACTTTTTGGCACGCCCAGTGGGACTTTCACTGAAGACCATGGCAAAGGGGAAGACTGCGGCAGACGGATCCTCCAGGGATGACGGTGTCCTCAGGGTCAGGGTCGAAGATCTCAGCGAGGAGGACGCGGCAGTGCTGAACAAGATCCACTACATCACAACCCTTAATTAGCGACTGACCTGAAGTTGTTGAATGGGGTATACAGCGATGGACAGTCCGTTGCTAAAAGTTATAGCAACGGACCTCGGCGGTTGCTGTTGAAGCCGTGGTTATATGTGTACAGCGACGGACTTGATATTTAGCGACGGACTGTTCGACGGGATAGATTTAGCAACGGAGAGTTCGACAGTCTTGATTTAGCAACGGACAGTTCGATAGTTTTGATTTAGCAACGGGCCGCCTATTAGAACTTTTAGCCACAGGCGGTTCATTGCAGTAAGAATTTTCAAAAAAATAAAATATATTTAAAACTGGACCATATTAATTCAGAATTTATACAATATTGGAGGACATACATAAATAGGCACATTAGTCATACTCTCATTCATCCATATCAAATCAGTACATATATAATCATATCACTAGTTTAAGTTTCTTGCCATGAAGCCAACATATACAAGCAGGTATATGATAGCTAAATACAAAATCTCGCCATCATGAGGTTGTACAGCAAGCATTGTTTTCCTGTTGAGCGAAAGCCAACTTCTAAAAGTAATCCAACATATATTGGTCAAAAGATAGGACCATCAGGTTCTGATCCACATCCACACACTAAAACTATCAGGTTCTAGTCCAAAAGCATCCAAAGTTAGCATCTAGTACACCCATAAGATACTTCTATGGCTTGCTATCAACGAGTCGCTAGCAACAATCCCATGAGAAGATACTGCAACAAATTTGCTCTCAGCACGCTTCCTTCCAACAAGATAGCACCGCCTAGCATCTTTGAGATGATCCTGCAGCATCTTGAGAAGATCTTTGAGAAGAACCAGCAACACCCTGAGAAGTTATTGGTTGATGACTGGAGACCTTCAGCTGTCACAAGTACAAGTATCATACTTAGAAACTTTAGATATACTTGCCATATATAAAAAAAGAGAATAGAATCAAGTGGACATACTCGATTAAATGGCCATGCAACTGGCATCTTTACAGCATCACCTAGAGTCTTGATATCAGCATAAGGTCGTGGCAATAATGTTTCACGTCGCAGGATAACACTCACAATAACTTCACAAAATTTCGTTCCAAGAGCCTCACCCGCTAGCTTATTGTTTGGATTAACTGAAACAATAGTTCCCTTAGCCACTTTTTCATCACTTGACATGGCAAATAAGATGACCTCATTTCCAGCCTATGAGACATAGATAAATGTTTGGTTCAGCAGCTATTAAATCACATGTATAAAATTTAACCATAAGTTTACCATTACAAGCACATAATATAATGTAAATGAATCGTCAATTGTAACTTGGTTGACCATGCTATGTCAAAAATGTAATAGTTCTGTCAAACATGTATGAAGAGAAACCAAGAGAAACTACATTTGCCATTTTTGAAAATGTAGCAGTTCTGTCAAAAATGTTATCTCAGCATCCACTGAACAATGGCAGCTCAAAAAATTTCTGAGAGCAACTGAATGACAGTGCTAAGAAACATATCAGATTAGGTGGAAACACAGTGCTAGCATCATGGTCCCTCATTATTTGTCAGTGAACATGGCACAACATGATACAGTACTATATCAAAGTTAAAACTTATTATATCAAATAGCAAGCATGCTTTTCTGTACCCACAAACATCAAAATAAAACAGAGACATTATAGGGAGTGCTGCCATTCAGGTTGTTGTGTGTGGTTGGCTAAATAGCACCAAGGCCAAATACAGACTTAACCATACAGTTTGCATGAGGTGTTGCGAAGCTTACAAGTGCATCATGTGAAAACTGCTGGACATCATTCCTGTTAGGCAAGACTGTAGGGGCTGCACGTTGCTGATTGGTCTCATCATCAGGTTCCTCATCATAGAGGTCATCCTCTGCAAAGTCATCTTCTTCACCTTGAAACTGCTGATTGGCCTCACCAAGTTCCTCTGATCTTGGGCTCTACATCAAGCATAGGAAGATGATCAGATTAGTATATGAGAAAAAAAATTAGATTTGTATACTACAACCATGCTGTGAAATTAGATTAGTTCCTCTGATTTTGAAGTACTTTACCATATGCTGCCTTGAGTTAGAACCATGCTGTGAGAGTGCTTCAACATTAGGAGATCCTTGTGCCATCCTTTGCTCCTCCCTTTGTTGCATTTCTAAGATACGTTGTTGTAGCACTAGAATTTCACTTTCAGCCTTTTGACGTGCCAAAATTTGTATTTGGAGCCTTGTCGATGTGTGCGCCTTAAGTCCTGGGGTACCAATGTCTTGAGGAGTTGGTCCTAGACCCAAACAACGGACTCGCCCCTTTGGCTCCTTCACTCCACAAACAGCAGCAAAAACATCACCTTGTTGAATTGTCCTATCCAGCAACTCCGGACGGGCTTCAACAACTTCTTTCAGCTCGTTCTACGAAGAATGAATATGTATGTTCATAAATCTTTGATTCAAGATAATAGTGTCAAAAACTGCTCATAGTGGACTATTACAATGTTCAAGTATATCCATGCTTTCTAAAAAACTTACAATTGTTGATGCCGCTGGCCTTAAAGGCACTCAATTTTTTCTTGTATGTGTTTTTATATAGACTTCATCTCTTCGAGGAGGACGCCCAAGTTGCTCACCCTACATGTTTTTAATTTGCATAGGTCAAATGCCCCAAAAATGATCCATTCAAATGGGATGACAATGATAAGTTTGTGTACCAGTTTATCTGCAGTAGAAGCATAGCTCACACTGCCAGATGTATGAAGAAACTTCAGCTTTGCACGGTTGTCTTTTCCTTTTTTCGCCAAAGCCTACAATAAGAAGTGTTACATTACATCTGCATGTGTGTCCAATTTCACAAGTCAAAGAAAATAGATTCATATCAGTTAATCCTTACTTGAGACTCAGGAGACCTCCAATATTTGAGAAGAGAATCCAATTCATGTGCATCTACTCTATGACCATGTAAGTTCTTCAGTTCCTCATCAGTCAATGTTTCATCAAAAATTTGTTGCTTAAGTTTTGCCTTATATTGCTTCCATTTTGCTGCAGCACTAGACATAACCCAGTCCAAGGCTTTATCATCTATATCAAATCGTTTCTGGAAAGTTAAGAAAAATACCCAAATGTTTCTGGTCAGTTTATACAGATGTAGGAGTTTTGGGCTACAATTAATCTTGACATGTATAGACAGCTGGATAGGCAATTAATCCGTATAGTTAAAGTATAGGCAGTACCTTTATTTCAGCCCAAAGTTCCATCTTCTTTTTGGCATCCACAAGCCTCCAATCAGAGCATCCAATTGGCAACGTTCTCCTTGCTTGAACTCCAATAACACTAGTAAGGTTCCTATAATCTTTAATAGGCTGCCCTAATCCATTTAGTTTTATTTTAATTTTAGGCGTGCTGCCAGGTTCCTTTAACAATATATCATCCATTCTAGTGACACTCCTTCCTCCTTTCCTCTTCCTTTGTGTATTACTATGCAAATCTGCAACCGTAAGGTTCATTAGGAATTAGGTACATGATCACAGGTAGGGCAAGTTACAATACATGCTATGAACTTCACCTTCATTGTCACCTAAGAAGTCTCCAATTGTTTCACAGTCTGCAATTTCCACATTTGCAATTGCAATTTCAGAACTTGGTCTTTCAGGCCTTGGCCGCAAATTATGATTGTTAGCTGCTGCTTCCTTTGTGCCATGTGTTTTCTACAAGAACATCATTTGATTGCAAATTAATCATCTACAAATCTGCAAGTATACCATGATCATTCAATGAAGAAAGAATAGGCGGACCTTTATTCTTTTTTTAGGTTGAATTGGCTGCATTAAGTTTCTTGCACATTGTGCTATTTTCAAGGCTTCAAACTTCTTTTGGTTCCTTGCACATTGTGCTATTTTCTGCAGCTCATACGGATTGATGAAGGCATCTTTATTGTTTCCTCTTCCGTTTGCGCTTGACATTTTTGCACCTGAGGCAAAACAAATTAGTCAGACAAATAAGGATGCAGCCATTTTTACTCCTGAGACAGACAAACAGTCATGGTATACTTGCAGATTTATCAGCCAAATAAGGATGCAGCCAAATAAGTGCAACTATTTTGCAACTAAAAAATAACAAAAACATGGCAGCCAAATCGTGCAAACAAGACTTACTTCTTAGATTGCTTTCTAGACTTTTTTCGATCAACCAATGTACCATCTATATCTGTTCTAACAGCAGGGATAGTCGCGTTAATAACATCCACAGTCACACCAACATTTAAATCAGGTAATGGCACAACTAGTCCATTGCCATTTTCAATGTGCTCAATCTCTAAATTATCAATTTCATAGTAGTCTCTTGGTTTTGATTGACAAACAGAAACCCACTCAGTATCGATTCCATTAGGAACATAGAAGACTTGAACTGCTTGAGATGCTAGAATGAAAGGCTCATCTGAAATTTTTTCACCGGTATTGAACACATGCTTAAAGTTGACACTAGTGACCCCGAATTGATCAGTCTTAACCCATTTATCTTCGACATTGTTGTCAACCCAATGGCACTTGAAAAGAACCACATTACCTTCATGTCCATAGTTCAGTTCAACAATATCCTTTATAACTCCATAATAAGTTTTCTTTCCCATTAGGAAGTTATTGTTATTTCCAGTTTCAAAGCATGTTGTCTCCGCAACTAGAGCAACCCCACTATTTTGGACAGACCTACCTACATCATAAGAATCAGTGTGGAAATCAAATCCATTTATTCTATAGCTATTGTACTTTCGTGCAGCAATCATTGGCATCTTAGCTAAAATTTTTATCTCATTTGGTGCTGCTTCACACATTTCTTCCACCTGAGGTTAAACAAAATATTTGATTAATTACTAAGCTAGAAATGAACTAGGAACTAACATGTGTCAAGTTCTTTTCCTACTTACATGTGATCTAAACCACTCATGGAAGGATTCATGTTGTATGCGGCTGATATCTCTTTGATTTCGAACTCCAATTGAGGTTAGATAATGGGTATACTTACTGCAATTGTCAATTCGTAAGTTTACTATCAAAGGGAATTTGTAAGTTCACTATCCATGGAAATTAAACATGTGATGTCAAGTGAATTTGGAAACTTACTCCAAGTAAGGTTCTATATTAGCATAGTTGAATAGGACATATCTATGTGCTTGAAGCCAAGTCTTGTGATCTAAAGTCACTGTGCTCTTCCCAGCTAGACCACGTCCAGCCCTATGAAATATACTTGTACTTGAATTTTCTATGTCCAGACCCTCATTAACTGTAACTTGTCGGTGAAATTGAGTCGACCCATGTAAATAGCGAGCACAAAGTGTAAGGCTGTCATAAAACAAATAACCCTCCATGATTGATCCTTCTGGATGGCTTTTTGTACGAACACTACCCTTAAGTCGCATCAGAAACCTATAAACATATATAATAGCCTTATCAAGTTGTAAAATTAAAATATGTTTCTTGATTTCAGATCTGCTAAAGAAAGTACCTCTCAACCGGCCACATACTACGAAAATGTACTGGACCAGCCATTCTTGCTTGGGCAGGAAGATGAACCATCAAATGTACCATCATGTCAAAGAAAGATGGAAGGAATATGGTCTCAAGAAGACTCAAGGTTTCAGCTATATCAGCTTCTAGATTATACATGTCACTTTTTCGAAAAACCGGTGCAGAAATCTTCTTAAAAAAATAACTAACACGAGCAACTGCAGCGGTAACTATCTCTGGCAATATTTTTCTTATAGCTAGTGGCAGTAAATCTTGTAGAACAATGTGGCACTCATGACTCTTTAGCCCAAACACCTTTTTCTCATTAATATGAACATTGTGTCTAATATCAGACGCATAACCAGCAGGGAATTTTACTCCCTTTAGTACTTCACAAAATTTTTTTTGCTCATCGGAACACATTGAGTATGGTGCAGGTGGTAAATACAATTGGTCTTCAATTTCAACAGGGTGAATGTCACTTCCAATACCAAGAGCTTGAAGGTCCAAGCGAGAATTAAGATTATCCTTAGATTTCCCATCAGTACCAAGAAATGTATTAACAAAGTTCTCATAAACATTTTTCCCTATGTGCATGACATCAAAGTTATGGCGCATCATCAAATCTTTCCAATATGGAAGTTTGAACCAAATAGATCTCCTCTTAAAAATGACTAGCGGTTGCCCTTCCTTACGTCTCTTGCTTGCTGATTTCTTTCCAGATGGATCCTTACCATACACTGTGACAAGATCTTTAGTGCACTCTAAAATTTCATCTCCAGAAAGTGGAGTTGGTGCTTGTCTAAGCTCCGCTGAACCAAATTTCTGCTCATCAAACCTGAATGGGTGCTCTCCATGCAAGAACCTACGATGACCCATATAGCAAGTCTTGCTGCCATTACCAAGTCTAAATGAGCATATAAAAGAGTGGCAATCAGGACATGCGGCTTCGCCAGATGTCACACAGCCGGACACATATCCTAGACCTGGGAAGTCTGTAATAGTCCATAATACCACAGCACGCAACTGGAAATGCTCTCCCTTTGAAGGATCATAAGTTCTAACTCCTTTGACAAACATATCTACCAAATCCTCAATAAGTGGTTCAAAATACACATCCATGTTATGGCCAGGAGCATGCTTCCCAGGAATCAAAAAGGAAAGGATGAAGTTTGATTGCTTCATGCACATTGAAGGTGGAAAATTTAATGGTATACATATACCAGGCCAAATGCTATAACTAACATTTTGGCCCCTATATGGATTAAATCCATCCGTGGCAAATGCTAGACGGATATTGCGGCTGTCCTTAGCAAACTCTGGATGTTTATCATCAAAGTCTTTCCAAAGAGGAGAATCTGCTGGATGCCTAAGAAAATCATCTCTAGTTCTCTCTTCATCATGCCATCTTGTAAGAGACGCTGTTTTTGATGATAGAAACAGCCTTCGGAGACTCTTCTTTATTGGAAAGTAGCGAAGAACCTTCTTAGGAACCCTATAAACATGCTTCCCATCTAGACTGTTCCTAACTGATTTCCATCGTGAAACCTTACACTTTGGACATGAATCACAATTCTTATGATCCTTCCAGTAGAGAATGCAATCGTTTTCACATGCATGGATACTTATGTACCCAAGGCCTATGGATTTAATCAATTTTTTTGATTCATGGAAGTTTCTTGGCAATGCTGAACCTTCTGGAAATGCATCATTAAAAAGATCTAGTAGTAAGTCAAAACTTCTATCAGTCCATCCTCCAAGAAGCTTGATGTGAAGCAATCTGATCAAAAAACGCAGTTTCGTATATTTCTTGCTAGTAGGGTACAACTCTTGGCTATTGGCTTCTACCAACTTTTCAAGGGCTCGTAAGTCATCACTACAACCGTCATCTTCAAAATCCCCTCCATCATCTAAACCACAAGCTAGGTCCCTAAGCAATTCTGATATTTCATCATCTTCACACTCTTCAATAGGGACATCACCATTACTATTCCCAACAGGATTCACATTGGATGAACTAGCTTCTCCATGGAAGTTCCATGTTGTGTACCCCTTTAGAAACCCATCACATATCAAGTGTTCACGTACATCACATGCCTCTCTCCAAAATAAGTTAGCACACTTTCTGCAAGGGCAAAATATCTTGTTTCCTATCGCTGAATTTTTAAATGCATAAGCTATGAAACCATTCACGCCCTGTATATATGCCTTGGTGTGCCTACATGGGATTCATTAAGTTAAATTCCATGTTAACTAGATTAGCTCTAAACAGTTAATAAATAGTTCTTGTGTGTACCTAGGTTCATTCTCAATCCATGTTTTATCCATAGACCTTGGTGGTGAGATCAAGAGGCTTTGTTTATATATATATATTTACACTAAAATATCACACAACACAATCATCACAAGGCACATCAGAAGCTTAGAAAAAGGAAATCAAGAATGCATGAATGCGGACTGATTAAATAAATCTTACCTTTCACGAGTTCCTTCGACCAATAACTTCTTCGTTATGAATGACAGCTGCTATGATTGTTTTCGATGTCTAGAAAACTTCAAATCCTTGCATGCACCTCCTTTACCCTAAGAACAGGTGGATAGTGAAAATGAAACAATTTGTGCCATGAATAAAAGTGGAGGGGAGAAGTAAACGATCAGCATGATATTTACCTCTTGGATGTTTCAGTCAATCATGTTTGCTCGTATAGGACGATTCGAACAAGGTCTGTAGGTGGGTAATCTGCAATTGCAATAGCATATATTTATACATGAGATTCACATGCTGTCCTATGACAATCATTACAACACAAGCCAATTTGCAACCGAGCTAACTGAAAAATCATTACAAGATAACCATCAGATGACAATGCAGCCAACAAAGCAACTAGCCTATCATCAGGTTGGGGCATCAGAACTGGCAACCAATGTTTTGAATAAAACTAGCCAACTAGCCCAAATCTCGACATTACCAGCCAATGTTTTAAATAAAACTAATCTTCCAGTAGCTGCATCAAATAAATATCCGATTGCATAACTCCTCTTATGCTCCAATACTAAGTCCTAACATGTGCAGATCGTAATATCAGATGAGAACACATCAGATCGAGCTGCCATTTCTAATGACTGGGCTAATTATTAATAGCATTAGCAGTAAAGAAAACACTAAGCTGTGAAACAAGCACTAGGTAAATCCAAACATCCAAAGCGTTAGAGTGCTGCTGAATGAAGCAAATTAGTAAAGTGTTTGAGCGGGAAAGGAAAAAGGCCTGTGTGCTGTGGTTGCAGCTTGCCGCTCCCCAATCAAATCAGCTCCTAGCTGCTCGGAGCCACAGATCGAAGACGTCAGCTTGCAAGGCACAACTTCTTGCCGGTCAAGAGCAGCAGCTCGAATCGCTGCCGCCGGGAGATGTGTATGTCTGCTAGGAGGCTGGGCCAGCGGACACGCACGTGCCGGGGTCGACGGCGTAGCAGACACGCACGCACGTGCCGGGGTCGACGGGCACCAGACATGGCCGGCAAGGCCAGCGGCCGGCGGGGCAGAAGGGCGCCGCGGACGGACGGTGGCGCCGGGCAGCCTGCGGGGCCGGCGTCCGGTGGGGCAGATGGACGGCGCGGACGGCCGGCGGCGCCGAGCAGCCTGCGCGGCCGGGGACCGGCGGTGCAGATGGGCGGCTCGGATTGGGAGGCGTGGACGGGGGCGGTGGGGCGGCGGCGCGGATTGAGGACGGGGACAAGCGTGAGATCCACAGGCGTATGTTGCGTTTTCTTTTTTTTCTCAACGAGTGCTATTTGAGGAGCAGGCTTTAGGGTTTGGGACTGGGCCAAAATTTTCGCGGGAGCAAGCCGAAAAAGTCCCGCCAATGGGTAGTGAAATATAGCAACAGACAGTTGGACTCGGCCATGGAGATATAGCAACGGACTATCTGACTTAAAAGCGAAATAATTATAGCAACGGACCATCCATCGAATTATTTACTTTTAGCGACCGACGGTTGGAGGAAAATATTTAGCAACGGACCATCCAACGGTAATTATTATCTTTAGCAACTGCTGTCCGATGCTGTTTAAGTGTTGTGGTATAGTGATCGTTGAAAAATTCGCTGATGCCTGCCGGCTCTCATTCAGCAAGCAGCGTGATGGCTCTATAGTGAAGAAGAATGCATTCCCAAGGTGGATCATGGACGGCCATTCTGATAAATTTGAAGAGGAGTGCAAGGCCGACCTCAAGCAGATGCTGGAAGAAGCGACCTGGGAGGCCGCCTATTCAGCAGTCGGCCATCACCATAAATCCTTCCTGCAGACATTCTATAACATCATGAAAACCGTTCTCAAGCGGCAGGATTGGGAGTCTCTGGGTCCAGTTTACTTCAACATACCCGCAGAAGACGCGGATCCAAAAGGAGCGGCAGGGACCTCCAATTCCTCACCGCAACAGCCGAGCCAGCCGAAAACGCCAGTGCAAGGCGCCACTGCGGCCGGTTCGGCTCAAAAAATAGCAGCTTCTCCCAGATTATACAAAGATCATACTCCAGAGGAGCTCGCCGCTTTCATGCAGGCCACTGGGCAGACGGTGAACTCGATGAACTCATCAGCGGTGAACCCGACGGCTAGAAATACGCCGGCGGCAGACACGGCCAACCCAACTCCTGGATACCATGAGGGGATCACATATCAAGACCTTCAGGCAGTGCCGGATCCGGGGTATGCCCAGATGCCCAACAATCAGCTGCTGGAGCAGATGAGTGCCATGCTCCGTGATACGTTCGGTTTGCAGCCGAAGACCGGGACTGGAATCAAGTATAGACGTCCTTACCCCGAGTGGTACGACCGAGTGACATTGCCGCCCAGGTATCGCTTGCCCGACTTCTCCAAGTTCAGGGGGCAGGACGACATCACTACCATGGAACACATCAGCCGTTACCTGACCCAGCTCGGCGAAGCTTCATATGAGGTAGCTCACAGGGTCCGGCTCTTTCCGCTATCACTAACAGGGCCGGCGTTTAGCTGGTTCGCATCTATGGAGCCTGGCTCGATTCAAGGTTGGGAAGATCTGGAGACCAAGTTTCATAATTACTTCTTCTTTGGCACCGGGGAGAAAGACATCACAGATCTCACCAACATGCACCAAAAGCCGAATGAACTTGGATCGGCTTTCATCAAGCGGTTCAGGGAGACCAGGAACATGTGTTACTCTTTGAACCTGAACGACAAGCAGCTCGCCAAGATAGTGGTCAGTGGGTTGCTCTCACACGTCCAAGAAAAGCTGGTGGGCACCAACTTCAGCAGCATCAGCGAGGTAATGCAGAGAGTGGCCGCATTAGAACAGCAGGCCCAAAGCTTTAAGAAAGAATCAAAATACAAGCAGTCGGCCTACGTCTGTAATTCTGACTCAGAGGATGGGGAGAATGAAGAAGTGGCTGCTGTTGAACTCAAATGGGGTACAAAGCCCATGGCCGTGCCAAAGGGTTGGAGCGCGGAAGATCAATACGACTTTGACACATGCAAGCTGGACAAGCTCTTCGACCTGTTAGTCAGTGCGGGCCACATCACTTTCCCGACCGATTACGTCAAGCCGTCTTCTGAAGATTTGCAGGGGGAAACCGTTCTGCCAGTACTACGGCCTCACCTCACACTCCACAAACAACTGCCGCAATTTCAAAGCAGCAATCCAGAATGCTATTAGGTGCGGCCTGTTGAAATTTGAGGCTCCTCCCAAGGGGAAGATGAAGATCGACAAATTCCCGTTCCCAAAGGGGCAGAACATGGTCCAGATCGCAAACCCTCCGACCAAAGTAAAGGTGTTAACCTCCGAACGGGCCAAGAAGAGCTCCTCAGTTGATACCGATGCACAGATCACAGCTGAGGAGCTAGCGCTGATCAAAGGAAGGAGGGAGCAGAACCAGAGGCAGCTGGAGCAAGGAGAGTCCAGCGGCACCAAGAGCAGGGGGCCCACGCACCAGCACCTTCTGAACAAGTGGCGGCGATAGAAAGAGAAAGATCATTAGAGGCAGCTGCAGCGCGAAGAAGAGGAGTACCGTAGGTGGCTCCGCGAGGAAGAAGAGGTGCGCTATCGCGAAAAAATGGCTGGCCACCGGGAAGGTGAAGAGGATAACTGGCATTGCCCATTCTTCCGACACTGCTGGAACGAAGGCTTGAGATTGCCAACGCTGCGCAACTGTCCAGAATGCAGCGATCAGTACCGAGAGTACAGGCAGTCCCAGGTCAACCGCCGGTCTGTGCACTAGAGGTTGGGGAGCCCCCATAGCCCACGGGATCGGCGTGAAAAAAGGGACCTGCACGATCGGCTTGATGAGGCGGTAGTTGAACGCCAACAGCCGGTTTGGCAAGAGAACCAATGGTGCCCGGGGGATCTAACAAGAAGCCAAAGACGTTGGGTGCAGCGGTTCAGGAACAGGGAGCTCCAGGCTGAGGGGCGCGCCAAACAGGTGTGGCGCGAGAAGCCTTCACAAAATAATGGAAAGGCTGTAGCCGATGCACAGATGGTGTTTGTGCTGCCTGCAGAGTTCAGAGCTAAGAAGTACGATACCGATTCCGACTCAGACGATTCGGGATCAGAAGAAGGAGTGGCCAAGTTAGTGCTCGCATAGCAAGCTACTTTTGATAAGCCGTCCAAGAATCGACATCTGAAGGCTCTCTATCTCAAAGGTTATGTCGACGGCATGCCCATGACGAAGATGCTGGTGGACGGCGGTGCCACTGTCAATCTCATGCCTTACACTACATTCCGCAAGTTAGGCAAAGGTCCCGATGATCTAATAAAAACCGATCTGATGCTCAAGGATTTTGGGGGCAATTCTTCCAACACTCGGGGGGCAATCAACGTCGAGCTGACAGTGGGGAAGAAGACACTGCTTACTACCTTTTTCGTGATCGACAGTAAAGGTGCCTACAGCTTGCTGCTCGGACGCGACTGGATTCATGCCAACTGCTGCGTGCGACTGGATTCATGCCAACTGCTGCGTGCCATCCACTATGCATCAGTGCCTCATTCAGTGGCATGGCGATGAGGTCGAAGTGGTCCCGGCCGACGACTCGGTCAGCATGGCGATGACGGATGCCACATACTGGGAAGCTGGGGATCATGATTGTTTCTCTGGCAAGGCTTGGGAAGGAGGCTCCATCAAGGTCAGCGATAAGAGTCAACAGCCAATCAGGGCAATCGGCTCTGAGTCTTTTTATTAAATGGAGAATCCGATCGATGGCACAGAGGATAAGTTAGGGCAAGGATTCACGTCGGCCGACAAGCTCGAAGAACTAGATGTTAGACCCGGCGACAGGCCAAGGCCGACGTTTATTGCCGCCAATTTAGACCTAAAGTTCAGGCAGGAGCTGATTCAACTGCTGAAGGAGTACAAAGATTGATTCGCCTGGGAATATTATGAGATGCTTGGATTGGACAAATCTATTGTTGAGCACAGGCTACCTATCAAGCCAGGGTTTCGGCCACACAAGCAGCCTCCACGTCGTTTTAGAGAGGACGCTCTACCCGATATTAAGGCCGAAATCACGAGGCTGTTAGAAGCCAAGTTCATTCGAGCTTGCCGATATGCCGAGTGGATATCGAACATTGTCCCCGTGTACAAGAAAAATGATAAATTGCGAGTCTGTATTGACTTTAGGGATTTGAATAGAGCTACACCGATGGATGGCTACCCTATGCCAATAGCCGATATGTTGGTAGACTCGGCTGCTGGGCACCAGGTTATTAGCTTCATGGATGGCAATGCTGGTTATAATCAAATTTTTATGGCTGATGAAGACATCCCGAAAACTGCTTTCAGGTGCCCTGGTGCGCTCGGTTTGTTTGAATGGATGGTCATGACGTTTGGTTTGAAGAATGCCGGTGCAACCTATCAGAGAGCTATGAATTATATATTTCACAAGTTGATCGGCAAAATCGTTGAAATCTATATAGATGACGTGGTGGTGCACAAGGAGACATAGTTTGAAGATGAATCCTAACAAGTGTGCGTTCGGCGTGTCGGCTGGCGAATTTCTGGGATTCATGGTCCACCGCAAAGGGATAGAGATCGGCAGCTAGAGTAAGAAGGCGATCGATGAACTCGTACCTCCAACCAACAAGAAGGAATTACAGTCTTTGCTTGGTAAGATTAACTTTATGAGAAGGTTCATCGCCAACTTATCAGAGAAGGTGCTGCCATTCTCGCCATTATTGAAGCTCAAGAATGATCAAGATTTCAAATGGGGTGACGTGCAACAGAAGGCTTTTGACGAAATCAGAGAATACATGAAGACTCCCCTGTTTTAGTACCGCCATGGACAGGGAGGCCTTTTAAGTTGTACGTGACGGCCGAAAGCCATACTATTGGATCGGCCCTTTTCAAGAGTTTGAAGGGAAAGAGAGAGCATTTTTCTACCTGAGTAGGCGGCTCCTTGACCCTGAGACAAGATACACACCGACCGAGAAGTTGTGCTTGTGCCTATTCTACTCATGCACCATGTTGAGGCACTACCTGCTTGCCTCGGAGTGTGTGGTGGTGTCCAAGGAGGATGTCATCAAGCACATGCTTTTGATGCCTATTCTAAATGGTCAGATCGGCAAATGGATCCTGGCGCTCTCAGAATTTGACTTGAGGTTCGAATCGGCTAAGGCAGTCAAAGGCCAGGCGATAGCCGATTTCATCATGCAACATCCCGGAGGATCAGCTAATGTAACGGATATAGCGCCATGGACTATGTTCTTCGACGGCTCTTCGTGCAAGCAAGGTGGTGGCGCCGGAGTAGTGCTCATCTCACCGTGGGGTGTGTGCTTTGAGTATGCTTTCCAGATCGGGCCGATTGTCACAAACAATCAGGCTGAATATGAAGCCACGTGAAAAGGTTTTCAGCTTCTGCATGAAGCAAAAGCCGATGCAGTTGAAGTATTTGGCGATTCACAACTAGTCATCAACTAATTGCTCAGCTTGTATGAGTGTAAAGACGAGATACTCAGAGGCTACTATGATCAGTGCCAGGCTCTCATCAAGAAGTTCATGACAGTATCTCTCTGTCACATCCCCAGGGCCCAGAACCAGGAAGCTAATCGGCTGGCGCAGAACGCGTCGGGTTATCGGCCGATGCAGGAGATTTGTAACAGCGAGCAATCAGCTAATGACTGGAGGGGCGAGATAGCAGGTTACCTGGCAAATCCTTCACAACGGGTCAACAGAAAGCTAAGGTACAAAGCCACTAAGTATGTGTTGCTGGATGGTCAGTTGTATTACAAGATTGTTGAAGGAGTGTTGCTCAAATACCTGGGGACAGAGGAATCAGTGAAGCTGATGAGCGAAGTATATGATGGAGTCTGCGGTGCACATCAATCAGCTCACAAGATGAAGTGGATCATCAGGAGGACTGGTTACTATTGGCCTACGATGCTGGAAGATTGTTTCAAATATTATAAAGTGGATCTCCAGCCTCTGCTATGAATCCTATAATCAAGCCATGGCCGTTTAGAGGATGGGGTATCGATCTAATCGGCCAAATCTACCCACCATCGAGCAATGGTCACAAATGGATCCTGGTGGCGACTGATTAATTCACCAAGTGGGTAGAAGCCATTCCTTTGAGGAACGCCACTTCAGTTGACGTGATCGAATTTGTAAAGGAGCACATTATTTACAGGTTTGGCATACCTCAGACGATCACAACCGATCTGGGGACAGTGTTCACTTTAGAGGAGTTTATGACCTTTGCCGACGACATGGGCATCAAGATTTATAATTCATCGCCGTATTATGCCCAAGCCAATGGACAAGCAGAAGCCTCCAATAAAATTTTGAACAAGGTCATCAAGAAAAAGATTGAGCAGAACCCCAGAAAATTGTATTTGCATCTGAGCGAGGCACTATGGGCATATCGCATGGCACAGCATGGATCGATCAAGGCTTCACCTTATGAGCTAGTCTATGGACACGCTGCCGTCTTGCCGTGGGAGATTCAGTCTGAGACACGGCGTGTCACGTTGCAAAACAAGCTTACAGCTGGTGAATACAAAGACATTATGATGGACAGTTTAGAAGATTTGCACTGTCATCGTCTTCGGGCTTTGGAATACATTGAAAAGAACAAGGTACAGGTGGCCAAGTATTACAACACTAAGGTAAGAAGCAAGAGCTTCACCGAGTCAGAGCTAGTATGGAAAGTCATTCTGCCTATTGGTACAAAAGATAGCCGATTCGGTAAATGGTCGCCAAACTGAGAAGGCCCGTATCGGGTGGTGGAATGCGCCCCGGGTAATGCTTACATCCTTGAAGATTAAGAAAGACAGAGATTCGCCAGAGCCATCAATGGGAAGCATCTGAAGAAGTAATACCCTAGTATCCCAGTTAGGGGGTGATAGCCGATTCGTGCGAATCTGGCTCTAACAGCCGATGCCATGCAAGCGGGTCGCCTTCAGGAAAAAAATGGCCGACATCGTAGTAATGAGTCGCCCTTACCACAAAAATGAAATACCCTCGATGGGGTGTAACAGCCGATGCGATAAGCATCGCCTTTAGAGCAAAAATAAAAAAAATATACAGTCTTGCAAATTGGATTATTTCGGGCATAACGAGTTCAGAAGTATCATATACATTAGAATGGCTAATACAATCTAGTTTGGATTATTGATGCCGTCCCGGATCACGTCCTCGGCGTCGATGGACACGGAGAGACCGTCAGCAAGAGGGACGAAAGCGGCCATCAGCGTGCCGAACTCCTCCATGTCTTGGCCTGCCTGGATCCCCGGTTCGACGTTCTCCAGCACGATGCCGGAGTTGATCTGGGCGGCGGCCAGAGCTCCCGCGGCACCGTGACGGACGCCGCTCGTCGCCACCTAGCGGACGCAGTGGTGCACGTCCGTAAGCTGTTCCACCTGCGTTTGCCCCCGCGCGCGGAGGACATCGGTGACGTTCGCCGCAGCCACGCGCAGTTCTTGCAGCTGCGCCGTTAGGGCTGCATAAACAGGGAAGGTCAGTGTTGGAAACGCGCCATGCACTTAGTTGGACAAAGCGAGAGATTACCTGCCACGGCGGCCTGCGACTCCGCGAGATTGGCCCGCGCCTCCGCCAAATCGATGCTGGCGGCAACGAGCGCGACAGCCTGTTCCTCGTTCTCCTTATCCAGCCGACCGGCTTCTTTGGTGGCCTCGGAGTAGAGATTACGGTACCGCACCATCTCATGATGGAAGTGGCGGCCGTCGGTGGCGGTGTAGGAGTCGCGGGAACTCGAAGATGACCCCGAGTTCGATTCCGTTCCGAAGGTGGTGCTGCGAGCCGGAGCGTGAGGGAGGTTCGGTTGTGGCGCCGTGCGACGCACCGAGGAACTGGCGCCGATCGGTGCGCCAGAAGGAAGATGGAGCGGGGGACGTTGGCTGAAAGGGACCATCGGATCAGGCACCCAGACTTAGCCAGATTTAAAGATCGACGAAAAGGGAGAATAAGATACCTGCTATGGACTCCCCGTCCGCTGACTTGCATCATACGCCTGATTGAAGCCCTTACAGGAGCAGAGGGCTCGGCGGCGTCACCAGCGGCGGGGTTTTCCGGGGCGGCCGTCCCAGTTGCAGGAACGGCGTCACCATCCGCCGGGGCTGCCCGAGGAGGAGCAGCGCCGGGGGCAGGGGTGTTTAGGCCGGCTAAGGAGCCAGCAATGCCGCTGACGAAAGATGGCTGGTGACTGCAGAAACGGATCAAATCAGATAGAAACAGCAAGGAGATGGTAGGCTGACGGTTGAACTTACCCTAATGTCTGCTCGATTCGGGCGACGCTGGCCCAGATGCGGCGGATGCTCTGTTCCATCTCATCGCCGTCGGCGGGCTCAGACGCCGGGCGCTTCCCACGGTCTCCATCGCCGGCCATGGTCGTGAACAAGGATTGAGAGAGCGGAAGCGAAGTGGATACAAGGAGGCGGCCGGGAGAGTTGGTCGGCGAGACGGATACGATGGCGTGTGATATTGCCTCAAGCCTGCCAACTATTTATAAGACAACACGGGCACCGAGGCGGTTTCTTTGGGAAGTGAGACGGCACGGCGGATTTTAGGTTGCAGTTAATCCGCGTTTCTTGAATCCGGAACAGTTGCCAAATCGGGGAGACGAAGCGCCGCCATCAATGGTCGCACGCCGATCGGCTTTTTTGGGTCAGGTTGTTTAGCCGATCCTATTGTGAGTACCCACAAACCGATTTGTGATGAATCTGGCTGAGGGGTTAATTCTAAAGGAAAGCCGAACAACGCCGATGCTACAAAGCCGATGCTAAGAGGCACGCCCGAAAGCCGATTCGTATGCAGAACGGGTCAGGCTGAGTAATTGATTCTAAGGTACAAAGCAGGTCCGAAAGCCGATTCGCATGCAGAAATATATCAGGCTGAACAAAGTCAGTTCGAAACAAGACAAGGCCAGTATTAAGGTGTAAAATCTAAGGCAGATCAGGCTAAATTGTCAAATTCAGGGTGAACAGCATGAAGACAGAGTTGCAAATAGAAAAGAACATGCCGAGCAGTACACCCATCATGTTACAAAGTTAATAAGGATCGAATCAGTTCTACTAATTCAGCACGGAGCGCGTGGCCAGCCTACAGCAATTGTTGATCTCAGTTTTCAGTGAACTGCAACAGGTTTAGGCGTTGGCATGTCTTCCTGCCTGCAACGACCAAGCTACTGATTTCCTTCTTTTTCTGGGAGAGCTCGATCGTGCTTGTGGAGATGGTGATTTCGCGCTCACTGATAGCCGACTCAACTGCTTCAAATTCTTTTCTCAGCTGGTCTCATCTTGTTTTCAATGTCTCCAGTTCTGTTTCGGCCGTGCTGATGGAAGATTTGAGCAGCCTGGCTCGATCGGCTAACCCGGTGGCCTCTTGTCTGTTGACTGATTTGTTGCTCCTCAGCTGTTCAAGCTCTGCCAGGTTCTTGTGAGCAGTGATAATCCCTGATGCTGTAACTTTAAGATCATCGAGTCTTTGCAGGGATTTCAAGGCTGACAGATTGGGTTGCTGCTGGACAAGTTCCATTATTTGATCGATCAGTTCGGGATTCGAGGCCAGAGCAACTAGATCACCCTCTAGATGGGGTAGCAGTGCACTTAGCCGATTGTTGAAATCTAGCTCTAAAAGTCTCTCGGAGGAGGAGGCCAGTTCGTCTCTATCGCAGAACTCTTCTATGTCGAATGAATAGCCAGGAAACAAAGGTTTCAGTGCCTACAGTACATGCATTCTCTCATCAGAAAAAGTACAATATAGATTGATTATTTTCTGGCAGAGATGGGATACCTGAATGAGGCCTGAAGGTTGTAGGGTTGATGCTGATGTTGCGACTAAGGCAGTGGTGTCTCTTGCGACATGCGGATCCTCGGCTGTTATTGCCTCGGGCAGTTGGGTTTCTGCAAACCAGAAGTAAGAACAGTATGGAAGAAAGGATAATTGCTAACAGCCGAATAGGAGTTACCTGGATTCTTCTCAGAGGGTAATTCCTCTTCTTCAAGATTCGCCCAGACTTCGTCAGAAGGGCTGTTCGGCTGTATTTTTTGAGAAGAAGATTTGGTCAATCAGGACATTTGTGTCGAGGAAAGAAAAGCCCAATGAGTAGTACCAGAGTTTTTGCTCCTTCTTCCTGGATCCCTTCTTCTTGAGCAGCTGACTCCTCATGGCCGGTAGACTCTGGTGGTTCTTTGGCCTGTTTCAGTCCCAAGGTATCTTGAGTTGGTTGATGATTCACCTAATAGAAAGCCGATTTAAGAGTCGGAGCGTACTGCAGTAAAGGAAGATGCTACTGAGTACCTGAACTTTTCTTATCGAACGGCGTTTCTTGGGAGCTTGCTTTTGAAGCTGAGATGCAGCTGGCCGTTTTGAAGCAGAAGGGGGCGTCAGTACAGCAGGGCCTAGCATTAGTTGTCTCAGCGTCGGTGCTCGGGAGCCTAGCCTCACTGTTGGACAAGGAGGATAATATTCCACTCGCTCTGGTGGATTGGATGATGAGTCCTGCGAGGAATATCTGTTAAGTAACATGTTTGAATAAAGCCGTTTTTATTGGAATCAGCTGAAAACACTTACTGCTCGGGGAGATTGGAAGTTTGGGTCCAGGGCTCTGTATTTGTCATGGACAGTTTGGCAGAACAAGTGAGCGTGCCATTGTTGCCACCAATCGTCAAAACTCTGATGAGCGATGCAGATTTGATTCCACGGCTTTGGCGAGAATGTGGGCAGGTTTGCTCCGAGTTGAAAAATTCTGCCAGCCTGAAGGTGCTCTGTAATGTTCTCCCTGGGTTTCAAGGTATTCAAAAAAGGGAGCCGAGGGGGCAATTGGCCGAAACCTAGCTGTCTTGCTGCTATGTTTGAGTGATAGAATTCATAAGAAGGATAGCTAGTTGCCTTGTCGCTTGCGCTCCGAAGGTGCTTGAAGTCTGCTGGCAAGGCACAGGGTTTGATGATTGCGTTCAAGATGCTGATAGCCTCGTCATCAGAACACCCATTGTTGAATTTGAAGCTAGAGGGCGCTGGAAATTCATCTTCATCTTCGTAGGGGAACCAGGTAGTAACATTTGGTCCCAGACCCCTGTATAATGTTTCCAGCATGTTGCCCTTTGAAGTTGGGATGACTATGGCAGAGGCAGCTTCACCAAAACTTTGACAGCCTCTGGTTTTTGGTTCCTCCTCCTCTGAATACTCGGTGGTTTTAAAGTTGAGGCCTTGGAGTTGTGTTCTTACCAGCTTATGCAGATACAGGTTGAGCCATAACTGTACTAGCCACCAAGGGCCTGCTATGCATTGCACTTCTTCACCTATAATCAAGGAACTGAATACCCGGCTCATAAGCCTGTATGCTGCACCCAACAAGAGTTTGCCCAAGGGGATGGAGTGCCCTTGAGCCAGTTTTCCTGCTAAGACCCGATAAGAATTTGCTGGCCCGGCAGTGGCACCACAGAACACGAATCTCTCAAGCCACATGGTCAAGAATGCGACGTGTTCTTTCTCGCTAACAGAAGAGGAGCTTTTCTGGTGGTGTTGAATATAGCCACTCCATCCTTTGTATGTGTCCATCTTCAGGAAGTACGGGCCCTTCTTGCCACTGGAGCAGAGATCCCAGAAATCGTATGATCCAGTAATCTGAAGCCCGGTGAGCATATGGATATCGCCCAGGGTAATGGTTTTTGGATGGTCTCCGAACACGAAAGCATTCAAGGAGTTGGACCAAAAATGAGTGGCAGCAATCAGGAGAGGCTCATTCTTTGCCATTTCTGATAATGATAGGTCAAGACATTGGCTCAGATTTCGCATCTCCCAGTCCGCGCGCTTCTTCGCCGTGACGCGGCGGAACCAGTTCCTCCACCCAGCAGGTGCGCTTGGCCATTTTCTGAAAGATTTGGCCCAAGAAGAGGCGCCCATCATGGAGCTTCGGAATGGGAACTGGTTGGTTTCTTGAATGATGAAGTCTTTGGGGATCGGATCACCCATCGGGACCAGATAGTAGGTATCGGGGATGTCCTTCAGTGGAATCAGAATATCATTTCTCAGCACCCGGATTTGAAACTCGTACTCGGTGAGGTTGAAGAGGGATTCACGAATCAGGGGGCAGATCGATGAAATTGATACCTCAGGGACCTCGGAAGGAGTCGCCATTAGCTCGGGGGTGATTTGACGGCGACGAATCGAAGCTGGCGGCGGCGAATCGAAGCTCACGGCGGCGGATTGAAGCCCGTGGCGGAAGTTGCGACGGTTTAGGGTTTTGTTTTGGTGCGAAAGTTTGAAGTGCCGAGAGGGAAGCTGCGGTTTGGCTATTTGAAGGCTCAAGCGCTAATTTCGGAATAAACTGGGAATAAACCAGTTTATTCCAAAATTGGGGGCATGTGTTAACACCAAATTTTGGGCTGGGAGCCGATAGCCGATGCCAGAGGAAGATAGCTGATATCGGAGGAAGATAGCCGATTTCGGAAGCAGATTCCGTCCAGCGGAAGGAAGGAAAATAGCCGATTGCACGGTGAATCGGTTATCGGGCGAAGGTGACAGGAGGCGTGCAGCGTCGGTATTGGTGACGTCATCCAGAGTCCGCGCTGCCAAGATGCGGTCACGATCGGAGTCCGTTATGAATGGAAAGGTGGGACTCCAAGTTACCTTAGATATAGGATAGTTTGTTGGTTTCCTTATCTATGGATGAGTTGTAATTCGACTAGGACTCTATCTACGCTCAGGGTATAAATATAAGCCCTCAGCCATTGTAAAACATACAACAACATCAATACAACACAACTTTTGGCTCCGGCCAATAAACCCTAGAGTCAGTCGAGTCCGGCGAGTTACTTCATCCAGGCTGGGTGTCGTCCGGTGGAAGCAGGCTTGCTTGTAAGTATCGTCAACCCCCTGTTAAACTATGTCTTTTTAGCGTCATCCGGTGGACATGGAAGCATGGCGGACCAGGGTCCCTGCTAAGCTCTGTTTCTTTGGCGTCATCCGGTGGACGTGGGAAACATAGTGAGTCAAGGATGATTCACGCTGGTTTACCCGATCAATCTGTGTTAACCGTCATCCGGTGGACGAGATGCAGATTAGGACGGTTTTCACGCACGGATTAGTTATCGATTCGTGTTTGCTTGCTTGATTAATCTATTAGTTAATGTCATCCGGTAGACAGGCTATAGATTGAGATAGTTTACACGCATGGATTAGTTATCGGCTCTAGCTAACTATGGCAATTTAGTTAGATTCATTAAGTTATCAAGATGTTATTTGTTGTTTATAGTTTATTTATCAATATAACATCTCTCTGCCCGATCAAGATTGATAGATTTGGCCTTAGATTCACTTGAATCTGATCGTCGTTTATGCTTTCTTATGCTTATTCTACCATAATGATCGGTTCCATGCTTACATCGGCTAATTCCCTATCAATCTTGTTCGTTACATGTTGTGCGTTCGGTGCTAGTTGAGACATAAGTGGTTCTGATGTTATCGTAAGTCTTATTTTTGTGTCCTTGTTTAAGTTAAACTGAGCGTCATCCGGTGGAACAGGTTTAACCTAAACAAGTTTTCACTAGATTGGACTTGTTTTAATTTGAAGTCTGTTTATGACTACACTAGCATTTGTTCGTGCTTCATGGACCCTGCATCAGCTAAAGAGTCGATCCAGTTATACTTTCACAAATAGATCATGTATATAGATTTATTTGGATATCAAACGATCTAGCTTTGTTTGCTGGATTTGTTGAAGCCCGCTGGCCGTTAGACCAGGTGAATGCAGACTTGGTGAACGTAGCGAAGAGGATTTACTAAAGCCGCCGGCCTTCTAGACCAGCTTTAGCCGATCTCTGTTTGTTTGATGTACAGATTAGATCTGTACACGTGATCTATTTTCTTTTATACACATTAACTGAATCAAATCGGCTAGCACGTTATTGTCTTCATATGAGTATCCTAATAGCCGTTTTGCTTCATTATTATACTATCGGTACATAACATGACGGAATCGGCTTTCTAGTCGGTCTCCGATTATACTGGCTCTTTGAGCCGTACAGTTGGAACTATCTGGACTCACCAGTTAGTTTCGCCTTGAGTTACTGATTATATCTGTTTCCTTGTCAATTGCAGGTCAAATTGACTGGCACGCTTGGGTGTTACTGATACTCTCAGACTGGGTTCGAAGCTAGCTGGATCTGCGAGAGCTCTACTGCTTTCAAGGGTCGTTTCCAGCTTCGCTGGTGTGTTGGGCTTAGGGAACCAATTTTTGCGCCAATAGGAATATTCCCCAACGACTTTTTCTTTCCATTTCCCTTTTTTAGTTTGGACCACCGCCAAGCCCTATATATAACAACTCGAATTAATCATCACCAAATTAATTAATCTCTCAAGCTGATCACACATCGACAAAAGTATATATATGCATGCATACACGAAAACTTGGCTTACCGCTCTATGAGAACCAAGACAGTTGCATATTTTGAGGGCAAGTAGTTTGCGGAGTCAAAGACCACCACCCGTCCATCCCTTGGATAAATATAAAAGCAGATCCAGTGGTCCCTGCATGAATCAAATTTGTGAACCCATATTAATGATGTTGTAATATACACAATTAAGCTCACACATAGTATATATATTATACTTACCCAAAGTGGTACGGGGCCATTGTGACTTGTCTGTTCCTCCACTGCTTCAGCGCGTTCCCAATATAAATGGCATATTTGGCTTCAAGGTCCTTACGCATCTCCACTATTTTCAAGGAAGCTTCTTCCTTACTCAAGCCCTTTAGTTTATCATGTTCCGTCCCGATCCTTAATGTATGCTGCTCCTCGCATAGTTTCATTGGAGAAAGATACCCAATCAACTTGCTTTCGTCTCTTTCCCCATGATTCTCCTGCTCATCATATTGCATTATGCAAGAGGATCATTTTTTTGAATGTCAGAGATCCTCATCAAACTTGTTCACACAACATAATAAATTCATGATAACGACACACAAGCATATACTTACAATGCAAACAATGTGACGGTCTGTACGTCAAGTCTTTTGAGGTTCATCATCAACTAGATGTCCTCGAAGCTGAGATAGGCCATACCCTGGGTACAAAGAAAAGCCCCATATGTTATACTTACAGTTATCGAGTCGAGGCCAGCATGAGAAGCTCTCACGTACCAGTCGTGCATCCTTTTTATACCAGCTGAGATGCTTGTTAGTCGCTTCCAACTGAGAAGAGGCTTGGTAAACACATATTCTTCTGGGACATCTTCATAATCCTTCTTCGTTGGCTTCCTGATCTGTATGACTTCCTTATTTGCTGCCTTCTCGTGCTCAGTCAAGTCAACGACACGTGTCGTGCAAGACTTTCCAATTCCTTTCATAAACAGAGCCGTGCCAGCAAAATTCTTCTTCGGCTCATGTGGGGAAACCAATTTGGTATCGGGAATTTCCTCTTCTTAGGCAGCAACGGAGCTGGCGGGGTCGTAAGCAACTGTTCAGATTCTTTGGCTGGTGGGGAAGAGTGAGGCCATGGTGGTGGCAGGGTTTGTTGCTTAGGTGATGGTGGGTCAGGAAGACGAGGTGATGGTGGGTCAGGAAGACGAGGTGATGGTGGGTCAGGATGACGAGGTGATGATGGGTCAGGTTGTGATGACTCGGCATGTGTAGACTCCTGAGTTAGTGGCTGCTCCTGAGTCAACTGGACGTCTCGTCGAGGCCACAGGATGAAATTTTTGACAGCATGGCCGAGTTTCTCAATATCCTCTAGGCCTGGGATGTCTGGCATGTCGTCCTCATATCCTTGGACGACCGTCAAGACTTCTACCTTGCAGTAGTCATCTGGAATGTCGCTGTTATGGTACCTGCTTCCTGGGATAGCAAAACCACTGGCCACTTCCCTTGTACGATTATTATTGAAACCGTACCTTATGACTAGGGAACAAGATGTTGGCCCTGTGATGTCATCAACTGGATAGCGAACCTTGTTGGCCATAGTCGCGGCACTCCTTTTAATCGGTGGACTCACTAACTGTTGATCAGTTGCTGGTACAATCTGCATCTGGGACGGAGCTTGAGTGGTTGTCATTTGTTGATTGGACAGCACGCTCACCAGTTGCTACACCAAGTCAGGATCAGGGTTAGCTAGCATTGCAGACATCATCTCTTTGAAGTCCTTCTTGGCCTCTTACTCAAAATAACTCTTCATCTCTTCCTTGTATCTATCACGTTTCTTGTACATGTCCTCCCACTCCTGACCAAATCCTTCTTTCCATCCCTTCCTGGATGAGATCCCTCCTACATGTCCAGGATGCTCGGGGTTACCCAGAGCAACAGTCAGGACGTCCTTCTCCTTTTATGGCCTGAATGATCCTTCCTTTTCCTTAGCTGCCACCGCATAGATTTCTTTGCAGCTTCTTCCACCAATGGATCATGAAAGGACGCACCTGTATCCATTATTTCTCTAGGTTTTCGAGCACGAAGCCAATTCGCGCTCCTTTCGCCAATTTGCTCAGACAGTACAGGCAACCCCACCGCCTTCCTTTCAGCCTCTTCTCTTCTCCATTTCTCTAGCTGACAATCATATCCACCTGAGCCAAGGTGGTGCTGGTACACGTTCTTCTTTGCTTGTTCTAAAGCGGCTTGGCTCATAGCTAGGAATTCCGGCCGATTCTTCTGCTCTTGAAAAACAGCCCACTAACCTACCGTGATTTTGTACTTCGTTGTCGGGTCCAACCCGAGCTTCAGGTATTTTACATTGAGCTCATACCTCTAGCCTCGGAACGAGATCGCAATCTGCTTCATGGCATATGCCCTAACGAGGTTTTCTGAACCCTGAGGAAAGAGAAACCTCGTGCAAAGCTTATTCCACATGGCCGTCTTTGTATCAGCTGGCACATCCTTCCAATTAGATATTGTGCAGTCTAGCATATCTCTAACTAAGAAACCAACTGCGTTCCGAAACTTAGCTGGCACTGGTTGAGGAGCTACAGGTTGTCCTTTGGCATTGACTTCTGTAACCCGATATGTTTTGTCCGGCCACTTGTTCGCTCCCCTGTCACCTCTTGCTCGATCACTCTGTTTCCTTTTCCTTGAACCAGTCTCGGTGGTCGTCTCGGTTGGTTCTGGTGCAGCGTCTCCGGGTGTCACTGTATCTTCTTCAGCAATTTGGCGGAATTGAGATATCACCTCCTATATCATAGATGTAAGGTGTAAAATAATAAACACATGAAATCATGCATGGTAAGTTAATCATGTGTAATGTAAACACATGAAATCATGGATGTGTTTACCTCGTCATTTGCCGGATCGTAATTTGGGTCACGCTGCATTTCACGGCGAGCCACCCTATCGATGCTAGGGCACGGATCGCTAGGGGTGTGGTATCCTTCGTCTTTCGAAGTAGAGCCACTCTTTTCATTGTGGGAGCGTCGTGCTTGTCCTTGGTCATCATTATGGGGTGACCCTTGTCCTTGGTTCGTTGGAGAACTCATGGCGATGTTTCTAGCATATACAAAGGCAATAAATTACAATGCAAAAAGAAACAATCATTTATAATATGTATATGTATATGTATATGAATATGTATATGTATATGTACCCTAACTAAAAACCCTAACTAAAAAAACCTAACTAAAAAACCTAACTAAAAACCTAACTAAATAACCTAACTAAATAACCTAACTCAAAGAACCTAACTATAATTAACTAAAACCCCTAACTAAAAACCCTAACTCAAAAAACCTAACTAAAAACCTTAACTAAAAAAACCTAACTAAAAAACCTAACTAAAAACCTAACTAAATAACCTAACTAAATAACCTAACTCAAAGAACCTAACTATAATTAACTAAAACCCCTGACTAAAAACCCTAACTAAAAAAACCTAACTAAAAAACCTAACTAAAAACCTAACTAAAAAACCTAACTAAATAACCTAACTCAAAGAACCTAATTAACTATAATTAACTAAAAACCCTAACTAAAAACCCTAACTCAAAAAACCTAACTAAAAAACTAACTAAAAAACCTAACTAATCCAACTAATTAACTAAACCTAATAACTAATCTAACTAATTAACTAAACCTAACTAATCTAACTAATTAACTAAACCTAATAACTAATCAAACTAATAAAACTAAAAACTAATTAAAAATAAAATAAAACCACAAACGAGCCCTAGCAGGCCGGCCCAATAGCAGCGGCCGGCCTGCTAAGGCCCACAACCGCCGCACCGCCGCCACGACCGCCGCACCGCCGCGCGCCACCACCGCTGCACCGCCGCGTGCCACCACCGCCACCACCGCCGCACCGTCGCGTGCCACCACCGCCGCGCGCCACCGCCGCCATAGCCGCGTGCCACCACCGCACGCGAGAGGGAGAGGGATGTAAGAGAGAGAAGCAGAGAGAGCGACCTACCAGGCCTCGGCGGCGGCGGGCGCGGCAGACAGCGGCGGCACGCTTGGCGGAAAATTTCGGCAGCCTGACGGCGTACCAGAGAGAAGAAAGGTGTCTCCGTGACTTAGAAAATTTCAGGCTCCCGCGCAGTGAATATAAATAGGAACCATTTGTGCAGGCGGTTTTCTTAAGGAACCGCCTGCACAAGCCATTAGTGGAGGCGGTTGATATAGTAAACCGCCTGCACAAATCGTGTTAGTGCAGGCGGTTGACTTAGAGAACCGCCTGCACAAATTATTTCTCCAGGCGGTTCTCTAAGACAACTGCCTGCAAAAATGATTTTTTATTTTTACAAGTAATCTTATTCTATTTTGCACATAATAATATAAATATATTGCTATATGTTATTCTGGACTAGTTATGCTATATTTAAATCATGCAATGGTTAGTTTTGGGTTAACCAATTATTAATTATTCATATTTTGGGTTTGGTTGCTTCAAAAGTAGTGGTTATTTTTTTTGTTTGTTTTGTAATTAGGTTTAGCTATGGTTAAGATAGGGTTTACGTAGTGTTAAGATAAGATAGCGTCGATTGACATATTATCACACATGATGGTAGGGAAGATAATATTTATGTTCAAATGGATTACAAGACTCATAAATGGTACAAGACACATGATCCTAGCTAGCTAGCTATCCTGCTAATGTTCTTCCTTCTCCATCGTGGCGCACCCATGGCAATGCAGTTGATGGGATGCTTCGCTCAACATTCTTTATCTTGATTGGATGGTCTTTAAAGACACTCATTTCATCGAATTGGTTAAAATCCTCCAGATCAGTTACATCGTCAACTCCTATGGCTTGTTGTTTTCCAGGAAAAACAACATGTTTCGGCTTGTCAGTGCTTTTCTTCTCATTCTTGGAAAGGACCTGTTCAGCATAGAAGACCTGTGCAGCACGGTTAGCAAGAATCCATGGGTCATCTTTGTAACCTACTTTACTTAGATCAAGAACTCTGAGCCCATAGTTATCCACTGTGACATGTTTGTCTTCAACCCATTGGCATCGAAACACGGGGACCTGGAATGTGCCATAATCTTGTTCCCATATATCCTCAATGAAGCCAAAGTAAGTAGTGATTTCACTAGTTCCATCATCTAAGGCCTTGCACCGAACACCACTGTTTTGTGACATACTCTTTTGGTCCTTGGATTTGGTACAAAACGTGAAGCCACTAATGTCATAAGTTTGCCATGTCGTGACCTGGCGTGATGGTCCCAATGCCAACTTCTTGATGGTTTTTTCCTTAATTGTTTCCCCATTTGGAATGTTCTTCTCACTTAGCCATGTGGTAAACCGCTGCTTGTGTTCTTTCATTACCCAATCATCAGTGCATCCAGGATTGTGTTTTCGAAGCTCATTAATGTGGTGCTCGATGAAAGGGTCAATTAATGATAGCTGTTGTAGGATGCTGTGGTGTGCCTCAAGGACTATTTTGTAATCTGAAGGGATGAATGATTTCCGTCCCATCCTCCCGTGTCCATGCAGCCTACCCTCATGTCATGTGGGAGACAAACCTAATGCAATCTGGTCTTTTAGGACATTATTGCAGAAAGGACATCCGGACTCTATGGCCTCTTCGGTCAAGTACCCCTCTATCATGGATGCCTCAGGACGAGCACGAGTCGAAACATAGCCATTCAATATTGACATGAAACGCTCATATGTCCACATTTCATGCAAATACATGGGGCCCAATGCTTCTATTTGTCCTACTAAGTGCACCATGAGGTGTACCATTATATCGAAAAAAGATAGGGGGAAACACATCTCAAGCTGTGACAATGTCTCCACTACGAATTCTTTTAGAGAAGGCAACTCATCGCGGTCAATTACCTTCTGTGAGATCTTATTAAAGAAGTAGCACAACCTTGTGATTGTCATCTTTAAGAACACTGGCTTTATAGCCCTGATGGCAAGAGGAAGGAAGGTAGTCAACATGACATGACAAACATGTGAGTTGTAGTTGGTGAGTGTAAGGTCTTTCATTGACACAATACTCCTTAAGTTAGAGCAGAATCCAGATGGAACTTTCAAATTCTTCCAACACACACATACCGCATGCTGCTCATCTTTGTTGAGGTTGTAGCTTGCTGCTGGGAGGTGGTACTTCCCATTTTCAAGAGGAATAGGGTGAAGTTCCTTTTTTATGCCTAAGTTTACCATGTCTAGACGTGATTTCAGTCCTTCCTTTGTCTTGCTCTTCATTTCTAGCAAGATGCCAACTATGCTCTCAAACACATTCTTCTGAACGTGCATGCCATCGATCGCGTGTCGTACGTCCAACTCTTTCCAACATGGCAAATACTTGAAGAAAACTGACATCTTCTTAAATGTAGCCCCTGGAGTTGGCTTGACATCCTTCCTGGCCTTCCCTTCTTTTGTCTTCTTCCCGAAAGCGAACTTGATGTTTTTGACAATTTCAAAAACTCTTTGACCTTTGCTGTTACCTGATTGAGCAGTAGAAAAGTTAGCTATATGGTTGGATATGTTCAACATTATCACCGACCAATGAGCAAAAGATTACCTGATGGAGCAGTAGAATGTAGTTCATCCATATTGTCGAAGTACTTATCCATCTTACGCAAGCAGAACTTGTGTCCTTTCGGTAAGAAACGTCTGTGCCTCATGTAAACTAGCTTGTTTGATTCATCTAGGCATACACAAGCTATTTCATCTATGCATATTGCACAACCAACCTTCCCCTTGAACTGCCCTGATAGCACGAATAGAGCAGGGTAGTCATTGATGGTAACAAATATAATTGCTTTCAGTGTGAATGTCTCTTTGTTGTACTTGTCCAACACTTTGACACCTTCTTCCCATAATTTTTTCATGTCCTCCATTAAGGGCTCCAAAAATACATCCATGTCAACTTCAGGTTGTGTAGGTCCAGAAATAAGAAGTGTTAGCAAAAGGTATTTTCGCTTCTGCATCAACCAAGGAGGAAGGTTGTATATGGTGAGGATCACCGGCCATGTGCTGTGCTTGCTGCTCCTCTCAGCAAATGGATTCATTCCATCCGTACTCAGAGCGAACCTAATATTTCTTGGCTCATTAGCAAAATATGGGTGATTTGCATTGAAATCTTGCCATTGCTTGCCATCAGCCGGATGTCTTAGCTTTCCATCGTCCTTGTGCTCCTCAGAAGCATGCCAACCCATAATCTTGGCATCGTCAGGGTTTGCAAACAAACACCTCAATCGATCAACCACGGGAAGGTGCCACATCACCAGAGCCGGAATCTTTTTCTACGCATAGTAGTCTACTTCCCCTTTTTCTTTCTTTGTGGGTTTTGAACTCTGCTGGGTTTTCTTTTTCCTCTTACCTACTGTAGACACAGAGGCTACGTTCTCTTCCTCTCGATAGTCTTTGTTCGTCTTGTACCTACTTGTGCCACAATTTGGACAGCTCTCCAAGTCTTTATAATCATCACCTCGATAAAGGATGCAATGATTTCTACAGGCGTGGATCTTTTCGACACCCATAGTAAGCGGACTGATTAGCTTCTTTGCGTAGTAGGTATTAGCTGGCATGTTGTTCTCCTTTGGAAGCATGTCTGCTAGAATACTCAAGAACGCATCGAAACTAGCATCACAAAGACCATATCTATCTTTGACCATCAACAACTTCATCACGGACCGCAGGGTCGTGAACTCTTTCGTACAACCCTTCGACTCATCGTAAAAAGTCTCTTCTGCTGCCTTCTTCATGGCCTCCATACCTTTCACGAAGAACATTGATGGATCAGTATGACGACGCAACATTGCGTCTAAGAGTTCTGCATCTTCCTCAGCATCTGGTAGGACATGATCAGTTCTGTCGTCTACATTTCCTCCAATGAAATCATGATTAGTAACATTTGGCACTACATGTTCACTCTGAGTACTAGGCTGATGTGTCCCTCGTACAAACTTATCCAGGCCATCGGCGCCGATGTTCTCACGGTTTTCAGCTAAATAAGGTGCAGAACTACCCTCTCCATGCTTAGTCCAAATCAAATAGTCCTGCATAAATTCTCGACGGACCAGATGAGAATGGATTGGCTCTGTGTCATCGAACACAATAATATTTTTGCAGTCTGTGCATAGACAATATATGTGCTTCATGTCTGTTCTCCTAGCATAGCTCTTAGCGACATCAATGAACCTGTTGAGCTTAGGTAGGTATGATGGATTGACTCTTGGTAACTTATACATCCAGTATGACCTCTCCATCATTACCTATAAATAACAAATTAAATGAAAAGAGAGACAATAATGGTGGAACCCGAGATCCAAAAAATGGCTAAATAAAGCAAGAATGGTTCAAAAAGATGTGAGAGGTATAAACTAACCTTTTTTTAGAAATCTCCTTCCAAAAAATGAAGATGAAAACCTCTCCCATTGTAGAGGGTGAAATGCATGTAGACCTCCAAATCGCCTCCAATGAAAGTTGGCTGCGAGTTCTGCTTAGATCGGGAAGGAAGAATGGGTATTCACTATTATAATCTTCCATTAAATCATGTTCATCATACTACACATGCAAAGTCATACAAATATGGCTTAAATGCTTATATTAATGGAGGTGAACTAACCATGTTGAGAGAGGGGAGAAACTATTTAAACTAAGAAGCAATCATGATAGGGAGAGAGGGCAAACTTCATTGTCACACCCAATTTTAAGGATAAAATTGAATGCATAACCTTATGTGCGCCCCAAGATCAGTCACATACATAAGCCGACAAATACAAGGTAATATCAAAAGACAATGATCAAATACATAACGTAGTATAATTAGAATATAACCTTAAGTAGCAAAACAGCGGAAAGACTCTCCGTTCTTCGCGTGTAGATGCCAACTCCACAGGGACACAACTGACTGGTTGACCACAAGCCTAAACTTCTCCTGAGGTGTGGGGGGAATAGCAAGAGTGAGTCCATGTCGAACTCAGCAAATATAACATGGGGTTTATGAGGCTCAAACAGGATAGACACGGGTTTACAGTGGTTTGCTTTTAATTAAGCATCTTTTATGCAATTGGATAGCAACAAGTTGAATAAGCCCATAATTCATGATCAAAGTAAACATAATTAATGAATAGCAACAATAGATTAGCAACAAGTCAACATCACCCCAAAAGATAACTATTCCATAAGACGTTCAAGGCCGCTCGTGACCGTGAGCTCGGCTAGTATACCAGTTTTACACTCTGCAGAGGTTGTGCACTTTCACTATGAGCCGTGATTCCCATTTGCTCGGGGTAGCTAGCCCCATAACACTACTAAGGTGAGAGAGCAGGGTTTCAATATGAAGTCTTTCAAAGTACTCCGTCTAACAAGTTAGGGCCGCTAGGAACCCGGCAAGCAGATGTAGAGCCCCCCTTCGTCGTGGCACAAGGTCACGCAGGTTATACACACTCGAACAGGAGCCGCACTATACCCGAGTCGGCAGGTCCCATCACGCCTTTCGGTAACCTCTAACAAGCTGGAAAAAGTGCCCATACTTGACTAAAACTAGAGCCATGTAGCCCTCATAGTTGCACTGTAAGTCCTGGTGTCATACTTACAGATCATTACCAAAGGTGAAGGATATAGAGCATCACAAAAACTATACTCCAATCCCCTAGTTCCATGTTGCTAAAAAGGCATCTTTTAATCTTATTGCATATTCAATTAATCAAGTTTACATGATCATGACTTCAATAGTGCGCTAGCATCAACTACCCAATGCATATACCTATAGGAGATCAAGAAACAAGATAACAATACTAGGGAGCATCTATGGTTAACAAGGTAGACACATACACATGAAATTTAAATATTCGGTGAGTAGGACAACAAGGATGATCCCATGCTATACTTGCCTTAGACTTGAGATCATTTTCTCTGATTCAAACCCCTGAAGACTGCTTCTTGAATTCACCACGTAATTCTCACCGACTATACTCGATCGATCACCACATCAACACACATCGTCCAGCAGACATACACAAAGCAAATAAGGATAATAACTAAAACAGTACACCAAACAGTAACAAAATAGTTTCAAAAGGTTATAAAACTATTCTACTCGTTCCAACAAGCACATCGATATAAAGATCACGAAAAACAGAGTTACCGTCGAAAAGATACAACTATTCGAAGATTTGCTTTTATAAAACAAAACAAAATACAACTATAAACTTTATTTAAATAATGAATATTATTTTAGAGAAACAACTAAATTAGATTACACATATTAGAATTGTTTTAACAAAACCAAATAGAATAGTTATTCTTTTATTCATAAAAGATCAAAGTTGAATTACTTTTATTTAGAAAACAAGTGATAGCGGATAATTAAATTAATATTTTATCTAAAGGATATAGACATGTTAAACAACCTTACTTCCGCGTAGAGTGTGATGAAACAAATCCAACACAATTTGAACCACTCAAATTGAAATTAAAACAAATAAGCTATGAATTAAATAATATTTCCTTTTGTAAAATAATAGCTTAAATATAATTACGAAATTTAAAAAGTTGAAAACATATATTACAGTAGAAAATATGTGTAGACAACGCAAATACGAATCTAATATAATTTGAATCATCCGAATCGGAATTAAAACGGAGAAACGGCGGCCGAAATACGAACCGGTGGCAAAACCGTAAATACTTCGTCTTCAACCTCGGGTCTTCTTCTTCCTTTTGATGTGCACGTACAGACTCCATGGCTTCCATGGAAATAGTCACCGGAAAACACGCCGGAGAAGGAAAAGGAAAAACGCACGGGAAATAGTCAAAGGAAGATGGATTCGAGAAAACAGATATACCACGGCGTAGGGAACGAAAAGAGCTACCTCGTGGTGATGGTGGTTTTCGCCGGAGACTGTCGAGATGGCCGGAAAAGCTCACCGGAGAGTTCGCCGGAAACCTAACTTTTTCAAACTTCGACTTTAGATCTACGAGGCTACGGGTGGCGGCTACGAAAACGGGCCGTACTTTCGGAATCAGCGTGTCAAGGGCTACGCGGTGATATATATAGTGATAGGGTTTGGGATCGGCACAAAATAAGATATTTTTAATATTTTCGGAATTATTAAATATTCTGAATTAAATAAATCCAGAAAAGTCTAGAATTGATATTTGGCCCCGAAAAATATTCCGATGGCTCCGAAAATTATGGGAAAATTCTAGGAGACATTTTGGAACATGATGAACCGAAATAAAGTATTTGGAGCTGATGAAAAGGTATGTTTTGAGCATCTAAAAATTAGATTTTTCTCAAAGAAAATAGGAAAAAGGGCCGGAAAAGCTAAGAAAAATTTTCAGAAAGTTTTTTAGAGATAAGTTGATGAACGATGAGCACCAAAAAGTGGTTGAGTGCTGAAGAAAAGGTTCTGATGAACTTCAATAGAAGGGATAGAGTTGAGAAACACGAAATTTGATTATAGAAGGAGACAGAGACATGCCGCAGAGAAGATCGTTGTACTAAATGCATTTTAAAACTTTATTCACTCACTTCATAAATTCATTTACAAATAATTTTGGATCATTTTTAGTTTTGGCAAAGACCACTCAACCAAAATAAATCATATGCAAGGGCATGAGTGCATATACATGTTGCTAAACTTTAGTTAAATTTTAACTTAATAATTTTTTTTTTAATTTCCCTATGTTTTCATGAACACAAAAATACAAAATCAAATCAATTTAGCTCTATTTCAAAATTAGCAAAATTTGGAGTGTTACATTCATCTAATCGTGTTGAGCAACCTCATTTGAAAAAAAAGACAATAACCTAGTTATTCCTCTCTCTAGCTCATGGTGAAACCCTAGATCCAAAATTTGGCTAAATGGAGCAAAGAATGGTTAAAACGAGGTTAGAAGTAAGTAAACTAATCTTTTTTAGCAATCTCCTTCAAAGAAATGAAGATCAAAACCTCTCCCCTTGTATTTGGTGAAGTCTGGACCACCAAAATCGCCAACTATGGAAGTTGGCTGCGAGTTACTGTTTGGCTCGGGGAGGAAGAAGGGGTATTTATAGCAGGCTTTGTACTGGCGGTTCTTTAAGTGAACCGCCTGTAGAAAACTATTTCTACAGGCGGTTCACCAGTTAAGTGAACCGCTAGTAGAAATTGATTTCTACTGGCGGTTCACTTAACTGAATCGCCAGTAGAAATAGGACATTTCTACTGGCGCTTTACTTAAGTGAACCGCCTGTGCAAACTGATTTGCACTGGCGGTTCTTATCTCTGGCTCCACCGTTTTTTTTCTGCTGGCGTCTGGTAACAGGAACCGCCTGTACAAATAAAACAGTGGCGTCGGTGTAGAGCTTTTGTGTACTAGTGTATGCAGGAATAATATTATGACTAAGAAGAGAGTCTATTAGTCGCACCCACCAGGACTACTACTACTCACTCTGAGAAACATTCAAACACCAAGTATTGCAAACATCAAGCTTGGGGGAGAAGCATCCCTTAGCTATTAGGTAATTATACCTATACGCTTATTGAGTCTACTTTATACAAGCACAAAATACCAAAAATATATGAACACATGAAGGTTCACCATAGTATCATAGGAAAATCTAAAAATACCAAAAATATGTGAGCACATGAAGGTGCACACCTTTTAGAAAAAACCCAAAAATATGTGGGCACATAAAGGTTCACTCAGATAGGAAGCTTTTGCTGGAAATGTAAAATCAATCACTTACCATGAAGTGGTACTAAATCTAACCCCTCTCCATAAGATTTGGTATTTTTGTTGGCAATTGAGTTTTACAGAAAAAATACATAATCAAAAAGCTAGTCGACCCGACACCTTTACGCTGTCGATACAGCTGCTTCTAGAAGGATCACTCAATTTGCAACATCAAAGACCCAAACGTCAAGCTTAGGGAGGGCACCCTCCATTTTAAGTCCAGCTAAGTATTAGTTTCCCACACTATTATTCTTATCATTATTACTATATCGCTTTTTCCCGTAAGTTAGCTAGTAAGACAAAATTTGAAAACAAAATAAATATTTAGCTATATATTAGAGTTTGTTTGGAGTCAGTCTAGGCTAGAACCAAATTAAATTTGGTGAACACTAAAATTTTGTTTTGGAAATGATGAATAGTTGCTCTGCCCAATTCCTTTCAAGTGCCTAGTTGTCAAACTTAGATTCTTCTGAGTTTTAAATATTACTGTTTTAATCTGAGAATTTACTCTGAACCTGAAACTTGTGGAGGCAGATGCTCGAGTTAAGTCTAGATAATTGATTGATATGATTCATAAATATTGAGCTACTATTTATCTTATTCCTAACATTACTAAGTTCTGAAGATTTATTTTTGAAAACTTAAAATCTACATGATGAGCCCTTTTTGACAAAAAGTGAATTCCTACCAAAGCCATATATATACATTTAGAGATAGGAAACTTTTGCACATTTATGCTGTTTGCTTTGCATTGAGTTTAGTCAACCTTTGTTGAATACCATATGAGAGTCTTGTCATATTTTTAAAACCAAGATCACGTACACACTTCAGCACATATGCATTATTCCTACCCTAGGAGTAATCGTAACCATTTCCACTTTCATCGATGTTCATCATAAAAATGTTTTCTCCTGCACTGGGAGTGAACACTAAAAATATATAAACCCCATAGAACAGCCCTGTTATAAATGCTCTAAGTTTTCACTATTGTTATCTCTCCAAATCGTGTATTGGATGCATGTGGCTATGCAAAAATATGAAAAGAAAAGCGAGTAAAAGATGGACAAGTGTCCCAGCATTAAAACAATAGGTACTAGATGCCCGCCTCCTGAATGAAAAAAAGGGGAGAAAGGGAAAGAATAAAGATAGCCCATGTGTTCCTCCAAGTTCCAAAGGAGAGTGAATCATTTCCAAAGAGCATAAGTAGAATTAGAATTAGCCACCTTATAACACCTATCCACCATATTTCATACACATGCACATCTTGGTTTGATTGTATGCCTCAATTCTCTGTGGATCCATTGTTTGACTTTACAACATGTGAATTGCATGTATGATTAAACCTTGTTATTGCCACTCCTATGAGCTCCATTATAATCTTTAGTTATAGGAAGGCATAACATTAATGCCTTAACTGAGATCCACAAATACCATATATACTGAGAGACTTGAGAGTGTCATACAATTAAGCTCTGAGTTTTATTTTGAAAACTTACAAAACTCAAGAATACTGGTACTCTGAAGAATTTGAGACATAGTGCTTGACTTAATTGTTCTATCTTTCAATTGCTCAAGACTTATGCGAGGGTTGTAAAGCTCCATAGTTAAAGGGAAAACGAGTAAGTCTGAAGATTAGAGCAGTTATTGTCCAATCTGGAGGAGAATTTCTGTTTGAAAGCATGTGTACTTGGAAAGAATGAAAGCATTGTAGCAACTCATGATCCAAATACATTAGTAATTAGGCTTAGTTTATTTACCAAGGGACTGGAAAAAGGTAAGCTTGGGGGAGTTGTTGACGGTCGATAACGTCAACTTTTATTAGAACTTTAGACACAAAAGGATACATGAAAACATACTAATCTAGGGTTTTAACTGACAATTTCCATGAGTTTTGCATGTTCTGTATTTTTCAGGGGTTATTCCAGAAAAGCATAAAAGAGGGATTAAAGTGCATAATTATCACGAAACGTAACCGCGAAGAAAACATCATCATCGGAATGCTAGAAGCCTCTGGAACACACCCGAAGCGACCGGGACCCGCATCCTGCCAGGGTGGGGCCGGGCGGCGCCCCCGGCTAGGGTTTGGCCCCGCCTTCTGGAGTCTTCTTCCGCTGCCTCTTAGGAGTATTCTCGGCCCTATGTTTAAGTCGGTTTGATCCTACGGCACACGCTCATCCCACCGGGCTATAAATAAAGAGTCAGACCCCCTGGAGGCATCAATCAATCATTCATCGAAGGCAACAAGTCTTCAAGCCATCAAGAGCCTACTAATTCATTAAGAGCCTTCTAGTTCATAGTTCTAGTCTAGTTAGATTAGAGAGTAGAGGAGATCTAGTTCTTTGGCGGGATCTGGAGCCCCGGCATCCGTCTGGAGCGCAGAGTTCGGTATAGTTCTGGTTCTTTCTCTATTATTGTATTCTTTATTATGATTAGAGAAACATTGTTCTTAATAGTTCATATGTTCTTGATTACATTAGTCTTTATCTACTTTAATTATATGTCTAGTATAGTTGGTTTGATCTTATTAAATTCATGTAATTGCTCATATCGTTTATCCAAACGATCGTTGGGTAGATGATGAACAATGTGTAGACGTGGTGTCTAGATATTTTGTTTATCTGCGAGTGCACCCTAATGTGTCGGGTCGTGTGGTAGTTCGCGTAGGTGACAGATACGTTGATTCCTCTGTAGTCCACTCCCGTATGTAGGCAAGCAGGTACGGTCACGAAGTTGGGTGATGACTCTGTTTTCACACCTTTCCTAGATGATGCCCTTTGCATGTGATCATGATATAGGACTAATCTGATAATGATTGCTAGATGTAATTGCACGAGTTAGAGTTATTCATTGACATAGTTATAGAATTATCTTAGATATTAATTCCTTAGTTTATTCATTGGCTAGCTATTAGTATGACTAGAAAGTGCTCTGATGTTTATCTTTATTAATGATGCTTGATCATACTTATCACCATATTTATCTTTGTTATCTTGTGACCTCTACCTGTTATGAGTGGAGTATATGACATCGGTAATTTTACTTATTCATTGTATATAGTTGTTATCAATATAATAGAATGTAGTTTATCCAAGTCCTTCGCAGTGGTATAAATATAAATCGACAACCTGGTAGAACTCCTAGGTAAAATGCTACAATGGTATAATTATCTGTCCGCTTGCAGAATTGTTCTTAGTTTATATTTATTTATATATAATTTTGCCTAGTCACATGGAATAATATATAAAACCTTTATTTATTCTTAGCATATATAATTAGGATTGACAACCCAGTTCATGCTAAAGAATGTTGATAATAGATAAGTAGCTAGTTGCTAATGACCAGTTAATTAAATACCATACATCTTCTAATCTCGTCCCTAGTGTTAAAAGTTATAAAGTTATATTGAGCGACGTTAGTAGATGTCAACACCAAGCTCTCAAGGACCCTCACTGGCTACAGGCGATGCAATCTGAGTATGATGCCCTTCTAGCCAACAACACGTGGCAGCTCGTCTCTCGACCTCCCGGCGCCCACGTCGTTAGCGGCAAGTGGATCTTCTGCCACATGTTCAAGGAAGATGGCAGCTTTGATCGATACAAGGCGCGATAGGTGGTTCGTGGCTTCATGCAGCGTGCCGACATCGACTATGGCGAGACATACTGTCCCATCGTCAAACCTGCGACGGTGAGGACAGTGCTCACCCTGGCCACCCAGCGACGCTAGCCCGTCCATCAACTCGACGTCAACAATGCCTTCCTCCACGGCGTGCTTGACGAACAGGTGTACGCGCGCCAACCGGCTGGCTTCCTCGACACGACACATCCAGACTCAGTCTGCCGGCTCTCCAAGAGTCTCTACGGCCTCAAGCAAGCGCCCAGGGCATGGTACATGCGTCTCACGACCTTCCTCGGCACGTTAGGGTTCAAGCCCACTCAGTCCAACAGCTCCCTCTTCGTCCTTCATCGCGGGCAGGAGTCCGTGTATACCTTCTTCTCTACGTCGACGACATCGTGCTCACGGCCTCATCCAGCGCCATTCTCCGCCACGTCATCGACACCATCCACGCCGAGTTCGACCTCAAGGACATGGAGCCGATCCACTACTTCCTCGGCCTCCAAGTTCAGTGAATCGAGGATGGCTTCTTCCTCCAACAGCAGCAGTACGCCATCGACCTTCTAGAGCGCGCTGGCATGGCGGACTGTCGACCCTGTGACACTCCGATCGACACCGATGGCAAGCTCTCTAGCGACTCAGGGACACTGCTGAACACCTCCGACGCCTCGGACTACCGCAGCTTGGTCGGTGCCCTCAATACCTGATGATGACGCGGCTGGACTTGCAATGTGCTGTCCAACAAGCCTGCCTGTTCATGCACGCACCAACAACGGCACATCAAGCTCTGGTGAAATGCATTCTTCGCTACGTCCGCGGCAGCACGGGCCTCGGCCTTCACCTCCGGCGCTCCGACAACGCCGATCTCATCGCCTACTCTGATGCGGACTGGGCTGGGTGCCCAGACACTAGGCGCTCCACTTCTGGCTTCAGCGTCTTCATGGGTGACGCCATGATCTCGTGGTCATCCAAGCGCCAGACGACCGTCTCACGATCAAGTGCAGAGGCTGAATAACGAGGCGTCGCCAATGTCATCGCCGAGTGCACCTGGTTGAGACAGTTGCTGGGCGAGCTCAACTGCCCTCTCTCCAAGGCAACGATCATCTTCTGTGACAATGTCTCGGCCTGTTACATGAGCTCGAATCCGGTGCACCACAAATGCACCAAACACATTGAGCTTGTTGTCCACTTCGTCCGCAAGGAGGTCACAGTTGGTCAGTGCAAAGTCCTTCAAGTACCCACGACACAGCAGCTCGCCGACGTGATGACCAAAGGTTTACCGACGGCGAGCTTCAAGGAGTTCAGGGACAGTCTGTGCGTCTCCGGCAACGACGCTCACACTGCGGGGGGTGTTAGCGATCGCCATAGCACATTCCTAGGCTCTCCTTAATTGTAGCTATTCTCATCAGTTAACTGATGCGTGATGTACTTGTATATAAGGCTTAAGCCTCCGAGTAATACAATTGAGTTGTCCTCATTCTATTCTCTACCGCTTACAGCGAGGACGGAAGGCAAACCGACTGGCGGCGAGGATGGCAAGTGAACCAACGGCCGCAAGAATGGCAGGCAAGCCGACAGCATCAGACTAGACAAAACCTGGTAATAAAGAGATATTAAGGCCGAGCGGTTCAATAAGGGATATTATAGTCTTTTCTCTTGTATGCTAATCTGTTCTGAAGTTGCTAGGAATTGATTTTTTTTTTCAGAGACAGAGTATAATATAAACAACGAACAGCACACCAGTAATCCTAGCTTGTTTCTACCTTTTGATGCATATCGTTATTTATGGCCGACTAGAAGAATGGCGCCAACGTCCTGGGTGGGCTCAAATGTGTGTTCAGTGGCTTGATTTGAAGTCGTCACTTTTATTTTGTTTGCTGCAAAAATTGTCGCTCAGCAAAACATTTTGCTCCTTTCAATACAATGGTCAAAATAAATAAAGGCAAATAAAAATGAGCGTGTCTTCATAGTCTTCCGTAACAAAACGGTGGAAACAAGGCCTTTTTTAATTCAGGTGTGAGCACTAGTTTGACATTAAGGCCTACTAGGAGAACGGGCCCAATTAATGCAAGGTCTTGTGTGGGCTGAAAATAGTGCTCGCAGGCGGCCTATTTTCATGATGCTTTCTTTCCTTGGAGCAACAAGTCTAATATATCATCACTTTTTACTTTGTTTGCAGCCAAAATTGACCCTCTCAAAAAAGTAGCAGCCACTGGCAAATGACATTCCAACCATACAGGGTTAAGGTATCCATTAACTTACAACAGAAGGTTATGATGGTATCTAAGCAAAGGTGATATCCGGTTTCAAAACAATATACTATTCAAAGTACCCCTCCCTATATAATTATCTTGTGGCACTACATGGTGTAACGCACAAGGCATACATGACCAAGCAGAAGAATAGAAGGTCTTCTTGGACACCATGGCACATCATGTCAAGAAGGGCATCGCCAGTCTCCTGATCATAGCAGCTCTTGTACTTGCCGTGTCCACGTTCTTATCATCTTGCGACGCAGCAGGTAATCAGACATACAATTATGATTCATACAGCATGCATGCAAGTGCTTCATTTTGTGTATATATATGATGCATGAATGTCTGATCATTGCACAGACTACTGCCACGCGATGGTGCCGTGCTCCGACGAGACGTGCTTCTACTACTGCCAGAAGAACAATTACAAGAACTTCCAGACGTACTGCACGCCGGGACAGTATTACCCCAACTGCTGCTGCCGTGTGCCAGATACATGAACTCATGATGACCAGCTTACACCGTCCATCACCAGAGTGAAATGGCTTGGTTTGATTTCATGGATGTCATGATGATGCTATCGTACTCTCTACCTTGAATACAATGGTGCTGAGTTGAATTGCAGCATGTGTTTTACACCACTGGATGCAGATTCAGTAGAATAAATACCATACTGTCGTATATGAAGTTCTTTCCGTTTCAGCACTGCAACTATGCAGTTTGAGTGTCAAGTGATGCAAATCTATATATCCCCATTAATAAAGTACTCGAAAACAGCTTTTTTTTTTCATTTGGGAGTTTAGTATAGATGAAGCAATCCATGGAAGCAAATAGGGTATCAAATTTTTAAATGAAGAAAGTTGCACCAAGTGCTCCGGCGCCTCATCCAGCCACTTGTCCCAAAACCGCTAGTTCCATGCCTCTAGCTTTAGCACTTTCTCGAGCATTCGCGACCACGCTCACGCGTTGCTTAACGCTCTCTATCGACTGTGAATCTGTAGACAACCACGTGCCGTGGCCACTATCGATGGACGGACCCCTCGCCGTCTCCGAGCAACCACACTACGCCCCACCACGCGCGCATGGTCGCCGTCATGCGCCATGGTCTCAGCCATCCACCACCTAGAGCTGCCGCCAATGCTGGGGCCAAGTTCGCCCTGCACCTCTCCACCTCAACCTCGAGCAGACTTCTGACGCGCACAAGTTCTGACCCAAGTCATGTCTTGTGCAATACAAGCGTTCGCCAAAATGCCCAGAAGAGGCAACAAGCCAGTAATCCCGTTAGAAGACTGATGTTGCTATAGATCGTCTTGCCTATAAATAGTGTGGATGATGAAGGCAAGATACTTATAGATACAAACTCCCCTACACGATAATGATGGTAAGTGGAATAAATTACTTATTTTCAACTCTGTTTTTTCATTTGACTGCAAACTATATAAAAGATCATGCCCAAAAATGAATGCTCTGATCAAAGTCATTATAAATCCTAGAGATAATAAAAATAGGATACATTGTAAATTTCAACATACACGGAGACATTAATTGGGTTGCTGCTAAAGAAACAAAACATGCTTGAATCCTTGCATCAGAGATCTTGTTGATCACATTGGCTGCTTTGCCTTCAACTTCAAATATGTGTTTGTTAACGACTAGCCATTGCAAGAGATTTGTACAGATAATCACACCACATTGCCATGTGGTGTGATGCCCTAGAGGCGTATAACCGTCCGTGTAGAGTACATTAGATAACTCTTGAGATAGATAGATACTGTTAATACTATTTTCATCCTATACTCCCTCTATATCTCAAAGTACTTGGTGTTTTAGGATTTGTTTTATAGAAATTTGTGCCCAATGAAAATTATCCATGTGTCAGTATTTCTTTACATTCTTCGAAAAAAGTATTTCTTTAAATTGATCCTTGCTAGCTATTAAATAATTAATCAATAAAGTAAAAGAAATGAATGGGGACACGCATGCTGCAACCTCAAGCTGATCATGGGTCCAACATATGGTCCAAGAGCAAACACAAAAAGCTTTCTAGGACGGAGATGTAAAATCAATGTACAGTGTAAGCAATAAAAACATAGAATAAAGATTGATACTATATGCATCGTAGTAGATGTCTCGGTTAATAGGGATAGAATAGATAGATACTAAAACATGAACAGAATGAATTTTTCATAAAAATAGATAGATAGATAGATAGATAGATAGATAGATCGATCGGTGGATGTGGCAGTATACAAACCGGACATTTCAAATTTACGATTTGATTGACCACATGATATAGATTGAGATATCAACACAAAACCATAATATACTATTCCCTCAATTCCAAATTATGAGTCGAGTTGACTTTTTTGGTATATCCATTTTACTATGTATCTAGATATAATATATATCTAGATACAAAGCATAAATAAATGTACCAGAAAATTCAAAACAACATAATTAATTATTTTTTTTCAAAGAGCCACCAACAAGAATATGCCGAGCATATATTTATAAGGGAAGAAGCACTGAGATATCAACACATCAATAACAAGGCAGCAGATGTAATAAATTGCACTGATGGTTTGGTCCTACCTGCACCTATCTAGTCTAGCTACATAAGCACCAGCCCGCATGCATATCGGGCACTACTCAGTCGGAGTACTAGCTACTCTAGCTATGGCATTCCGGAACACAAGAAGAAGCAGCAGCATGCACTGCATGGCTGCTGTTGTGTTGGTTGCTCTCCAGTTCGTGCCCTCTCTTCTCCCGTCCACCTATGCAGGTCCGAGCAATCGTGCAAGTATCTATGCTACAGTGCTTCTTCCTACGCAACAATAATAGAATCTTAGGTTTAACTTTTTTTTTGGAGTTACTATTTTAGGTTTATTTGTTAATTGGTTAGTTACAATAAACAGAGACTACTGAGTTGTGATTTGCCGTGCATATGTGTATGCAGAGTTTGATAAAATGGAGTGCACCCACGTGGATTATTTGTGCTTCTTCCACCTGGATCTCTGCGAAGCTTCATGCAAAGAAAAGGCCAGCGCCGAGGGCAGCGAGAATTTCAGGCCAGGATGCGACGGTCCAGGTCCCGATCCCCGGCGGCAGTGCTTCTGCACTGTACTGCCGCCGGGACGTCCGCCGCCGTTTTGGCCTCCCGAACCTCCGCCGCACTAGCTAGGTGTATGTGTGCATGTGTGTACTCATTAACGGATCAAAATGTATGCCTATATATATAGCCATCTATGTATCCATTAATAATAATAATATATATAACTTGCATGCAACTACACAAATAATCTTTATGGACGGCTGGACCAGCCAGCTATTCAGCAGTGTTTTTCTCTTAGAACAATCAGCCAGCCAGCCGTACCATACCAGCCAGCCGAACAGAGACATCCCTTTTCTTTCATGAGCGGTTCACTTAGGAAACTGTTTCTAGCTAGACTTGGGAGCACGGTAGCTTATAAACAGTCCAAAAAAATACATCTTAGGAGATGGTTCTAGAAATAAAGACAATTTCAGAGGCGGTGATCTTAAGATAATCGACCCACAAAATATGATTTGTATTTGTATTGGTGGTTGGTTATGCCAACCGTCATTGACAAAGGCTGATTTCTAGTGATGGTTGCCATAGTCAGCCGTCTCTAGAAATTAATTTTCAAAGCCAATAACTTCATAAATTCATAACTGCTAAGTCAGTGGTCCATAAAATTAACTATAGAATAAGTAAATTCATAACTACTAAAAGAATAGTCGAATAATGATAAAATCATATACAGAATGATGCAGTCAAATTCTTTGCAGTTGAGGACTTTTTCGTTTTAGAATGATTAAGATCTCATGTACAAATATATTATTCTTAAAATTTCATACTCATTTGATCATGTGTAACTTAGTTATAAATTTATTTAGAGGTTTATAGATAAAGCATATATTTAGCTACAGACATATATATCCTGCATTCGTCTACATGAATGATGGGGAGTAGAAAAGTGGTGATAGCTAGGGACGAGTTGCATGTTCTTGGTGGATTTGAGGGAGATGAGAAAAATATTAATGACCATAAAAAATAGAGAGATATTGTGAAAAGATATTGCCATCGTCTGGACGAAGGGAAGGGACTAAAGCTTTCTACACTAAAACACCTTGGTTATCATTGCGACCTTGACTAAGTGGTGAAATTAGTCCCTGTTTCTATTACAAACCGAAATAAAGATCTGAGGCCTCTCTTTAGTCCCGGTTGAAAATTTTATATGGAAACTAGTGTATGCTGCCATGTGGGCCCAGGCTCTAGGCACAAATGGATTGGCAGGTAGGTATTGAGCAGGATCATCGAACCGAACAGAACTGAAGTCATCTTGCTCCGCTGTCCAAGAGCTCCAATCCTGTTCTTGCTGCCTTGATCTAATTCCTTCTTGTCCCCTCCTGACTAAATTACCTCCGTTTCTCCATAGATTGTATCCCTGAACTATCAATTGTCCATATTGCTAAGACTGTCTAGGATAGTGACAGTTTAACAAACTTTTTTTGTCGAAACTGGGAAACACTCATGCATGTTGCATTGTCATTCAGCAAAATAGAGCGATGCATTACTAATTTAAGCCGAGCAGTCAGAAAAAATAATGATCACTGCAACTCACAACCATACCACTGAGAAAATTTATGTCAAATAGGCGGGCAATACTATTACTATGATTACCTATGCGGCGTATAGAATTTGAGACAAGCAAACAACCTACAGAGAAGAAACCTAACAAGCTGCGTTCAAGTTGCAGACAAGTAGATACGGTGCCACACTTGCTGTGCAACTTGATCTGAAAAGCTTCACACGCCATTCGGTTAGGAATTGTTGAGGCACGTTTGAGAGGATCCGGCCTGGTATACACAGTGCCACCACCGGATTAATCATGTCACGGACTTGAGGAGGGTTGTCTTAAACCACTGAGCACTAGAAAAATCCGAGACAAGTCACAGAGCTAGCATACTGATCGAATAGTTAGGCAGCAAATATATATAAGATTATATTTCATACAAGAAGACAATATACAGAGCAGGAAACCAACAAACTGAGTTCAAGTTGCAGTTGGCTGTGTGCCCATGCCAATGCAGGTCCTTGTATTGGATTGTCGGCTTGTCGCACAACTTGGTCGCAACATGTGCCTCAATTATTCAATGCTTATTTAAATTCGAGCGCTTTAGACATACTTCTCCTTTACACATATATTATTTATTTAGGCACCATTAAATGATATTGTTCCATTTTGGCATATTTTTCAGTCATCTTTCCCCTACACGCGTTCCGAAGTCGCATGTTCGATGTCCCTGTACTCATCTTAATTAATGTGAATGGTTTAAGTTGAGTTATAAACAAGTTCCGTTCCTGCACTTGAGAAGATGGCAGCTTCAAATGCTCGGTTTCCCAGAAATTCTCAGCTCTTGATGGCTGCTGGGCTGTAGGCAACAGCTACGGTATACATGTATGAAGCAAATACTCACTTCGTCATTATATATACCATGCATAGATAACACGTATTTGTAAGGTAGCACCTTTGCAGACTGCTCCGTCGGATCCACCGTTTGACTGAAGGATTTTTGAGGCACAGGCACGGTGGAGAACTAGCTACTTGTACGGGCAAGGTGTGGTCGGCAGCATCGATCAATCAATCAAGTCGATCGCGCTATTCCAGGATGGTGCCAAATTGAATACAATGTACAGAGCGGTAGGGAAACCAACAAGCTAGCAAAGGGCAAGTTGCAATTGAGTGCCACTGCAGGTCACCCGGCCAGTTGCGCTTGGCAACTACATGTGTTTGAGGGGTGCATGCACTTGCAATGGCTACAAGTCCAGAATCACAACTTGAGCTAATAGCCATGGATTATATGACGAGCAATGACACGGAAAAGGAAGGTGGGTGTGCGAGCACATTCATGCATCTAGCTAGCTCTGCCAAAATCCTTGGCCACCTAAACTGAATGTAATAGTCGACGGAGAATATATATCCTGCACTCGTTGTTGGATCGAACCTAGCGAATTACTAAACTTCACGAGTTTGGTCCAAGAGCATATTTTCACGAATCTTCTAGTGATCTATCTCAAAACATGTAGATTTTTTAGCCCACTTGAATCTAAAAGCTAGAATTGTCAAGTCCCTGGCTGAATCCGGCGTATTGTTTGTATGGTTAAATTCTTCTACCTTAATTCCAAATGATGCGCAAATCATTTTGCATATTCTAGGAGAAGTTGTATCCCAATTTCTATCTATCACTACTGGAAACTGGGTCTTTGCCGAGTGCTAAATGCTTTGCCGAGTATCAAAAATCGGGCACTCAGCAAAAAAATACACTTGGCAAAGACTGCTTTGAGGACTGACTGGCGTTCGGCAAAGTTAGACACTTGGCAAAGAGGTCATGTTGCCGTGTGTCCGACACTCGGCAAAGTTGCTTCCGCTAACGAAAGTAGTTGCCGAGTGTCCAGGGTTAGGCGCTCGGCAAAGATTTTTTTTTTTTGAATTTCTTTGCCGAGTGTCCCTGGGCTGGCACTTGGCAAAGAGGAAAAATTTAAATAAAATGAGAAAGGGCACTTTTTCGAGTGCCTCCAGCCTATCACTCGGCAAAGACCCTCGCTTTGCCGAGTGAGAAGTCCCGACACTCGACACAGTATTTTTATTTTTTTATTTTTTGGCCCCAATATTTTTTACAGCCCTCCTACATTATCAGGACCTCCATGCTCCAATTTGATCCAATTTTTTGGTTTTTTCTATTTTTGGTTAATTTATTTTCTTGACTTGAATTTTTTTCAAAAATACAAATTTGAACTGCATGTCCATAGAATAACGCAATTGAGTTATTCCAAAAATGATATTCATGTTGCTGAGTGTTGTGCGAGGCCATTTCTATGAACTAATCCAGAATCTCAATCATCTTATTCACGAAACATGTGCACGAACTTGCAGACGGATAGTTTTTAAATTTTATAAAATTCAAACGAAGTCTGAAAATCACAAACCTGTGGAGATGAATGCATATCGTATGTGGAAAATGTGATAAAAATTTGAGAAGTGTTGGTGCAAGTTGTCATGTAGGATGCTTAGAAACTAGGAGATCTCCACATACGATATCTAATATCGTATGTGACAACTTGCACCAAACCTTCTCAGACTTTTATCAAAGCCTCCACATATGATATCCCTTCATCTCCAAAGGTTTCTTGATTTTCGGACTTCATTTGAATTTTACAAATTATAAAAACTATCTGCCTCGAAGTTCGTGCACATGTTTCGCGAATATGATGATTGAGATTCAGGGTCAGTTCATAGAAATGGCCTCGCACAACACTCATCAACATGAATATCATTTTTGGAATCACTCAATTGCATTATTCGATGCACGTGCAGTTCAATCTGCATTTTTCGAAAAATTCAAATAAAACAAATAAATTAACTAAATAAAGCAAAAGGCCACAAAAATGGACAAAAATGTAACAAGGAGTAGATGGTACTGTGGGAGGGCCGCAAAAAAAATTGGGGGCCAAAACATAAAAAAAATTAAATTATTTTGCTAGGCCGAGGGCCCTCGGTAAAGATTTTTTATTTTTTTTAAGTCGGCACTTTGCCGAATGCCTAGGTTTTCCATTTTTATGAAAGATGAAATGAAAAAATGAAAAAAATAAAAAAATCTTTGCCAAGAGCCAGATCGGTGGCACTCGGCGAAGAAAATGAAAAAACTCCTTTGTCAAGTGCTGGATCGACAGCACTCGGCAAAGAAAATAAATAAAAAAATAAAAAACTCCTTCACGGAGTGTTGGATCGCGGGCACTCGGAAAAGGTCTCGTCCAGGACTTAACCACCCATCGACGCAGACGCACGCCACTCCACGCACACACACAGCCACACCGCCGCCGACCGCCCCCGCCACCGGCGCGCCGTCCCGCCCCCCGTCCCCGGGGAGCCGCCCCGCCACCGCACCCGGCATGCTGGCCGGCCGCGCCCCCGTCCTCGGCGGTGCCCGCCGCCGTCCGCGGCGGCGCCCGCCCCCGGCAGGCCGCGGCTGCACCTCTCCTCCAGCCCCGCCTCCCACCTCCTTGCCTGGCTGCGGTGGCGCCCCCCGTCCCCTGCCCTAGCCCCGCCTCCCCGCCTGGCCGCTGCGTCGGCTGGCCCCGGCCCAACCCTGCCTGTCCGCCTGTCCATGGTGTCGCCTAGCCCTGGCCCCACCACGCCTGCCCGACTGCCCACGGAGGCACCTAGGCCCGCCGCGCCTGCCCACCACCTCGGCCGGTCGTGAAGAGGAGTAGGTAGAAGAAGGGAGGCGGAGGAGGAGAGGAAGGAGGAAGAAAGAGGAGGAAGGAGGAGGAGGTAGAAAGAGGAGGAAGAAGGCAGAGAAAACCTTCCTCGGCCCCGTCACCACCATTGCCATAGACGCCAATTAGGTGTGCCCTGTCATCGTCATCGTATTAGTATTTTAAGAACAAAATAGGATGCTCAAATAACTCATATGTGCCCCAGGAATAGTCACACATATAAGCCGACAAATTATAAATAGTACCATCACAGTGTTTACAATTCAGATAGACATTTATTACATAGTCTCGAACAAATATAAATCAAATAGATAAATAATAACTAATGTCGAAACGCTCGCGGAAGCTCCAACACAGGGACACGTCGACTGGGAGACACCAAGCCTAATATTCATTGCGATAGTCTTCACTCCAATCTTCATCTGTGGTGGTGAATTGTAAGGGTGAGCATATTTAGTACACAACAAGTATAACACGGGTTCATGAGGCACAAAAAGATAGACACTGTTTGACTGCATTTAGCTTTTAATATACATGTTCATTTTAGCAATTGAGTAACATCAAGATCCCAAACCCATAATTGATGCAATGATCAATTGTAATAAGGTTAATAAACAGCAAAGATATTAACAGCAATAATCAACGTAATATAATTCATAGTAACCATCTAGCAGAACGTGTGACCAAGGCCGCTCGTGACCGTGAGCATGGCTATCATGATAGATTATTAAACTCTACGTAGAGGTGTACACTTTACTTGTGAGTCATGATTTTCTAATGCTTGGGTTGATCGGATCCAAACACCAGCTAACCATATAAAGCCATTTAAACGTTCGTCTAACAAGTTAGGGCCGCAAGGGTGAGTGGCAGCGAGATGTAGGAACCCCCCTTTTCAATATGGCACATTCCTTCTCGGCTATACACATAAGACTAGAAGCTGTACTACACCCAAGGTGGCAAACCCCCAACTGCGCCCTTTCGGGTAACCTCTAACAAGCTAGAAAAGGTCTTTTAAATGACTAAAGCCAGAGCCATATAGCCCTCACAGCTGTACAGAAAAATTCCGGATCATCAGATTCAGAAATCCTAAGGAGAGAAACTAGAGCCAAACCATCCAACCCAAGGCTCTAGCCCCCTTTTGAGCAATAATAAAATCATATTAACCAGATTAAATGTTCATTGCGTAATCCATTAATCATATCACAAGATCATTGGCATTAATAAAGCATTAGGAATAGCTACCCAATGCACATCCCAATAGGTAAACAAGGAATCAAGATAGCAAATCTAGATTATGATCTCTAAGGTTGTCATGGTGGACACATGCATATGTAGTATGAATTTATCGTGAATAGGACACAAGGATGGTCCATGTTATACTTGCCTTGATCAAAGCACTCCTGCTGGTCCTGCTTGTAGAAGTATTCTTGATCGACCACGAACTGCTCACCGTCTACTCAAACGATCATCACATCACCACACAAGCATCGAGCAATCGTACACGAAGCAAACAAGGGAAAATAATTAGAACAGTACACCAACTGAATAAAAACAGTTTTAAAATGATATAAAACTATTCTAATCATTCCAACGATCACACCGATATAAAGATCACCAAAAACGGATTTAAAACGCACAAGATATGATTTTCTGAAGATTTACTATACAAAAATAATTAATATAATATAACTCAAAATTTTAAATGTGTCAAACTCACTGAACAGTGGTATAAATACGTAGAGCTCACAAATACGAATCTAACGCAATTTAAATCAACTCAAACGGATTTAAAATAAAGATTTTATGGTCTAAGAAATTCTTGTGGCAAAATTGAAATAAGAAAAGAGCTATTTCCGAAAAATAATAAACCGAATTAAAAAATCTCAGCTGACAGAGGACTGCCGCTCGATTTCTACAAACCCGAGGGGCTACTGAAGAAGTTTTGTCCCTCTCAGTGAATAGGGTTGGTGGATGGCGGGTTCTAATATATAGAAATAGAGGGTCTCTTAAATAAAACTGCCATGTGAAGGGGTATGCACTAATGGGAGCCATCGGATCCATGATCAAGGGACCAGAATAGATTGTGGCTGGGAGAGAGAGGCAGCTGATGGGAGAAGAAAAGCTGCACGGTGGCTCCATTGCCGGCGGCGAGAAGCTCGCCGGAGAAACTCGTTCTCGGCCTATGGTGCACGGTTTTCAATGAAAAAAATTCCGGAAGATGGAGGTGAGCAAGGGCTTCTCACCTAGGCAGTTTTCGCAGACCGGAAGAACTCGTCAAGGCCTGGCAGCGTGCACGAGCGGGCGTCTGCTCCCTGTGAACGTCGCCGGCGAACAGGAAGCCATAGCGAAGAGAAAACGTGGGGGGGGGGGGGGGAGGGGAATTCAGAGACTTCTAAATTGCAAAACGGAGGGGTCGGTAGGTAGTGCTAACCTTCTCCAACCCGAGTCGAGCGATGGATGCGGCGATTAGCGTGGCGGCGGCAATTTGCTGTTGCTGCAGCTCCGACGGCGGCATGAGTCTAGTAGATGGGAAAAAGATTAGGGTGTAGGGGGCTCTAGAGGCTTTATAGGGCGAGCAGGACTAGGTTTTCGAGATGAGTTCCATAACCAACCGGGCTGGCGACGTCCGGCTCGATTCAGTTGCGGACTTTTATCCCAACTGGTACCAGACTGCAATGCACAAGCTTTCAACATATCTTCCAATATCTGATTAACTCTTTCAGTCTGCCCATCTGTCTGTGGATGATATGCTGTACTAAAATTCAATTGGGTCCCCAATGACTCATGTATTGCTTTTCAAAAGTGAGACGTAAATTGTGTACCTCTGTCAGAAACAATCTTTTTAGGTACTCCATGCAGACAAACTATCCTCTCCATATACAAAGTGGCTAACTTTGGTCCTCGATAATCAGTCTTGACTGGTATAAAGTGAGCAATTTTAGTTAACCTGTCTACTATGACCCATATAGAATCATAACCGTTTTGCGTGCGAGGTAATCCCACTATGAAATCCATACCAACTTCTTCCCACTTCCATTCAGGAATCTTTATTGGTTGCAACAATCCTGCAGACCTCTGATGTTCAGCTTTCACCCTTTGGCAAACATCACACACTGCCACATATTCAGCCACATCTTGCTTTAAACCAACCCACCAATACTTCTCTTTAAGATCAAGGTACATCTTAGTACTACCAGGATGTATAGAATATGCATTTACTATCCCTTCCATCTTTCCCTATAGAAAATATAAAAGCAAACGAACAATTCATACATGTATTTCAGGTAGCAGCTTTGTAATACTAATTTTCATCTTTGTAATACTGTTGCCTAAAGGTAGCAATTTCAATAATCCCTGGACAACATGTTACTGCACTAGATAATTCTTAAATAGCCATTTGCAAAGGTATAAATATCTTTCAGATACTGCATGTGGGCAAGAATTCAAGGTTTTTGTGTGGAACAGCAAAATAAGGTAAAGCAGTCTAATTTTCATGGAACAGTCAAATAAATGCCGTACTAAAATGATATGATACAAATACAAGAAAACCCCGCCACAGATCCAAATTTTCTGTAACCAGTTCATGGTAGTATTGGTTATAAGAAATTAAGAGTGAAGTTGCTAAGTTGCTAAGAATTTGTATATTTAACTTGATTAAAACAGTGTACAGATAAGGACGTAACCACGCCAAGGCAAATAACAAATACATTTGCAGCAATCAAACTACTACTAAAGTCAATGAAACTAAAAACTATATTTAGAAGAATTTTCAAACATCTAGGGTGAATTCCTTTAACCACCTAGAAAACAAAGGTGGAATTTGCGGCTTCTCTCATGATGAGTGGGCTCGACTACTGAATCATATAATAGTTACCTATTTGAAAACAAATAAAGGAAACAGCAGCTAAGTCAATGCAAAAAAGCCTTTGACGAAAATAAGTTAAATAGGCCAGCATATGTTGACAATATATGAGACAGAAATGATGGATAACACAACAGCATAATTTGCATAGTAGCTCCCTAAATAAGTTTGACAAGCACATAGATTATTAAAATGGGTGCTGATTCTTCATCTACAAACATAGAAAAACATGCGTTTGCCTTTGAAAATTCACTGATGTTCCTCGGATGTTGAATCATATCATAATTTCCTGAGCAAATGTATACAAATAGTGAGCAGAGAAATTCATTGCAGTCACAGTGAAGACACTTTTTAAGGGCAAAGAGATAAAACTGTTAGTGAAAAGTGATGAATACCGATAATAGCAGAAGCTACAACTAGCTCACGGCATTGTTCCATCTCCAGCAGATCATCCTTGATATCGAATCCAGTATCTTGGCCAGGTTTCTTTCCTCTGACAAAGCTGATAGGAACAGATGTACCAGCAGATGGAGTCCCTGGTTCCTCGCGCCAAATTATCCCTAGATTTGCTGCTACTCGTCTTCTCCACTGGATCTGCAGCATGGAGATCGAAACCAGAAAAAAATCGAGATAGAGGGAACCTACAGGTGGGTCTGTAGCTTCAGCACCAGATGTGCAGCCGCCAGGGAGCCAGGGCCCGTGCCGCCGCCTTGGGGCCGCGCGCCGTCGTCTCAGGGCTGCACGCCGTCGCCTCAAGCCTCGGGGCCGCGTGCCGTCGCCTCGGGGCTTCGGGCCCATGCCGCCGCCTCAGGGCCGCGCGCCGTCGCCCAGGGGCCGCCGGTGGTGTGCGCCGCTGACGTGCAGGCCATCGCCACGGGGCCGGGCAGCCACCTCGGGGCCGCGGGGCCACGCACGCTCATGAGAGAGAGAGAGAGAGAGAGAGTGCGGCGGCGGCTGAGAGATGAGAGGAGGAAGGAAGAGTGCGGCGGCTAGGGTTTGGACATCTGCTTTTATGCGTCCGCCCGCACAAGCTTCTGCTTTTGGGCCAGTAGAAAGGCCAGTGCAGCCCAGGCCCACGTTAGATGTGTCTTTGGTTCCTATGATTCGGCTAAATGATTTTTTTTCTATCGGGATCATGTAAACACACAGGAAAATAAGGTATTTTTTGTCAGTAACACATAAACGGACAGAAAAATTGATATACCTATTGGTTTTCAAATTTCTTTGTCGGTTTTGAACCACCGACAGAAAATTACATATTTTTCTGTCGATACGTAATTAACCGACAGGAAATTTCGTGTTTCTAGTAGTGGTTGATATATATGAGGCTGTCGGCCATTGTGCCGTTGTTTCTTGCAGATTTTGGAAACCTCACCGTGCAGGGGAGGCTCTGCCGAAATTTTGAATTGACACTCTTATGTTTCATTTTTTCAAGGAAGAGACCATAGGAAGTGAGCCGGAGTGCCTCGTTCTGCCTACACCGCATCGCCTCAACACTGCACCGACGCGCCACAGCCCTTCTACCCTGACTCCACCGCCACCTTAGGTATAACCCCTCTTTTCGTATCATGGTCATAGATCGCGTTGCCTAGTTAGGCATCTCCTATTCGAAAGAGGTATGGTTGGAGGTATGCATTTGTTTGCATATGTACGATCGTATCTGTTTCGGATTGTCCACATTTTTTGGACAGCCCGCAGATGCGTAGATGGGCTAGTTTTCATGTTGTACTCTGATCCGAGACAGAGTTTCGGCATCACCTCCCTGTTATTCTCCGGATACAAACTCTCCCTTGCAGGACGTGTATCTAGAGAACAGCGGGGAGGTGTGCTGAAATTCTGTTTCGGATAGGAGTACAACATGGAAACTAACCTTATCTATACATCCATGGGTGGGATTAGGTCCTATCCTCACCTATTAGACAGTAGGAAAACCATGTAGCTTCAATTGATTGTGCACCTTACACGCTGAAGCATACTTTAGAGGATGGAGGATCGTCAGTGGATGTACACGGGACAGAGAAGTCCGAGTGTTTTCACCACTGAGTGGATGAACAAGACTGATGCTTTCTTGAATTGTGCATTTGGCAAGGCCGCTAAATTCTCGTTTCTAGTTTTGTGTCCCTGCACCAAATGTAACAATAGGAGAATGGTAAACAAGGAGAACATGGATAAACATCTTTTGAAGAATGGATTTATGCCGGGCTACGCCCGGTAGGTCCACCATGGTGAAGCCCATCGTATGAGAGAGGAGGTGGTCAGACGACATGTCGAGGCTTATGATGCTGATGCCGGGGTACCAGACATCTTAGATGATGTTCACCAAGCTCAGTTCACTGAAGGACGTGAGGAGGAGGATATGTAGGTAGCTTACCTCATGATGCACTCGGCACAGAAACCCCTTCATGATCATTGTTGATGGTAGTTATCATATGGTTTTATTCATCGATTAATCATGGAAAAGGGTATAAAAGCAACCATCAATGTAGAATAGGATTTTAACTAATAGAATTCCATGAGTTTTGCTGAATCTGTGTTTTGTAGGCAGGGAGTAAACAGGAAAAAGGACCAAAGAGGACCCGCATGTCATACAAATATATCGAAATCCGCGTGGGCTCCGCGTCAAGAACATTCTAGAGAACACCAGAGACTCACCTGCAAAAGCGGGACCCACCTAGTAGCTGGTAGAGTTCAGCTGAACTGGGGCCAGTTCGGCTCAACTGGGCCCCACTCGTCAGCCTCCATCCTTTTTCGTGTACTCTCCACCGCCTTTGAGGTTGCATCTGGTCTGTTGCTCAAGGTCGGTTGGATCTAAAGGCTGAGATTCATTGCTCCGGCCTATATATACAGCCCCAGACCCCTAGGGTTTCATAGGATTCATATCTTTAAGGGAGTACCTCACCAGAAACCCTAGATAGAAACCCTAAATAGAATCTAAAGGCAAGCATCAAGAAGAAGAGTAGCCTTGTAGTCTCCCAAGATAAGGACTAGTCTTATTTAGAAGTAGAGAGATAGAGAGCTAGGGGGAAGAGTTGGAGGAGTTGCCGGCCTGTCGGTAACTGCTCTACGACTTGTACCTACGGATTCAATTTCTTCTTTGGAACTTACTTCTGAAGATTACTTTGGCGTTCAACCTCTAATTCAAGTAAGTAACATTGCTACTACTATTCTTTCGGTTTACGTCTCTTTTGAGTGCTTTAGTCTTGGTACCTCCTTGATTGAAGTAGTTTGCATAGTGTAAGCGCGGTGCTTAGACTAGGTGGCTCGTAAATACATCCTGATTGTTTGGATCAGTGGTAAATCGCGGGTTGACTGTGCTGTTGAGTCTTCTATAATCCACCTCTCGTCAGTAGGAATAGTAGGATTGCATTACTAAGGGATTTATCTTTTGATGATATCTTTGTTAAGTAATTTCCCCATTAAGAATAATAATATCATATCATGTGAAGATTAGAACTAGAAGCCCTAGTTATCTCCTCGATAGCCCTATCTTCTCCGTCCTTGATCGCTGCTCATGGGTTAAGATCAGCTTCGGGGTAATCACGTTATTTTGTGCCTAGTCACATGTAGCCTAGGGGTTATAAGAACCTAGGTAGCACCTGAGGTCTTGTGTTCGACTCTCAATGGAAGTGAATATTCCAGGGTTTATTAATGACATTGTGCTTTCAGTGGTAGACGACATTTCAATTGATAGCAAGACACATGCGGTGACTTCGCCAATATTGTCTTAAGGATTTGCCAGCCCAGTCTTCGAAGGTGCTTATAAGGATAGGGTTTATGTGCGTACGTTTATTGAGGTGAGTATGCGTGTGTTCTAAGCGTCTAGGATTTTCTGTATAATTATTAAAACACATTAGCGTGTCCATGTATATCCTTAGTTTCTAGATGGTCAGTCAACACAACCAAACAATACTGTATTCGTATGTACTTGAAAAGAAGGAAGAGGTCTAGAATGCGGGCAAGCAACAAAAAGGGCGAGCAACTCCACGCTAGACTACAGGCCCACTCATGATCCTAAGTGTGAAACAGAACAACCGACGGCACCAACACCGTCACCATGGAGTTCTCGTTGACGTATTCTAAAGCAACCAGAAATCCGGCCGAGCCCCATGCATCTAGATGAAACGATCCACAGCAACTGGCCACCGACGAAGGACGACGGAGAGAGTTTTTTGGCTGGATGACCGGCAAGATGACTCTGTGATGTGTAGCGACTGGCGACAGCACATGCACACTGCAGTAAGTACTAACGCTTGGTGTACTTCTTTTTGCTTTCCTAGCACACGTCTGCATTTGATGAATATAACATTTTTAGATATCCCATAGATGTGTAACATGCTAATATTTATTAATAAAAAAGTTTTATCATAGAAAGAAACAAACAGAACAACATGGGGTCAATCTAGAGAATTGAACACATTCCGGAAAAACTGGCCTAGGCCGGTTAAGATGTTCAAACCAGGGCAAACTGGCTCAGGCCGATGAAAACTTATATAATGGAACCAATGAGATGAAATTGTCAAATTTGACATCTATTAGGTAAGGGCCTGATGAGATCTTCCACGATTATGTTTAAAGGATCAGAGATATCAAAAGCCGATGCTTTAATTTAATGATTGTTAGAAAATTGAGTAATTTTGCTTCTTAAGGAATATATTGATTGCTTTGCATTGAATTTTGCAGAGATATCTGGATTAGGATTCAAGCTCGTTCAACATTGACATTTCCTTCAAACCTTGGTTTAGGCGTTATAAGCAATACCTGCATCTCTTTAGTACCACAGTATGCGACCGCACTAAATAGGAGATTAATGGAACATTGGATACAGACATTGTCATACCACGTAGGTATGTATAGTGTATCTCTAGTATCATGCCCATTGAAGAGAAACATCTAAAAGGTTGTGAGTCTTATTGATTTAATTAGAGCCACTCCAAAAGATGGATATCCTATGCCTCTAGCTGATATTTTGGTTAATGATGCATCGGTACATCTGTTATCAGTAATGATGCAGAGTGGATCTCTAATATTATTGACAGTAATGCTGGTTACAATTTGATTTTTATGGACAAAAAGGACATGCCCAAAATGGCCTCTATATGTCCTAGTTTTTTTTTGTTCTCTTCAAGTGGATTGAAAAATATGGGTGCTACTGATCAATGGACTGTGAACTTTATTTTTCATGATTTGATTTGTGCCATCATGGGAATCTATATTGATTATCTATATTGTGATCAAATCGGCTTCTCATACAATAATTGGCCGAGTTGTTTCTTCCTTTTGAATGGATGTGTGGATTTGGTTTGGATATGAATTCACCCAAATATGCTTTTGGTGTATCTGCTAGGAAGTTTCTGAGTTTCATTATTCATGAGAAACACATGGAGATTGAACCTAAGAAAACTGAGGCCATCATGAAATTTTGGCATCTATGTGCATAAGGGATTTGTAGAAATTACTAGCGTATGTGAACTACACGAGTAGATTTATTGCAAACTTGTCTGCATAGATTATACCGTTTACTCCCATACTTCAACTGAAGAAGGAATCTGAATTTAATTGGGGAGGACAGTAGTAAGAGGCTTTTGATAAGATCAAGGAATATTTCATAGATGATCTGATGGAGCTCATCATGTGGCAATCAAAGAGCACTTTCATTCCAAGCAGGTACCACGTGATCTTACCATGCTAACTGAGCATCATAGTTCATTGTGCATATGGACGTTCAGTGTGCCAAACCGTCTTAGGACAATTCACTGCAACACAGAAAGAGGTAACATGACATCAAATCCAAGTACATAAAACCACAAATGCTTTTTGGAAGAAATATGAACAGTTTTACAGTAGAACAACCTCGCACAAGATGGTCCATGTCAGTTTCAGGATCAAAGTGGAATGCATGAACTGAAAAGGAGTTGGGAAGAGCACTAATCTAGGCTTGTCTCTCTGTTTTAGCAACGCAGTAGATGCATCTGCACTCCTGTGAATCGTCACAATCCTTCTTTTTTTTTTGAAAGAAATGCCATCACTTTCCTCCCCTTCTCTCTTTGCTCTGTGACACCAAACTTCTCCTGCTTGGACATGCTAAGCTCAAGCATCTTGATCATGGTGCCGAGCTGTGCTCGAGCAAGACAATCTTACCGAGCCGATCTGCGCTGGAGTTCAAGATTAGCAGGTTTTCGAAGAACATGTGATCCGCATACGGCATGAAGATGAGGGACGATGAGCGTCAAGCCCGCGTACTGGCTGGTACTGCTGGACTGACACGGTAACAACGCAGCCCAACTCTTCCATCCTGAGCGAGGCGTTGCGCGGCTGCGGGGAGGTGGAGCGTTGAAGCCTAGCTGTGGCGTGGGATGATCCAAATAAGCCTGACCCTTAATTATTACATTGAGTCAAAGCTTTGAGGAAGGATCAAGAACCATTGATTGATCTTAGATGTTGAAATCCTGGGTACAAAATCTTTGGTGCACAATGATTAAACTATCCTTGGGGGAGGGGGCGGGGGGGCACAGACGTGGGTGTACCAAGCGTTGTTTTGGGTGTTCCCTTATAGTATAGATAGATAAGATCACATACTCTCACTCTCTTGGCGTACAAATTGAATTTGATCCCTTTTTAGTGTCAACAGTGACCTCTGAGTAATCGGCGTCAACACATATACGCATCAAGATATAATAATATTCCGGCAACAAGCTGGCTGGAGTGGACTCGTGTTAGCTGGCGGCTGGGGCCCGGCCAGTGGTGGCTGTGCCTGTCCGACGTTTGCTTAAATTTACGCCCGGACCGCGCCCTTGTTGGCTCAGAATCACACAGCCAGCACCATCCCGGCATGGGCAGCACCAACAACGCCATGGGCGTGCAGGGGAACTCGCGGGTGGGCGTCTGGTCCTCCGGCCTCTGCGACTGCTTCGACGACGTCGGAGGCTGTAAGCAGATTAGTCTTTGCATAATAATAATGTGTACATTGTCTGTGAGCTTCGCATGACGGTCATGCCCGTGCTGCAGGCTTCTTGACGTGCTGCTGCCCGTGCGTCACCCTGGGGAGGATCGCTGAAATCGTCGACAAGGGAGAAACCTGTAAGTGTTTTTGTGTGTGTGATTGTGTTATATATATATATATATATATATATATATATATATATATATATATATATATATATATATATATATATATATATATATATATATTCTCTATCAATATAAATAAATACGTACTTCTCTCTCTATATACTCGCGGTACATTACTGTACATATGTAGTCCTAACTGAGACTCTGGGTCCGATATATCGGGCGGGGGACGACGACGAACCCAAAAGCGTGCTGCTTGGCCGGATTTCTGTACATTCTGATCGATGCGGTGACGGGGCTAGGCTGCCTCTACAGCTGCACCTTCCGCGCCAAGCTGCGGTCGCAGTACGGGCTCCAGGAGGAGCCCTGCGGCGACTGCTGCGTCCACTGCTGGTGCATGAAATGCGCGCTCTGCCAGGAGTATCGTGAGCTCAAGGCCCGCGGCTTCGACATGGCCAAAGGTACGTATGTAATACATACATGCTATCTGTTCTAAATTGTAGGTCATTTCAATAATCTTAGAGAGTCAAAGCATCTCTCAAGTATGACCAAAATTATAGAGAGAAATACGAAGATTTGTGACACTAATTAATAAGTGTATTATGAAAATATATTTCATGAAGAATCTAATAATACCTAGTTGATATTGTAATATTATTATCTTATTATATAAACTTGGTCAAAATTGAGATGCTTTGACTCTCTGAATGACTTACAATTTAGAATCGAGGGTACATATGATAGGTTTCATTAATTTTTTCGACTTCCTTTTACGGCGGGTCCATGAACGAATAAACCCATCTGTATCCATGACCTCATATGGTATATATATGTATGTATTTATTGTATGCACGACCGGTCTCCAGTGTGATTATTTAATTTATGCAGGATGGGACGGCAGCAAGGCAACCGCCCCGCCCAATGTCAACCAGGGAATGTCACGTTAATTCGTGATGATATGGGGAAGCAAAAATTGCATCCGCACGTGCCCGCCCGGCCGCCCAAAATCATGTCCTGCACAGACTGCATGCGGCTTCTACCACCCTTGTGTTTGCATTTTGTATCAAGCTACGTATGTGTGTGTTCATGTTCTCTTCCCATTCGTCCCTAGCACGTGCGATCTGCGTACATGTATACGTGAGACACCTTTGCATTTTACTTTCCCACAAAGTTGGATATGTTTTATACTCATCTCAGTTAAGTAAATAAAGACTTCATGTATAAGAGAAAAGCTACACATCGCTCGTGTGTTTTCGATGAATCCATCACTTGAAATTTTTCTTCTCTAAATGTCTCCTTGTTTTGTCCTTGTCCTATCATAAAAAAAAATTGTTTCTTGTGATTTGTGAGAGCTTGGGAGGTGAAAAAATTCGTGCGACGACTCACTCAATTGAGCTATAGACAAACTCATATATTACTATCCCAGTTCCCAGTCATGCTTGCCAAAGCTCTAGCTGCCAACTCAAGTCGGATTCGGTTCACTTGTTCCACGTGTTGATTTGAGATTTGTAGCAGCAGGCCATGGCCTTCCAGAAATCAGTTTAGACTCTGGCCTCCGTCCGAACGGTGTCTTCCTCTGCCCTATGAGCTCCAGCTTTGTTTCTGTTCCTCACGAGCACTCGCAGCCCACAATGATGCTTCCCACCATGCACCACTGCTCCTCTCGTCTCCATCTCTAGCAGCTCTCTCTCTCCCTCCCTCATCTGCATCTCTGGTGGTCTTAGAAGTAAGAGGCTTTGGGAAGGCAAGACGGCCAGGCTTTGGGGATGGTGGCTACGCAGTTAGGGACCCTAATGGCGGCGGCGGCGGCCCGACTAGATCGGAATAGGGGGCATCATGGCGGCAGAGCTCCAGCAAAACGTTACCGCACCTGCAGCAGGAGTGGCACATGCAAAGTGGGGGAGGAGGGGTGCATATGGAGGTGGGGAAGAAAATAAACAACGATGTCGGCACGAGGTTCCTGTTAACCAATGTTATTGCCAAAGCTGCCCAAGAGATCCGTCGTAAACCTAACCAGGCAATTGAACCGAGAGCGGTTGTGCCTGATACATTGAAAAGAGTACATATGCAGCTTTGCAAACCTGTGAAAACTCCTCTCAGTACAACCAATAAGCTGTCAGCCTACAGTGGAACGCAGTTGGGAGTCGAGGACTCAACTAGATACAAAAGTGGTGTTGGGGCACTGCAATATCACTACTACATTAAGTTTAATGGCGGTGAGCAAAAACACTTAATGAAGACAGGCGACTCTAGAGAGTTGAACACGCGACCAAACACTTAACAGCCAATGCCTCTACCACTGCACCACACACTTATTCATGTCTATATATAATATGCTATCTTTTTATACTAATATTTTCGTGATCTTATATTGGATATTTGGGCTACTAAATGAAATCAAAGGGAAAAACTTTCAACTACAAAGATTTACATCTTGTCAAGTACTACAACTTTGGTATAGAATGTATCTCCATCTGAGATAGTTTGAAAAATTAAAAAAAAATCAATTACAAAGTTGTACAGTCTATCGAGAGCTCTAACTTTCATATAGACCATGTCAACATACGAGATTGTTTGGTAATTTTAAATTTTAAATTTCAAAATCTATGCACTTAAAATAATGTTTTGGGGTCCTAAACAGTTTCAATTCAAAAACTTTTCAACTACAAAGTTGTAGATCTCGTCGAGTGTTATAATTTTGTTATAAAGTTTGTCTCCATCCGAGTTCATATAGAAAAATTCTGAACTTTTTTTTTTGTTGCAGTCATTAATGGTGGTGGGCATGTTAAGATGTCCGCCTCCGTAAATTGATTGATTAACCAAGGTGGTTGGCTTAAGTTGCCCGCCTCGGTTAATCCATTAATGGAGACGGTTGTCGTAATGCAACCGCCTTGGTTAATCATGAATTAACCGAGGCGGACGCGTTATGTGGCCCGCTCCGTTAATCTATTTTTGGAGGCGGGTATTTTCTAACCGCCTCTGTAAATATTTTTTGAGACAGTTGCAGCAAAGCACTTAGACATAAGGTTTATCAGTACCACAGATCAGATTGCAGATGGATTCACCAAGCCGCTACCCGAGAAGCAAACAGTCATGTTCAGAAACAATCTCAACTTGTTTAGGGCGTTGTGATTGTCGGGGGGGCATTGAAATATCTATCTCATCATGGTGTAACGTGTCAAGGTTGTTGCCGAGCTCAGTAGTTTAGTTTGTTACGGTTCCGTGCAGGTTGTTGTATTCTTGCGTTGTAAGTTAGATAGGATAGGGACAAGATGAGATAATGATCATGTAACTTATTATTCAAGGCTGTAAGCCACGCTAGGGGCTCTTCCTGGCCCTATATTAACATGCAACCGTGACGCTGAGAAGGATCACATTACAGCCAAATCTTTACAGTGAGCAGGTCACAGCCACTACCGCGGCGTGGGTGCCGACATCCAAATCTTCAGCCGCGGAGCTCTAACCCTGCTGCGCCTCCAAATCTGCCTGATCTGCGCACCCTGGTGGGGGTGGCTCCTGCTCCGCAGCTTATTGGAGTTCGCACGTGCTGCTTCCCCCTTGCTGCGCGGCGGGCTGCAGCCTCCACCTCTCTGCTCACGCCTTGGTCTGCAGGAGGTCTGGATGAGGCCATTCATTTTTTTGGATTTGTTTAATAGGTGAAGAACGAACCGGCTGCTGCTTGCCCCTTGATGTGTGCTCGAGCCTGGAGGTGTCAAATATGCCATTTCATTTTTTGCGGTTTATTTAATAGCTGAAAAAGGTTCTCAAGCTTATGTGATCGAGTATGAGATTTCCAAAATTGCCAATACAACTTTTTTTATTGCCCAAAAAAAAAAAGAAATTCATCAGATTTTTACTGCTGGTTGTACACAGATTGAGGTCCGTCCTCATTTTGTGTGAACACTTTGTATTTTTTTTCTGAAATTTGTGAGCAATTTGAACATTTGTGAATAATTTGTCAAATATTTCTCTGATGTCTAAAGTTCAAAAAAATAATTCGTAGTTGGTTTTGAAAGTTTGACATATGTTTATGTATTTGCAATCCATACTTTCATAGTATTATATCCCCTAATTACATCATTTTGTCCAATAAATTACACTGAATAAATCATTGTAAATATAATAATAACACAGTGTAATATAGTTAGAAGATAGTGTATGTGCATGAAAAACATTCAGTTGTTAGGACAAACTAAAACAACCAACTATTGCTTAGACAGATCCGTATTGGTGTTCCGAATGAAAATATGATGTGCCTGAGATGAAGAAGCTATTGGGAAACAGCACTACACACGTTTGTACACTTGATGTGTTAAAATTGCTCTCTAGATGCAATTTCCGAGTTTCCAAAGTGCCACTAATCATAGTTTTCATCAAAGTTGGATTAATGTATTTTCAATCACCAGTTTGGTTGGGCAATACTGTGTAGCTGTGCTAACCTGTACTTGGCCAACTACATTGGAACAGACTAATCTCTTAAAGATAGCTCACCACCAGTATGTGGTCATGTGTATCAATTTTGGTGGCACATGGTTTTAATTTGGCCGCAAATCTGGTGAATCTTTGAAGAAGACAATTTCGAATTCGTTCTATCAGGGCAGTTGCAGACAGTCCGAGCTCCAACCCTAGACAGTCCGACCATCGGGGCGCGAGCACAACGGAGCCAAGTGCTCTGCTTAGGCCTCAGGTGTGGAGAGTCCAGCAGTATGTGCGGAGAATCTGGGACTGATTTGCGGACCATGAACACAATGAACTCTCTCCGATCGGTTTGTTTTCCTATTTTTGGCCGGCGGACAGTTCAGACTCGTAGCTACGGACAGTTCACACCAGACCAGCAGTCTTTTGCATTCACCTGATTTTTCGGACTTTAATTTATTGCTCGTCCGGCCTCCGTTTCTTGTGCGGTCTTTTGCGTTGGTTTTTAGTCGGTCCAAAGAGCTTTTCTCAATGCTCTTGTCACTAGTTCGACTTGAGTATTTTGAATCGCACACTCATTTCTCATCCATAGAAATTGATTGTTTCATCCTCGGATTTTGCCATGTCTTTTGGTGCTTGCCATAGACACCCAGTCACCTGTTGTCTCGTGGATTTCTCTTGTGTGCGTGTGTTTGTTTTGTAGGGTTGATAGGACAGCGGTTGATTATTTCGAAAGAAATTTAAGGCTCCCATTCAACCCCCTCTCAGTCTCTGGTCCTTCAAACATATCTTACTACTTATGGGCCCAACACCTATGGAGCATTTATATATACAGGCCCATACATACCTCGAACTTGATGCTGGACTCTTGATTTTTTTTCATTTCTGTGGCTGAGCTACCTTTCATTTGGATTTTTAATTTTTAATCTTTTAATGATAAATGTTTCTAAAAATTTTGTGGATCTGGCACTTTTGGTAGCGCCCACAACTGGCTTGACCAAATAATGTTATCATGCCACATGAATTATTGGCATGTAAACGTCCGCCACGATAGACGGTATTTCCGACATAGAAAACCTTGCCACACCACTTCCGTTAGTGTTACGTATTGTTTTCTCGCGCCTCGAGGAGTGGCGTGACAAGACGGATGGTTCAAACAAATAATAACACTTCGATACAAGGGTGTGTGAAGACAAGCTTTATATTGAAATTGTAGATCTCGATGAGATCACAACATTGTAGTTCCGAGTTATTTCATTTGAGGACTTTAATATGCTCAACAAATTATATAAAATTTTGGGAGCATAATAATCATGTACTACTGCTTGTCACATTGGGAAAGCGATCTTTTTTGTATGGTGTCAACTGAAGATACTCTTTACATCAAAGTTATAGTTCTCAATAAGATCTACAACTTTATAGTTTTGTCATTTTACATGTGAGGTCGTTAAGGAACTCCAAAAATAATACAAAATTTTAGCATTATAATAATGCATGTGGCACATGAAGCCATATTTGGTCATGCCAGTGGCGCGCACGATCAAATTAACAGGGCTATATCCGCAAATTTTTTTTTAGAAATGTTTATTATTGAAATGTTGAATAAATAAGGATTATAAAAATAAAAAAAATCATAACACGGTCTGCCCATCAGACCATTATGACACTACTAGAAACTTGAAATTCCCTGACCAACGTCAGGTAAAACTGAAATTACCCTTTCGAGCTAGCCCTGACGGTAAGTGCATCGTGAGAGAATTTCATGACGATATTTTTATTTTTTATGACGATAAGTACATTTTCATGACGATATTTTTATTTTCCCTATCGGTAAGTGCACCGTAAGAGAATTTCAAATTTCCAGTAGTGTGAACGTGGCTGGTAGCACATGAATGAAAAACATAAATAAGCTCTTCCTCGCACAGAAAAGAAGATTCCTAAAATAAGACGTACGTTTGGGAAACTATCCTTCGTATTTTATTTACAAACGGAGTAAGTAAAAAAATAGTGTCCACAATTCACACAGTACTAAGAAGTTATAAACATCAAGATCTTGATCCCGCCCAACCGCCCTTCGCGGCAATGCATACTGTCTACCGTATAGTCATGACGTACTACCGAACCTCTGGCACATCAGGTTTGACGATGACGAGATAAGGTCAGGCTTGATGAAGATAAGCTCAATCCTGACGTGTCGCCCAGCACATGAGGTGCCAAGTGGTTTGCATGGCGTGACCCATATGCAGCCTTGTATCTCCGGCCTCATACATGGTGACCTCGAGGCGCGATCCCAGCGCAGCCTCGGCGTTTTTCATTTATTTGATAGCGAGAATTGCTCCAAGTGGTTGCTCCAAGTGGTTTAATATATCACAATTTTGGCAAACTTTTAATGAAAAGGCGTTTTATTTTAGGTTATAGAAAAACATGTAGCCATATATATATAAAAAAATACATTTGGCTTAAAGTTTTCATTTTTTTTAGTCCGATGTATTACTCACCGGAGTCACGGCGGTCTCATGAGTTGGGCATGAAACACGATGACTAAAAGATGTGTTAACGTTAAATCGAAGAAGGTAAAAAAATCACTATCAATGAAATTTAAAAGATTTTTTTGCGTACATATTACATATTAGTCTATCAACCTGGAATAGAGAAACATTGCTAGAGTATATCATAGCAAAATAGCCGGCCAAATTTTTCTACCATTTGCATAGAGAAATTATACATATGAGCATGCATGCACTTGGGAGTGCCTCATACACGGAGATCATTCATGTCCCTCCTTTGTAAGGGCACGTTTGGCGTCCAAAATTTTGGCAAAAAAACAATATTGCACACGTGCTAACTTTTGCAATAAGTGTTCAAGCATGGTCTAAGTAGGCTCAAAAGATTCGTCTCGTGGGTTTTACAATAACTATGCAAGCATGCAAAAGATTCATCTACATTTAATACTCCATGCATGCGTCCAAACATTCAATGTGATGGGAGTTTTTGAATTTCAAAGTGCATCTAAACAGGGCCTAAATGAAGGTGGACACATTCGATGCATCATCTATCCTTTGCATGCATGATTTCGCCATCAGCCGATGAAAAACAAGTGGGCACACTCCTTGGTAAGGCGCTGTTTAGGTGCAGATGGACACATTCAATGCATCTATCCCTTGCATGCACAAAACGAAGAACAAATGAGTGCTTCTTAGCAGGTGGACACATTCACTGCATGTGTCTCTTGCATACATGATTTTACCACAACAGATGAATACATTACCGTACAAAAAAGTTACTACCTTACATGCATGATTTTACCACCAAATGGAAACATTACCGTACTGAAAAGTTATGGGCCATCACGAATTTACATCACCTGTGGTTTCTTGTGACGCCAGTCTGGTAAATTTTCGTGCATGGACAAGTCCTCCCTTGGGTATAAAAGAATTATAGATGCCCTTACCATCCAGGTTTACCATTTCCTTCGTATCAGTTGTTTCAAAAAAAGACTATCAATCAAACACTTTGCTCTCATATTTATAGACACAGCCAATGTGGTAAAAACAATTGTAGGTGATCTAGCCATCGAGATTTACCATCGGTAAATTTAGCTTCCCCGTATCAATTGGTGCAGCCCATAGAAAAGTCCATTAATCTAACGGTTTGCTTCCATATTCACATGCCGCTTGAATTCAAATTCCAGCGGTGAAATAGGCAGCAGGGCAGCATTGTATTGTACTCCCTCCATCCCATTGAGTACGTCAAACTGTGTCAACTTTAAAAAATATTAGCATTTATGTCTCGAAATAAATTTATTATGAAAATATATTTCATAACCGATTTAACAGTAGTTGTTTTGTCTCATAAGAGTCAGTATTTTTTTATACAATTTTAGTCAAAGTTTACGATGTGATTGACTCCATGGTATGTGAGGATTGCATATCCATTGGGACGGAGGGAGTATTAAGAGAAATGAACCTACAGTAATTTTGCAGTCAGTGTATCGTGGTTTCTCTTGTTATCCATGTACCCGCACACATATTAGAACGAATTGAAAGCTCCAGTGTGCCATGGAATGGTAGCAAGGAAAAACCCTGTAATGAACCTTGCTCGAGGAAGAGAAATGAACTTTGTTTGTGGTGCTGTACAACTTAAAAAAAAAAATACAGACACATAACGCATGTACATGAAGCAAAGATAGATGCGTACAGAAATAGAAGCTAAGATACACTGTACAGAAATAGATACGCTAACAGATTTATGTTTTTTAGGCTAAAATAGTCTCTCTTCGACACCATGCATGGCAAGCTTTAGGTGCCTTCGGGTAAAAAAACGCATGCACAGCATAGGCGAAGGGTGAGCGGCCCATATAGTGATTGAGCCATTGATTGCAACCAGGAATAACGAGACCCAGCTGCCAATAAATTGGAGCTGGCAGCATCCGTTCAAGAAGCACCCCTGAACACAAAACCAAAAAACCCAGCTAGGTAACCAGGCAGGTCTCAGCGGCAGGAGGTGGAAAATGGAGGGAGAGAGGACTACCACTGTGATGGTGATCATGTCCTTGCTCATCCTGAGCATCACTGTGAACTCGGCCATGGTGAAAGAATACTAGTACACAGAACCTCTATAGTGGCGGTTGATAAGCCATCTTCACTGGCGTTTCACAGGGCCGCCAGTGGAAGACGCCAGTGAAAATAAATCTTTCCACTGGCGGTTGCCTGTGAACCGCCAATAGAAATATATTTACACTGACGGTTTTCTTAAGGAACCGCCAGTGTAAGTATCTTTACACTGGCGGTTCACATGCAACCGCCAGTGGAGATTGCCGCCCTTTTTAGGAAATTTTAGCCCTCTACCCGGCCATATATATGTATTTATTTATTTATTGTAGATATTAAGCTGTATTAGATCATGATCAAATATAGCAAAACAAAATTTAATTATTATACAGTATATTTATATACATCAAAGAACTGTGCTCATACTATACACATATATATATTCATCAAAGTTACATGTGATAACATATCAAATTTACACATCTAATTAATAACCCTCTCGGGTAAGCCCTAACATGCTGATTTTCGTTAGCTCTCTGAACTCTTCACTTCCTAGAGTGTCTTCATTGTCATGATAATTCCCGTTGCTTGGAATAACATGTTTCATGATGAATGAGCACATGTCCTCAACTATGTTATATAAAGTCTTCGTGCTCATGTTCTGTGCCTTGAGTTTTTTATACTTCCGCAACTGTAGTTATATATAGCTATATTAATTAATATGTATAAACATCATATACACATTTGTAACTTTAAGGTTATAATGACTATTACTTACCTTATCAACGTTCTTGATGTACCGTCCGAACTCCCTCATAAACTCACAGACAAAGAATCCACAATGGACCGATCCGGGTGGTTGCTTGTGGCACTATATATGTAAACAGGTAAGCGAATATTTAATTAGTTTCAACATTGTCTTATGTGTTGTACATGGATGATAAATATGTAGTCATAGATAACTAACATACCGGTCACTTGTAATTTATTGTTAATGTTCCAGTTTTGTTCTTGTCGTGCTTTCCGCCTTTTAGTTTATACCACCTATATGCCCTATGATTTCGAAAGAATCACCAAGTTATATATTCTCAATGCAAACTCTCGTCGAGAAAAGAATGCAAATATTTCTCAGCTTATGTACCTCTCTAAGAAGGTCAAGAATGGCGCATATGTAGTGGGATCATAATCTGCGGAGTCAAAGACAAGCACTCTTCCCTGCCTTGGATAAATATAAAAACAAATCCAATGGTCCCTGCACGAATCAAGTCGTCGTGATGCATGGGTTAGGGCCACATATATATATGGATTAGATAATAATAACATTAATTGCAAAAATAAGCTCGAGCTTACCTGAAGTTGTATGGGGCCATTATGACTTGCCTATCTTGAAATTGAAGCATTGAATTTCCTAAGTATAGGCAGTATCTGTCTTCCATTTCTCTTTCTAGCTTAGTAATAATCTGCTTAGCTTCTTCCTCAGTCTTGCCCTTCAATTTGTCATTGTCCTTTCCGATTCTGAATGTGTGCTGCTCCTCGCATATTTCGGTGGGGTCGAGATAGCCAATCCTCTCATCTGCGTGTGAATAAGGATCGATACCAAATCTCTCCTCCTACTGGTCATGTTGTAGTCTGCAAGGCACAGGTTCAAATGAATCACATAGACTGAAACATAATACATCAGAATAATAATCAAGTGAGTATATGAGCAACACTTACCATGCCCACACTGTTACGAGCTGAACGTCGAGTCTCTTGAGGTTCATCATCAAGTGCATGTCCTCGAGCGTGACCACAACTTTACTTCGCCCATTCATAAAAGTTCTTGGTGGTATACATACGCTCAGAGCGTCGATGCCAATAGAAACTGCTCTCATGTAACAGTCATGCATTCTTTTAATTAGAGATGGGATTTGGGTTACCTTTTCCCAAGTGAGAAGCGGCCTGCTCGGCACATATGTGTCAGGGACATTTTCATAATCCTCTTTCGTTGGCTTCCTGATCTGTATGGTCTTCACAGAGGATTTCCCCGATTCCTCAGCCTCAGAACACTCAACGACACGACTTGTGCGGCTGCGTGCTATTCCTGACAACCACAGCATGGTCCCAGCAGTTTTTTACTTTGGCCGGTGTGGAGAGACCATTTTGGGAACAACTTTCCTCTTCTTTACTGGTGGGGGTTTTTTCTTTGGTTTGTGGGGCTGACGGGGTCGATGTTTGCTCATGTTGTTTGTCTTGTGGGCCCGTTGGGGTTGATGTTTCCTCAGGTTGTTTCTCTTTGCTTGCTGGGGAAGGTGGATAGTTGATAGAAGATGCTGGTGGCGGAGGTTCTGGAATTGGATGCACAGGTGAATTTGGTGAGCTAGGAAGAGGCCGGTTAGGTGATGACGACGGCGGTGGGTCATTATGAATGCTATACTCGGTAGATGGTGGTGGCCCACTCAACCTGATGTTTCGCCTATGCCAAAGGATGAAATTCTTGATGGCTTGTCCTAGTGTTTCAATGCCCTCGGGTGCAGGGATGTCCAACATGTCATCCTCATGTCCTTGCACTACGGTCACCACTTCGACCCTGTAGTACTCATCTGGAATGTTTGCACCATGAAACGTCTGTCCAGGGAGTGTGAAGCCAGTGCCTACTTCCCTAGTACGAACATTGGTAATGCCATAGCTTATGACTAGTGAGCAAGGCGTTGGCACGTCAATGGCATCAACTGAATAGCGAACCTTTGCCGTAGACGTGACACTGCTTGGAGCATTTACAGACTGTGCTATCAACTGCTGAGCTCCAAAGGGCTATGTCACTGGCACCAGCTGCATCTGTGGAGACTGTTAGGTGTTCGTCCTTTGTTGAACAGTAGACATGACACCTACCAATTGCTGTGCAAGCTCAGTATCAGGATTTGCTACTAATTTAGTCACCATGTCTTTGAAGGTTTGCTTTGCCTGCTCCTCAAAAAAATCTTTCTTTCAAGTCCTCCTTGTATCGATCACGCTTCTCGTACATTCCGGCCTACTCCTCGCCGAATCCTTCTTTCCATCTTAGCCTTGATGAGATGCCTCGTACACGACCAGGGTGCTCGGGGTTACCAAGACCAAGAGTAAGGATATCCCGCTCCCTTTGTGGCCTGGCACTTCCTTCCTTCACATGAGCTGCCGCCTCATAAATATTTTTCGCGGCTTCTTCAACCATTGAATCAGAAAAAGATGCACTTGACTCGGATATTTCTCTTGGTTTGCGAGCACGAAGCCAGTTCGCGCTCCTTTCGCCAAGTTCCTCAGACAACACTGGCAACCCTGCTACCTTCTTCGCAGCCTCTTCTTCCCTCCATTTGGGAACCTGCCGCTTGTAACCACCTGTGCCAAGGTGGTGGTGGTACTTGTTCTTCTTAGCAAATGCTGAGTTCGCTTGGCTCCGGGCCAAGAATTCTGGGTTAGTCTTCTGCTCTTTGAAAACAGCCCACTGACCTTCTGTAATATTGTACTTGCTGGTGGGGTCCATCCCTGTCTTCACATATTTGCTGTTCAATTCAAACCTCCAGTTGCGAAATGTGATGGCCAACTGTCTCATTGCATAACCCTTCACGAGTTCCTCTGAACCCCAAGGCAGAACAAACTTCTTTGACAACTTTTGCCACAAGTTTGCCTTGACCGAATCTGGCACATCTTTCCACTGAGATATTGTGATATCAAGATTATCCCTAACTAAGAAACCTATCGCGTTCCGAAACTTACCTTGCACCTCTTGTGGAGTTAGGGGCTCTCCTTTTGCACTTACGTCTAGCACCCTATATGTGTTACTATCCCACTTGTTTGATCCCCTGTCACCTCGTTTTCGATCACCCAGTTTCCTCTTCCTTGATTCTTCAGTGCTCGTATCGGTAGGTTCTGGCCCTTCGTCTTCATGTTGCAATTCTTCTTCTACTAGTTGTCGCATTTGAGACACGACCTCCTGTTCATAAAATTGGGCGCACACATGAAATCATGGATGAGTACATATATAGATAGAGGGGATTCGTTGAACTCCGTGTATATTACATCGTCTTCTCGTGGATCGTAAGTAGGGTCACGCTCCATTTCATGACGAGCCTTCCTATCTACGCTGGGACACGGATCACTTGGACTTTGATATTGTTGCTCACTCGGCTCGTTATGTTGAGAGGACTGTGATGGTGAAGTCGTCATCGCGGTAATCTAACATAAAATATAACTCTAATTAAACTAAATTTTATGAATGTGTTGAAACAAAGTTCATCGAGCTTGCATATATCACATCGCACATAGCACATCGCATATATACATCTCCCCTTATAATTTTTTTATTTTAGCATTTTACATTTGAAATAAGATATGGCATATATATCACATATCACATATATCACAAAAATTTAAATACACATGATAATTGGAGAAATTAAAATACACATACCACATATATAAAAAAATAAAATACACATGATAATTAAAACTATTTAAACAATATGAAAATGTCTTCGTATATGCAATATTGTTTCCCAATATGAAAAACCAAACTAATATTTAAACAATATGAGAATGTCTTCGTATATGCAATATTGTTTCCCAATATGAAAAATCAAACTAATAATTAAACAATATGAGAATATCTTCGTATATGCAATATTGTTTCCCAATATGAAAAACCTAAAACAAACCTAACTAAACAATTAAATCCTAATTAAACAATATGAAAAGCCTAACTAATAAACTAAAAGCTATTTAAACTAAAATCTAATTAAACAAAAAAGTCCAAGTGGCCGGCCCACTATGTAAAAAATGTCTTCGTATATGCAATATTGTTTCCCAATTTGTATAAGGACTCAAATACACTCGTATAAAGAAACCGCACAATTTGTTTCCCAATTTATTTTATTATTTTTGTGCAGCAATCATTTTTATAAAAAAACGAAAACTCAGCACTATTTATTTCTTTCGAAAATACAAAATCATTCCCTAATGAAATTGGGCCGGCCCACTTGGTAGCAGGCCGGCCCACCAGCCGCGAAGCCGCCAGGGCGCAGCCGCCGCATCGCCCGCTGACGCCGCCGCAGAGGAGTGCAACAAGGGCCTCCCGCGCGCTCCACCCATCCTCGTGCTCCCATCCTCACGTAGCACCTCGGGCCACGTCGCCACCGCGCGCCTAGCATCGCCGCGTCGCCACCATGCGCCTAGTATCGCCGCATCGCCACACGCCGCGCGCGCCAGTCGCCGCCGTGGACCACACCAACCCAGGTAGGGCGGGAGGCACCTGCACATAGTATAGGGAGGGAGCTCGGTGGAGTGCGGTACGGCGCGGCACGACGGAGGCGCGGCACGGGGCGACGGGGACGTGGCTGTGCGGCACGGCGGCACGGCTGCAGCGAGGTGCGTGGTGGGGCGAGCGCACGGCTGCGGCAAGGTCACAGCAGCGGCTAGGGCACGCGCGCGGCTAGGGCACGGAAAAATCGGGTAGCCTGACGGCGTTGGGGAAGAAATGGCGGGCTCCTCTAGACTTAGCAAAATTTCGGACGGGAGCGCGCGTTATATACTGGGAAGATTAGTACTGGCGGTTGTCCTAAGGAACCGCCAGTGTAAATATCTGTACTGGCGGTTGTCCTCAGGAACCGCCTGTGTAAATTATTTACACTGGCGGTTCACATTGTAAACCGGCAGTGTAAATAATTTACACTGGCGGTTCCTGAGGACAACCGCTAGTACAAATATTTTTAAATTTAATTTTCACATTTATGTGATGTTTTATATTTATATTTATGCACATGCACATTATTTTTTGTTATATTATATTTAGGGTTTAGCTAGGTTTCTAATTAGCTTGGTTTAGCTAGGGTTTAGCTTGGTTTAGCTAGGGTTTAGGGTTTAGCTTGGTTTTTAATTAGCTTGGTTTAACTAGGGTTTAAGGTTTTTAGGGTAAACATGTTCAAATAGAGAAATGTAAACATTTTAAAATAGATAAATGTAAACATGTTAAGTGTAGCATAGGATACATATTGAGATAGAAAATGGATTACATGACAAATGACAAATAGAATCTAGCCAACTACTGTTTTTCCTTGTCCATCGGGGCGCACCCATGGCAACGAACTTTGTGGGATGGTTCGCTCAACGTGTCTTATCTTCACTGGATGGTCTACAAAGAGAGACATGTCGCTAAATTGGTTAAAATCCTCCAGATCAGTTACACCATCAACTCTTAGAGCTTGTTGCTTTCCAGGGAAAACTATATGTTTTGGCTTGTCGGAACTTTTCTTCTCATTTTTAGAAAGGATTTGTTCAGCATAGAAGACCTGTGCGGCACGGTTAGCAAGGATCCATGGGTCATCTTTGTAACCTACCTTACTTAGATCAAGAACTCTGAGCCCATAGTTGTCCACTGTGACATGTTTATCTTCAACCCATTGGCATCAAAACACAGGTATCTGAAATGTACCATAGTTGAGTTCCCATATGTCCTCAACGAAGCCAAAGTATGTACTAATCTCACCAGTTGCATCATCTATGGCTTCGCATCGAACACCACTGTTTTGTGCCATGCTCTTTTTGTCCTTGGACTTGGTACAAAATGTGAAGCCACTGATGCCGTAGGTTTGCCATGTTGTGACCTGGCGTGATGGTCCACACGACAACTTCTTGATGGTTTGTTCCTCAAACGTTTCCCCATTTGGTATTTCTTGCTTCCTTAGCCATGCGATGAACCGACGCTTGTGTTCCTGCTTGACACAATCGTCCGAGTGCCCACCATTATGTTGGCAAAGATCATTCATGTGACGCTCGATCAAAGGATCCATTATCGAGAGCTGATGCAGGATGCTATAGTGTGCTTCGAGGATTACCTTGTAATCTGACGGGATAAAAGATTTCCGTCCAGTCCTCCCACTTCCATGTAGCCTACCATTGTGTCATGACGGGGGCAAACCTATTTCAATCTGGTCTTTTAGGACACTATTGCAGAATGGGCCACCATAAACAATGGCCTCTTCGGTACAGTACCCTTCTATCATGGACGCCTCAGGACGAGCATGAGTTGATACATAGCCATTCAGTACTGACATGAAACGCTCATAAGTCCACATCTCATGCAAATACATGGGCCCCAATGCCTCTATTTGCGGCACTAAGTGCGTCACAAGGTGAACCATTATATCAAAGAATGATGGGGGGAAACACATCTCAAGCTGTGACAGAGTCTCCACCGTGAATTTTTAAAGTGACGGCAGCTCATCGCGGTCAATAACCTTCTGTGAGACCTTGTTAAAAAAGTAGCACAACCTGGTGATTGCCATCTTTAAGAACACCGGATTTATAGCCCTGATGGCAACAGGGAGGAAAGTAGTCAGCATGACATGACAATCATGTGAGTTGTAATTGGTCAGTGTAAGGTCTTTCATTGACACAATACTCCTTATGCTAGAGCAGAATCCAGATGGAACTTTTGAATTTTTCCACCACACACACATCGCACGTTGCTCCTCTATGTTGAGGTTGTAACTTGCTGCCGGGAGGTGATACTTCCCATTTTCTAGAAGAGTAGGGTGCAGTTCCTTTTTTATGCCCAAATTCACCATGTCCATACGTGAGTTGAGTCCATCCTTAGTCTTGCTCTTTATGTCAAACAACGTGCCAAAGATGCTTTCGAAGACATTCTTTTGAACGTGCATACCGTCGATCGCGTGTTGTATGTCTAACTCTTTCTAGTATGGCAAATACTTGAAGAAAATAGACATCTTCTTGAATGTAGCCCCTGGAGTTGGTTTCACATCCTTTCTGGGTTTTTCGTCTTTTTTCTTCTTCCCAAAAATAAATTTGATGTTGCTGACTATTCTAAAAACTGTTTGACCTTTACTGTTACCCGATGGAGCAGTAGAATGCAGTTCATCATTATTGTCAAAGTAGTTATCCATCTTTCGCAAGCGGTACCTGTGCCCTTTCAATAAGAACCGTCTGTGCCTCATGTACACTATCTTCTTTGATGCATCAAGGAACACGTAAGAGGTTCCATCTATGCAGATTACGCATCCAAGCTTTCCCTTGAACTGCCCTGATAATGTAAAGAGAGTAGGATAATCGTTGATGGTCACAAAAATAATTGCACACAGTGTGAAAGTTTCTTGGCGGTACTCGTCCAATATTTCGACTCCTGTTTCCCACAATATTTTCATGTCCTGCATTAACGGCTCCAAAAATACGTCTATGTCAATGCCTGGTTGTTTAGGTTCAGAAATAAGAATGGTTAGCATAAGGTATTTAAGCTTATGCATCAACCAAGGTGGAAGGTTATAGATGGTGAGGATCACCGGCCATGTGCTGTGCTTGCTTCTCTTCTCGGCAAATGGATTCATTCCGTCCGTACTCAGAGCGAACCTAACATTTCGTGGCTCCTTAGCAAATTCTGGATGGTTGGCATTGAAATCTTGCCATTGCTTGCCATCGGCTGGATGTCGTAACTTTCCATCGTTTTTGTGCTCATCTGAAGCAGGCCAGCTCATAAGTTGGGCATCCTCAGCGTTTGCGAACAAACACCTCAATCGATCAATCACGGGAAGGTACCACATCACTAGAGCAGAAATTTTCTTCTGCGTGTAGTAGTCTACTTCTTCTTTATCTTTTCTGGTGGGTTGGGTCTTTTGTTGGGTCTTCTTTTGCTTCTTCCCCGTACACACGGTGGTGGCACAATCTTGCTCTCGATAGTCTTTATTTGTCTTGTATCTACTTGCACCATAATTAGGACAACTATCCAAGTCTTTGTATTCATCACCTCGATATAGCATACAATGGTTTCTACATGCGTGGATCTTTTCGACACCCATTGTAAGCGGATTGATTATCTTCTTTGCGTAGTATGTGTTAGCAGGAACTCTATTCTCCTTTGGAAGCATGTCTGCGAGAATACTCAAGAACGCATCGAAGCCAGCATCGCACAAACCATATCGGACTTTTACCATCAATAACTTTAGCACTGACCGCAACGTCGTGAAATCTTTCGTGCAACCCTTAGACTCATCGAAAAAAGGCTCTTGTGCAGCCTTCCTCATTTCCTCCATACCTTTCATGAAGAAAATAGATGGATCTAGATGATTACGCAATATTACATTTAAGACGTCTGCATCTTCCTCAGCACTAACATTGGGCGGACCGTCAGCATTAGGCACAACAGGTTCACTCTGAGGACAAGGTGTTTGTCTCTCCTGTATGAAATGACATCCGTCAGCAAACATATCTGCACCATCGACACCAATGTTCATAGAAGTACCAGTTGTGTAAGCTGCAGAGCTACCCTCTCCATGCTTTGTCCAAATCAGGTAATTCTCCATAAATCCTCGGCACACGAGATGAGAAAATATTGCTTTCGTGTCATCAAATACGATAATATTCTTGCAGTCTATGCATGAACAATATATGTGCTTCGTATTTGACCTCCAAGCATGAATCTTAGCGGCATCGATAAACCTCTGCACCTTAGGTATGTATGATGGATCAACTCGTGATAAATTGTAGATCCAAAATGACCTCTCTGTTATTAACTGTAAAAATATAATGAGTTTATTATGACCAATGCAAAATAAAAATGATTGTTTATAGATATTATTTAATTAACGAATCTTTTTTCCAGCAACCTTGTTCGAAGAAATACGGATGAAAACTGTTCACTTGAGAATTTTTGAATTTGTAGACCTTTGGAACCTTAGTTTACTAAAATTTAGAGGAATAATGTGTGTTAAGACTCATTCTCAGTGTCAAAGATTGAATATTTTGCAAATAATAAACATAATTTATAATATAGGCACCAAATTAAATAGAAGAATAATGTGTTCCAACAAAGGATTGAATATAGACACCCAATTAAAAAAATAGAAAAAACTAAAAAAAACTAGCCCTCCCTACATGAATATACAAGAGTACACACCATTCATCAAAAAACTAATATAACATAAATTGAGAAGTAATCATGAAAAGGGAGAGAAGAGATACACTATCTAACCTTCATAAACAACCTAATTTGAATAAATAAAGGCAATAACCTAGCAATCATTCTCTCTAACTCATGGGAAACCCGAGATCCAAAAAATGGCTTAAATTGAGCAAAGTAGATTAAATAGAGACAAAAGATACATAAACTGACATTTCTTAGCAACCTCCTCAAAAAGAAATGAAGAAGAAAACCTCCCCCCTTGTATTTTGGCAGATCCGGACCTCTATAAATGCTTCCAATGGCGGCTGGCTGCGAGTAAGTGTTCGGTCGGGGGGGAGAAGAAGGGATATTTATAGCAGATTTCACACTGGCGGTTGGCCTAACGAACCGCCAGTGAAAATCAATTAACACTGGCGGTTTTTTTAAGCTAACCGCCAGTGAAAATAGTACCTTAACACTGGCGATTGGCTTAGCTCAACCGCCAGTGTAAATGATGTTTACACTGGCGGTTTTCTTAAGCCAACTGCCAGTAAAAATAGTACGTCAGTGTAAATGGTGTTTACACTGGCGGTTCCCTTAAGCCAACCGCCAGTGTTAAGTTACGATTTTCATTGGCGGTTGGCTCAAGAAAACCGCCAGTGTTAATTAGTTTTCATTATCGGTTCTTAACTCTGGCCCTCTATTTTATTTGCAATAGCGGCCGGTGAATGAAACCGCCAGTAAAAAAAATACCCGGCGCCACTATAGAGCTCCTGTGTACTAGTGGAATGCAAGTGCTGCAGATCGCTTAAGGCAAAAGCATGTTGTTATGCTTGTATTGCTGCTGGTGCCACGGACACAATCTGCAAGAACACTTGTTGTTTCCCATGTGTTCTGTCTGATTCTGGTAATTTCACTAAACTCAATCTGTTCAATGCCTTTTATATATCTACATTCAACATTTGTATTTGTATCATGTATATCATAGACACTAGTAGAGAAATGACTTTCGGTTTGCACTTTTAGTCTCAGTTGTGTTAGGATCCGAGACTAATGTGAGCATTAGTCCTGTGTCTAAATTTTAGAGGTACCAAAGGCCCTTTTATCCCTGTTGATAACACTAACTTGGGCTAAAAGCCATCGTTTAGTCCTGGTTGGTGTCACCAACTTAGACCAAATTAAGGTCATCAAACTGGTACCAAAACCTGTTTCCAACCAGGATTGAAGCTCACATGTGTACTAGTGGGAGTAATACATATGTGGCCTTCTATGCAATATCATTAAAGTAGTTTGTTGATTTCACGTCCAATCTCAGCAACTTCAAGCATATTACTTGCAACAGGATGACATCTATATACAATATTTTACTTTTTAAATTAATTCATGCGCTAATGGTATTTCCATATTTAATTTCACAGTGGTTGCTAAGATGGAAGAAATGGCAGCAGTTCCTAAGATGGAAGGAGAATCCTAAAACGTTATGCTAGCTTATTGATACCAGCATATGGATGCCTTTCATATCGTTGCTTTGCTAGCTTCGGCTATGACCAAGTTATGTTAATGTTTATCTCCAATAAATTGTTGACCGTATAAGGCAACAACCTCTAGTCAATCCATCCCGTTGGTCTCAACTATTTGAATGGCGTGTATGTGTGTGGGTGTGTGCGCTCACAAGCCTATTTATTTCCTCTTGATGCTTGTAATAGGGCCATAGACAGTGTCCACCATTGTATGTGTCATGAACGGCCTAATATATATGTCTATATATTGTCTCTGGCCTTAGCAATTTTTTGGATCATGATTATTATTATATGTGTATGCACGATATTTACTCAATTTATTCTCCGAAGATTTTTTATGTTTTTGTTTGTTTTGTACTACGGGCAAATAGGGTTCCCAATCCTAGTAGGAAAGCCAAAGGGGAAGGAAACTTGGTTGATTTCTGGGATGCTAACACCTTCCACGTGTTCTCGGAATCGGGAGACTTGGTGCTAGGGGAACAGTACAACAATCTAAATGTGGCACAGTTGAGAAAAGACAGCCTTAATCACAGGGAAGAAGGGTCCGCTAAAAAAAACAAGGACAAAGAGATGTTCACTAGTACATAATTCTTTTTAGGTGGCATCACACTTTTTTAAATGGAAACCGGCCACCCGAGCGACCGCCTCGGTTAAACTTTAACGAAGACGATCACGTTGAATCGAACAGTTTTCCTAATAGCTGATTAATAATGGAGGCGGTAACTATAACTCAACTGCCTCCATTAATGGAGACGGTCCGCTTAAATCAATCATCTTGGTTAATAAATATTAATTAAGGTCGTTAGCTTAAAGTAAGCACCTCCATTAGTTTTTTACTGAGATGGTCGTTCTAATGTTACCGCCACCATTAATATGTGATCAGCATAGGCATTTTTTCTTACAATGCCGACCTCTGTTATTACTTATTGCTGTAGTTATAAATGAATCCAACCGCCGCCCCCCCCCCCTTCTTCTTCCTCGCGGATCCTCTTCTAATTTTTAGGGTTCTGGAGAAAAATTTATTGGGAGAAGTTTTGTTCTTGGTTTATTGATGGAGGACACCGCAAAAGGTAGAAACACAATCCAAGACTTATGCTCTCTCTAAATCATCATTTGGGGCTCTCCAGATCTAGATCTAAATCCACCTTTTCGTGGACACTCCAAATCTGATTCATCTCTCTTTTTGTAATACAGTTTTTTGTTGCAATAAGGTTTGTAGGTATGGACACCAAGTTCGAATGGATGTACTAAATGAAGAAAATGGAATTGTACTGCCTGGTTCATTTGATGAAGTTTTACTACTACAAAAAATTTAACCGTGGCGGTTATCTCAACCGCCTCGGACCTAAGGTCACGGTTAATCGTGGCCTTAACCGAGGCGGTTGGGCAACCGCCATGGTTAATCGTATTAACCGAGGCAGTTGTTTTAAGATAACCGCCTCAAATAATCAAATTAACCAAGACGGTTATCTTAAAACAACCGCCACTTTTAATGGATTAACAGTAGCGGTTATCTTAATATAACCGCCACCGTTATTATTTTCTAGGAATAAAAAAATGTTTTCGCAATATTTGAATTTGGATTTGAAACCGAAATTTCTGATATTCACATACATCCAAAGTAGAAAAATGCACGTACAGAGTATAAACACGTAAATCATATTTAGTCTTATGTCGTACGTATGTACATCCCCCGTATGTCACCGTCAATATTACAAAATGTTTACTTCTAAACTAGGACATGACATTATAGTTTCAGCACGGCATAATTAAGCTAATCGAAAATGTCCGGCAATCTGTAATCATCCATGTTTAGACCGCTAGTTCTCCAGTTGCGCAGCTTCTCGTACTTATCCGCTGTCGCGAGCTCGTTTGTAGGATCGAAGAACTTACCTCCCACATGACAACAATCGTCCGTGACGCACTTGCAAATGTTAGCTATTGTTTGCTTGATGTTTCTATCATCCAGTTTTTTCTTTTTCCACTGTTTTATTGATTTCCTAAGCTGACGCCAGCCCTGGTGGTAACTTTCGCAAGCCCTGAGGAACTTGCAAACATAGTATCCCCGCAGGACTAAGCCAAGTGGTTGCTTGGCACACTGCATGGAAAATAGAAGTAATGTAAGATACAGGATATTATCCGTGGCGGGTAGCAGTGCATGGTAAGTACTCGTACCGGGAATTCTCTCCTCAAGGCCAAGTGTGTGCCAAACTTCTTCTTCTGTCTCTTGGACCTCCGATCATAGGTGGTGGGGTCTTCCATGTATATCCTATATGCGCTATATATATGGTAAAACACTGGTGTTAACTTATATGACAAACACTAGTAGTGCAAGCGTGTGTTGTTGTCACTTACTATCGCAGACATTGCTCGAAATCCTTATACCCTTCTTTGTCACTCGGGTTCCGCAAGGAATCAAATATGATGGCCTTTCCATCCTGAAGATAGATGACAAGTAAAATCCAGTGGCTGCTGACTCCCAAGCTACACAATTGAATCAATATGGAAAGATACACCCATAAGTTATAGTACTTTTGACCCATAAGTTATTGTACGTATCATTTTGACATACCCGAACTGGTGGGCTGCAAAGATACACCCATTCTCTGGGATCTTCTTCATGACATGTAAGAGGTATTGTCCCTTTCTGTACTTGATCTCTTCTATCAATCTCGCACGGACTTCCGCTTTCTGCAACCCTTCCAAGTTCACGAGTTCAGGATGCGTGTCCGGAATTCTGTGGCCAATTATTACCCTCTGGCTAATATGCATAGGAGATAGGTACAAAATAGGTTTGCCTAGTTCCTTGCATACATATGCTTGCATCCTAATGACATAAGTTGTCGTCATGACATTGTTAGTTTGATCGTCTTCAATTAACATACCTATAGCGATTCAAAGATACAATATAACTTACATGGCAAAAAGAGTCACTTGGACGACGTTGAGATCCTTACGCCGCAGCAGCCTATGCACGTCATGGAATTCAACAGGCATGTAACTTTCATCATCCTCCAAGTAGAAGTACACCTGCGGGACCTTCACAACGAACTCCTTCATGCCCAGCTTTGCAGCATGTATATACCAGATGTGGAACCTCCAAACCTCCTATGGCTCCTCCAAAAGATCGCCCAAGGTCAACATGAATTTGCCATTCTCGAAGTTATCTGGGCAATCTGGACTTAGGGGCCAAAATTTAGGCGGGGTTCGCTCCCTGTAGGGGCACCATGAAAAAAGAATGTTACGTGCATCTACGCGCACTTAAGCTGTTGAAGATGTTTAGTTGCCATAAGCATACATACCTTTCGAACGCCGTAGAGTACTTGAACTCTTTGGCTAAGTTGGACACCGCCCATTGCTCCGTGGTGAGGTGGGGAGGTTTGTTCGTGGTGAGGTCGGCAGGTTTGTCCCTAGCTTCATCATCCGATTTCTTCAGTGCTGAAGGACATTTCCCACTGCCCTGGGTTGGGGGTGGTGCCTCGTTGCCCGATGGACCCCCTGTTCCTCCTTGAGGGCTGCTCTTGTCGGGACGCGGTAGAGGACTATTGTCTGGGCCTGTAGCGTCGTACTTGTCATCGTTGTCGTCGTCAGAGTCGTCACCGCCATCGTCATCGCCACCATCCGGTGGAGACGAGTGTGGCGCCGTGGGATGCAATGGCGGAGATGACTGGAATTCCAAGACGATGTCTTCCTTGTTCCACAGAACAAACGATGCGATAGTATAGCCGAGGTACTTGACCCCTTCTTCAGTTGGGTAGTCGAGTTCTTCTTCATCGTAATCTTTATGGGTCCAAAGGATCTCTACCTTGGCATAGTCATGCGGGATCGGCCTGTTGTTGTATGTGGCACCGCTTTCCTTGGGGTACACTAGTCCATTAGCAACAACCTTCTTATTCGCCATCTTGCGTCCGATTGGAATATAGAGCGTGCATTCCCTCGGCTCCACGATGTCATCGACCGGGTACCTGCGGATTCCTCCGGCTGTCGACGAGCCTGGAACTATTTGCTGACTCGCAGGTAGTTGTACACCAGCCTGCACAAACATCTGTGCCCGCAACTCCACCATCTTGGGGTCGGTGCTAGTGAAAGCCTCCTGTATTGACTTGCTGATCATCTCTTGCATTGTTTCATCGTGGCATTTTTGGATGAGCCCTTCCTTGTATGCCTGCCTCGTGTGCTGTGTCCCGGCGTCAAACTGCCAAGACTCCATATTTTTCCAACTCTGCCTTGAGGCCCGGATGCGGCCCCGGTGCTCAGGGTTGCCCAGTGCCTCGGTCAGTACATCGTGATCCCTACGAGGTTTGAACTCCCCCGTCTGAGCAGCCTTAGTGATCTTGAGTACAGCCTTCTCTGCTTCCTCGGCTTTTTCCTCATTGTATTGAATCTTGCCCTCCTTCAGCTTCTTCGGCCTACGGGCATATAAGTAGTCGCGTGACCTCTCATCGATGCCTTGTAACGGGTAGCTCTGCCCGCTCGCTTATGCCTTCCTTCCTTCTTGGCGCCACTTGGGCCTCTTACCGGCATACCCGGTCATGCCTAGGTGGTGGACAAGCTCATTCTTCTTTGTGAGCTCCGAGAACTTCTCGCCTTTGCGCTTTGCTTCATCGGTGGTCATCTTCTCGATAAACTCATCCCAGATGTGCCGCTTTATGAAGTTGTAGTCTTCATATGGTGTCTTCCCTTTCTTCACATACTGGGTGTTGAGTTTGGATCGGAAGCTACGAAGAGCTTTGCCTGCCAGGAACAACGCATGGCCTCTGCACACGGCTTCATCATATTGTTCGGGTGGATACTAGAAACGTCTCTTCACGTCAGCCCACACTTTGTCCTTCAGAGTCTGCGGCACTTTCCTCCAATCTAAATAAGTGATAGACACATGTTTCCTTACTATGCAAGAGCATTGGTTGCTGAAGGTGCCGATAACTGTTTGTGGCTCCAAGTGCTCTCCCTGCGGCCCTATCTTGGTTATGGCATGCACCTTCTTCGAAACCTGGTGCCTTCCGTGCTGGCCCCTCTTTAATTCTGACTTTCCACTCTTGGAGGTTGTCTTTTCTGATGAAGCGCCCGGGGACGGACCGGATTCATGCCCCTCATCACCAAACTCCAAACGCAAAGGTGGCACCGGAATCTGTATACACGATAGGAGCTCACATTAGCTGTATACATAGTACATGCGAGCCCGTCGATGGTGTGTTAGTTGGACACTTACGCGGCCCTCTTCATCTTTTGGTCCACGACCTGGGGTGCAAGATCCTTGAGTATAGTAGTACAAAAGTAGGAGGTACAGTAGTAGCAGAGTAGCAAATAGAAGTAGAGTTAGATTAGTTTGTGTAGTACATTAGTAGTAAGCGTATGAGAAGAGTAGGAATAGGAGGAGGAGGAGTAGTTGAGCAGTAAGTAGGAGTAGGATTAGTAGAGTATAGTAGTACAAAAGTAGGAGGTACAATAGTAGCAGAGTAGCAAATAGTAGTAGAGTTAGAGTAGAAGTATGTACAGTACAGTAGTAGTAAGCATAGGAGTAGAGTAGGAATAGGAGTAGTAGTAGAGTAGTAAGTAGGAGTAGGAGTAGTAAGTAGTAGTACAAAAGTAGTAGTAGAGTAGGAGTAGGAGTAGAGTTAAGTTTCCCTAAGTGCCTCGCAAAAGTTCACAGCAAGTCAAAAGGCAAGAAGAATCCAAAACAGATGGCAGGGAAAGCAAAAGAAAGCATGGAAACTATACAGGGAGATACAAATCATGTGGTGTCTGAAGGAATCAAGGGATCTGGTGCAAGAGATACAAATCATGTTTATCTCAAGAAGCTCGAAAGTTCAATTCAATAAAGCTGGCAACTCAACTACACTTACATCCAGTTAGAGTAGGGCAGGACAGCTAAGAGTAGTAATAGAGTATAGAAGTAGAGCCAATAGTAGGAGTATAGTAGGATTAGGAGTAGACAAGTAGTAGTAGGACTAAAATTCAGTTAAAATTCAAATAAAATTCAGTTAGAGTAGGGTAGTATAGCTAGTATAGAAGTAGAGCTAAGAGTAGTAGTACAGTAGGATTAGGAGTAGACAAGTAGTAGTAGGAGTAAAATTCAGTTATAATTCAGTTAATGCTCACAAAAACAATAATATACATGCATGAAAACATCAATGCAGCCATGCATGTAGACATCTCTTTACTTCCTGCACTTTTCCCTATCTTTTCTTCTACTTGTGATCATATAATAAAATGATGCAGAATGGACCAAGGGACTCCTGAACTCATAGACCGAACAGGCTGAATATGATGGAGATACCCCAGAAGTCTAGCTACACTGACATTTTCTCTGAGATCTCACTAAGAACTCAGTCACTGACATTCTTTTTGCGGAACTAACAACCAAATTCTCAAACGATTGGCAAATTCTCAGTTAATAACCTTAGTCATCATAGGCAGTGGCATTTGCTTTTCCTCAGAATCTCCCAAACGCATCACAGGCAGCATTTTCAACTGAAATTTGGGAAAATTGAAACAAAATTGAAACAAAAAAATGCATCATAGACATCACATCTAGGCAACACAGGGGAGAAGCTAGGGTTTGGCTCATGGCAGCAACAACGCAGGACGGAGACCGAGGCGCGCGGGCGGGGAAAGAGGTCGGTGAGGTCGAGCTCGCCGGCGAGCACGGGGAAGGAAGAGGCGCGCATGGTGGCGGGGCCGTGGCCGGGGCCGGACACGGAGACAGACGGAGACGGAGCACATGTCGGGAAAGGAGCACGGTGGCGGCGCACGGAGGTCGGGGTCCGGGACGGGGACGGAGACGGAGCCGGAGACGGGGGAGACGGAGCTAGGAGAGCCGCCGACCGGGAACAGAGAGCCGCCGGAGAACGGGCGCGCGTGGGTGGTTGCGCTAGGGTTCCGGTGGTGGAGCTCCTAGAAATGGAGGTGGAGGCGGGTGCAGGGGAGGGACGGAGGTGCAGGAAGGTGCAGAGGAGAGGCGGAGGCGCAGGCGGGGGTCGATGATGGCGGCAGCGGCGGCGGGAAAATCCGGCAGCCCTTCGGGGACGAAATCAGCCGCGCGGAGGAGTTGAATTTTAGGGCGAGGTGTAGAGGGTATATATAGATGGTGTTAACCGTGGCGGTTAACTAAAGAAAACTGCCATGGTTAATATTAACCGAGGCGGTTACCTTAGGATAACCGCCACGGTTAATTTTATTAACAGTGGCGGTTATCCTCAGTTAACCGCCTCAGTTAAGCCTTTTTGAATTTTTAAGTTTTTAGGTGTGATGTAAGAGTGATATAGAGTAGTAGTAATAGGAGTAGGAGTACAAGTAAGCGTAGTAGTACGAGTAGTAGTAAGCGCAGTAGAAATAGTAGCAAGCGTAGTAGTACGAGTAATAGTAGTAAGAGGAGGACTAGTAGAGTAGTAAGCGTAGTGTGAGTAGTGCTAGGAGTAGTAGTGAGAGAAGTGTAGGCCAGGATTAGTAGTGCAAGTAGAAGTATGAGTAGTAGCGTAGTAAGAGGAGGAGTAGTACAGTAGTAAGCGTAGTAGTATAGTAGTAGTAAACGTACGTAGTATTACAAGTAGTAGTGTAGTAGTAAGAGGAGGAGTAGTAGAGTAGTAAGCGCAGTAGTTGGAGTAGTAGTTGAGTATAAATGTGTGGCATACATGAAAAGTTCTCGTTAATCATTAGGTGAGTACATTGTTACATAAATGTGTTGCGTACATATCACTTTGGTGGGAGTGATCCTATGGTGGACTTCTTCTCACCGTCGGGGCGGAACCAAGGCTTTATCTTGTTCCTGCTCACGCGGTTCTCAACGATCTTGATCTTGCGTGGATGATCGGTAAATAGAGAGAACTCTGCGTAGTTGTTGTATTCTTCGGGACTCTGGACTCCATCGGCTCCCACGATCCTCTGCTTTCCTGAGACAACCACATGCTTGTTTGTCTCTTTGGGCATCGGATAGTAGGCTATCGCGACGCAGTTTGCGAGTACCCACTCATCATCTCTGTAGGTGACGCTTTGGAGATCAACGGTTGTTAGCCCATACTCATCCACGACCACGGACTTCGGCTTGACCCACTAGCACCGGAAGATGGGTATCTGTTGGTCATCGCCGTAGTCAAGTTCCCATATCTCTTCGATCTGCCCGTAGTATGAATTGATGTCCCCTGTCGCGTCATCGATGCCCTCATATCGAACACCGCAGTTTTGTGCTGCACCCTTCTTGTCCTTCTCTTTTGTGTGGAACCTGTATCCGTTGATGTCGTACCCTTGCCATGTGGTGAGTTGGCTAGAAGGGCCAGATGCTAGATTCGATTCTTCAATGCAATCGTTCGATATGTGCTGATTTTTTATCCATGTCGTGAAATGCATCTTGTGTTGCTTCTGTACCCACGCCTCCGTGTGTCTATCACTAGCGCGGCGCATCTCCTTCAGGTGCTGCTCAACCCACTTGTCCATTGACACTAACTGATTGAGGGCGGCGTGATGTGCATCTTGCACGATATCGCCGTCTATATCAGTTCGTACTTTTCTCCCGGTGCACCCCATCCCAGTTGTTCTGCCTTCATGCGGGTGGGCGGGCATCCCAATAGCATTTCCATTCCGGACGTATCTCGTGCAGCAGTTAACAGCCTCCTCTGTTGTGTACGCATTAATCATTGAGCCTTCTGGGTAAGCACGGTTATGGACGTATCGGTTGAGGGTGGACATGATCCGCTCATACGTCCACATCTGATGCAAGTATACAGGCCCCAATTCCTGTATTTGATCAACCATGTGCATCATCAAGTGTGGCATAATATCGAAGAAAGAGGGTGGGAAGCACATCTCAAGCTGGCAAAGAGTCTCTGCGATAAACTCTTTTAGGGCAGGCAGCTCAGCTTCATCGATGACCTTCTGTGTGATGCGGTTAAAGAAGTAGGACAAGCGCGTGATGACCATCTTCACGTACTCTGGACCGATAATCCTGATCACAATCGGAAGGAACACCGTCAGCATGACATGGCAGTCATGAGAGTTGAAGTGGGTCATTGTGAGGTCTTTCATCGAGACCAGGCTCTTGATGTTCGAAGAGAAACCGGTCGTCACCTTCACGGCCCGAAGCCATCGGAGGAAACTTGTGCTCTCATCTTTTCTTAGGTTATAGCTCGCGCCCAGAAGGTCCACTTTATTTCTGGCTTGTGACGCCGTCGGATGGATTTCGTGCCTGATGTCATGGTTCACAAGATCCAGACGTGACTTGAGACCATCTTTCATCTTAGTCTTCATGTCAAGCATGGGGTGTATCTAACTCCTTCCAGTATGATAGGTACTTGAAGAAACACGACTGCTTCTTGAATGGAACGGGGGCCGGGGCAGGCTCTACCTCTTCCTCTTCTTCATCCCGCTTCCTCTTCTTCCTCCGCTTCTTCGGGCCATCTTCCTCCTCTTTCTTCTTCTTCTTCCCAAACTCGACATTGATCCCCTGCACCATGTCAAACACCTTTTGCCCATACCCTGACCTATCCAGCATGTCAATTTCAAGCTCGTCACTGTAGTCGAAGTACATATTCATCGATGGATTCCTATACCTGTGCTTCTTAGGGAGGAATCGTCTATACCTCATATACACCATATTCTTCGATGCACTAAGGTAAGTGTAGCAGGTGCCATCAATGCAAACTACGCAACCGCTCTTCCCTTTAATCTGCCCTGATAGTGAAAAAAGACCGGGGTAATCGGTGATGGTGACAAAGATGATGGCATATAGAGTGAACTCCTTCTTATCGGACGCATCCATCATGTCGACCCCTTTCTCCCATAGTGTCTGCATGTCCTCCATCAAGGGCTCTAAGAACACGTCTATATCATTGCCGGGCTGCTTCGGGCCTGAAATAAGCATGGTGAGTAGAAGGTACCTGCGCTTCTGACATAGGTGTGGAGGTAGGTTGTAGATGATGAGGGTGACCGGCCACGTGCTATGCGTGCTGCTGGGGTCGCCAAAGGGATTCATCCCGTCGGTACTCAGTGCGAACCTGATGTTCCTAGGCTCGTCCCCAAACTTTGTGAACTTAGCGTCAAAATGCTTCCACTGCTTGCCATCGGACGGATGCCGCAGCTTGCCATCACCCTTCACACGTTCAGGAGATGCATGCCAGGACATAAGTTTGGCATCCTCTGGATTACCGAATAGTGCACGCAACCGATCGATGACGGGCAGGTACCACACCGATAGGGCAGGACTTTTCCTGAGTATATAACCCTTTTCTTCTTCGTCCTCAGGAGGCGGCTGTTTGTTGGCCTTCGCCTTCTTCTTCGGCCCTCTCGAGGGTACCTCCTCAACACCCGCGCGACAACCAGTATTTTTCTTGTAACGACTCGCGCCACAGCGCGGACAGCTCTCCAACTTTGCAAAGTCGTCTCCCCGAAATAGAATACAATGGTTAGGACATGCATGACACTTTCTAAGCTTCATTGCCACTGGCCGGATCAGCTTCTTCGCCCGATAGGTATTGGCGGGCACATTGTTACCCTCTGGGTAACTATCACCAAGGATACGTAACAGGTCGTTGAAGCAAGTGTCGGTCATCCCATGGCAAGCCTTCAACATAAGCAACTGGAGATTGAAACGGAGCACAGTCCAATGCTGTGGACATTTCCCCCTATCCTTGTACAGGGAATCAATTGCCGCCTGCTTCATCACTCTAAAATTCTCGAGCCATTTTGGATCCCCAAACAAAATATCATCGTGATCCTGATAGTTAGCAACCTACTCAATGAACTCTGCATCCTCCGGCAGCAACGTGTCAACGACAGGGTCACCATCCCATCGCAAGCGTTGGCGTCATCGTCTACCATGTCCTGGAGCAGATCACTGATCGTGATGTACTCACGTCTCGCATTGTCGTCATCGCCGGTGGCAGATGATGTCTGTTGTTGCTGTCTTCCGTCATTCATCGACGAGGAGCTTTCTGCTTGTGCATCTGCGACACTCAGATCTTTTCACCGTGATACTTCCACATAGTGTACTTTGGGTCCTTGATGTACCCATACCGTACCAAGTGTGATTGCACAACGTTGTCTTCCTGGATAAGCCGATTCTTGCAGTCATTGCACGGACAAATCATGCGATCTCGGCCCAGACTCAGACGATGCTTCTGCGCAAAAGGAATGAACTTCTTCCTCACATTGTCCAGGAAAGACAGATCCAGCCTTGATGTGTTGTACATCCAATTCTCCCTGCTCTCCATGACCTTCATCTTATATACAAACAAAGCAAATTGAAATGAAGTCGTATAGACGAGCGGTAAATCCAACTCTACAACTAATTGAAAAAGCATCTAAATACTCCCAAGTGTCACCCTTCACAAAATCCAACTCTAGATTCACTTACTCTCTCTCATCGTTTTAGATCTAGATCTAAACCGGCCACATTTCAAAAAAACTTCTATAAATCATGGAAAAGAGTGGAAAAGCAGATTTGGAGGGTAAGAATCAACCTCTTACGGTGCCACCCTTCACCAAATCCAAGGGCAAAACCTCCCCCCCTTGAAATGGCTATTTTTAGGGTTTTGAGCTCAAAACACCCAAAAATAGAGGAGAGGTCGCGGGGAGGAAGAAGGGGAGGGCTGATGTTTTATAGGCTCAGAGTTAATGGACGAGGTTATCTTAAATAAACCGCTATGGTTAATCAGCGATTAACAGTGGCGGTTGAGTTACAACAACCGTCACGGTTAATTCCTTTTCCGAGACGGTAATCATAATTAAACCGCCACGGTTAATACCTATTAACTGTGGCGGTTTTGTTACGATAACCGCCTCGGAAAAGGAATTAACCGAGGCGGTTGGGGGCGGCCAGCCCAGCCTTCGGCCAGCCCGTCTTAACCGAGGCGGTTTGCTGGGCTGACTGTCATGGTTAAGATTTCAGAAGTGTCTCTCAAAAGATTTTCTGTAGCAGTGTTTGTTAGGGCTGCAAAAGTTCACCGTGAGAAGACAAGAGCCCACGTAGACAGTGAGATGCAAGTGTACAGTCGCACAGCAGTCCGACTTTAATAGGCACTTATACAACGTTGCATCTTTTCTAAAACCAGTCACCCAAGAGGAATTATTTGATTGGTCTTCTCCGTGATTTTACAGGTAGGCTTCCTTTTGTACTACCGTTGGATGGCTAGCTTTTCACAAGACTCACCACAACCACCATGCAAACATTTTCTCTATGTATACACAGGAACTCAGTGAGCTCTCCATCACTCCATCTATTTACTCCCATCATTGGAGTGAGGTAAAGAAGTATACATCACCGACTCATTAGTTTGTTGCATTTGGAAGGAAACCATGGCTGCTGCCAAGTACCATGGTACCAAGTGCCTCCTCAAGTTCCCCTTCCACAGATTGCAAAATGGTAGTGATATAGTTTACATAGGTTTTCGTACTGGGTTTGGTCGTCATGGCCATTAATTACCGCCATGTTCCTCCTGCACATACTTGGTTCTTTACGCCGGTAGTCGAGCCATAGCCTCCTCCACAACATCATGATGGGAGTGAACACACTGTCCTACCCACTAGTGAGCTACACCAGGGTGGATGAATTCTTCCAACTACTACTACGTCGATGACTACGTCGTTTGGGCTGTCCTCATTCTTCTACTCCTGGGAAGCACGGACAACTTCACAGCTTTCTGCCTTGACGACGTCAACGACTGGAAAGACACCTCTTCAAGGGCTTCTTGGTGGTGTACATTGTTGTAAATATTACCATGTTGGAGAATCCTCATCCCTTCCCCTATACCTTGGCCCACTCCTGGCGATCCTGTCGGTGGGCGTCCAAAACTGTTATGTTAGGATTGCTTCGATGAGGATGGCGAGCAAGTTCTACCTCAACAACAACATGAAGGTGATTGCCGACTACATGGAGCATCTGGACAACCTACAGGCTACAGCAGGGGTCCTTCGATTCAGTGACCATGAAAGGCTACAAGTACATGGTCGCCGGTGAGAAGTACTGCATTAACCGGTCAGGGGGCAATCTATGGTACAAAGTACGAGAACAACTTGAAGGTGATTACCATAGAGATGTGGCAAAGCATGGGGAATCTGCTGCTGCCTGAGCCGGGGGGCATGTTCAAAGGCCTGCTCGTGGCTGGGGACAAGACGCACCAGCGGGCCTTCAGGGTCAATGAGGAAGAGCTTGTGTTTGTTCATTACTTATCTTACACAAGGTACTCTTACCTCTACTAGAAGGTTCGATACTTACCTCTCTGTCTGCCCATCATCATGTGTTGCCTATGCTTGTGGCTCACCTACCTCATAGTCAGGGATGACTCTCCCTCCCTGAGTGGCTTGACTATTCATCACACTTATCTTGGCGTTCCTTGAGGCATACGAGCTGTATTGATCTTTACATAGCCTCAGGTTGATTCAAGGTGGCACTGATAAGAAGCTATGTCATGACACCTCCTTACATACCAGTAGTATTCAATGAGATGATCATAGGACTTCTCCTGAAGCCTAGGGCATTTCTCCCGTGGAAGAAGAGAGTTGGGCAGTGGTTCTGTTTTTCTAAAGTAGTGCATGCCGTCTTAAAACTTAAGATGAAATATTAATACAAACATAACCTGTACGAGAGCACAGGTTGATGGACAAACGTTACATTTAAGGGGACATGCATACGCCCATAAATACAACACAGGCTTGAGTTATGATAATACTTCTTTCGTTCTTAAGGAGCATCTGTAACACTGGAGACAGTAGTCAATGACGTGAAGCGTGCTAATTCTCGAAGGAAAGCTTCAGCATGCTCCTTCTTCACCGTGACAAATAACGAAGTGGCCCCGTCTTTCCCTTTGCAGTCAGGTAATAGGAAAAAACTGGAATGCAGGGCAGGTCCTCGGGTGCAGAGGGGCAGTGCGCAACCCATGCCGGTCTCCCGCCACCAAAGTCAGTTTCGTGGAGGCCAGGATTTCTCCATGAAGTTATAGGTAGCGCCTTGTATGGAACCTGACCTGCATATTGCTCTGGGCAGCTGCTGCCCCTGTTATTTTTTAACTGGTCACCTGACTGGTTGATCAGCTTCACCAGGTGAATGATATCTCCATGCGCTACCGTGCCACTCTTTGCCATCACAATTTCCATGGTTATGCAATTTCCATAGTACGCTTTCTTCAGGCCAACATGCTTGCGCACATTAGCTGCAAACAGAAGTAACGCAGGGGCGTCGGGGTCCGACGTTGTTGCGCGGGTATGGAGCTGCCACATTAGGGCAGTGACAGTGTCGAACACGGTACACACTTGGCCATTGAAGCGGATGCGGAATTCATCCTTGATGCGGCTGACCATGCTCGATGGGATAGTGATGTCAAGGCAGGCAAGGTGGGAGAATGGAACCACATGAGGCAAAACCAGTTCCAAAACTTTATCGGCTCGGAGTTCTGGGAGTGAATCGACCGACCTGACTGGAAGAACTGCAGGAGATGGTAATCCACGGGCAAGCTCACCGATGGCCTGTAAGAATTGGCCCATCCCAGCACCATCGGCGACAGCGCGGTGCCACGTAACCCCAAGCACAAATCCCCCGCACGAGAACTCCGTCACCTACAGCAGCAACAGCAAATGATAATCAGTACAGCGTGGTTCCATGTCGCCCCAAGCAAAAGTCCACTGCACAAGAACCTCTCCGTCACCTGCATCATCAGCAAAGGACGATCATGAGTGAGACTACCGGCGCAGAGGTGGTCGTCTGGATAGTGGACGGTGAGCTCATATGGCAGGTCGTTGGAGAATATGATTTCTTTTAACGCACAGCCTGCAGATGCAGCGACGAACACCACACCATCACCGCTGCACTGGATGTGGCTGGCTGCCGCATCACCGGAATCAGAAGTTGCTACAAGGCGGCCAGCAAAAGGTTAGTAGTGGACTAGTGCTTGCGACAAGGCTCTGCTTATGGTCACCATGGTCTCGTGGATTGGGTGCTCGAACGCAAGTACCACGGTGCACGTTGATCCATGGATCTTGTCAAAGGACGAGAGCTTGATTACGCTACCACAGCCACTCGTTGTCACCGGCTCCGATGGCTGGACAACAATCGGAGTGGACTTCCCCACCATGGTATTCATTGCCATTTGCGTAGCGTGAGCAAGAGACTAACTAGATGTGCATCATAGCCCGAGGCACGTTGGGGTGTGTGTATGTGTGTCTCTACTGGACATTCAGTTGTTCTAGTGCAGAGCCAACAACCGGCTATTTGAAGGAAATGAAACAAAGGCAGCAGCAGTCGATCAGGTTAGCCTGTCGCTCATTCAGTTGTATGTTGTTCGTTATTTACTCTTCCATCTCATATCGTATGTGTAAAGGACCAACATGCTAGGCCGGACAAACCAACAACCACGAACCACGAGGAGATACGTACATCGGATTTTGTGCCTTTTTTTTTTGTAATGAGAGCTCAGTTGGTGAGAGAACGACTGGCCGTTTTCTTATTTCTACTGACGCTTGGTAGTAACCAGGCTGAAGAAGAGAAGCCTGTTTTTTTTCCTTTTGTGCTTGCACGCCCCGTGGTGCACTCAAAATACAAAAATGGGCAACTACAAACGCAGCACCAAACAAAAGAATTGTGCTGTTTTAGGTGGAGACGAAGATCGAGGCAAATATATCGTCTGGCACCCCGGTGCTCATCCTATTGTTGCTCGTCAGCTTACAGTCTAATTTTGATATACGGCAACTAGCTGACCACTGATTAGACGTTGCGGAACACTAGTGTATAAGAATTCATCTTGGTCTTGTTTGAGAACGCGGCACGATGCATTGAACCGATGGATACTGTTTGGTTGTATAGGTAGGATGCATGTTCGCTGACAACTTGTGTCTAATGTTGGAAAGTTGAATCACTCGATGCTCGTGTTCGCTGCAAACTAGTGTATAATTTGGGAGAGTTGAATGACTCGATGCTCGCGTTCACTGCCAACATGTGTATAATGTGGGAAAGTTGAATGACTGGATGCTCGAGCCTACAGGGATTTTTTATATATATATATTTTTAGTGACAAAACATCCCGATCAACTCTGCCAAATCGTGTTCTTTAATCTGTCATCGGTTGTTCATCTCTGTAGATCAATAAATAAAATTGGCCTCTTAAGGGACCCACCTCTACTAATATTTTAAGAAAATTAAAGAAAGCACCACCAAAATAGAAAAAAAAACCTTTTCTCATAAAAATACAGGCCTGTTATCCCGAGGAGAAGCAGGCATAATGCATCGCAAGGCATAGGTATAATGACTTTGACATGCACATTTTCTTCTCTGGAATTGTATAGGGAGTTAGGGTTTAGAACCCCCACTCAGTCCTTCCTCTCATCAACAGGCCTCCCCGGCCCATGCGTCCGTCACTCCTCCACGCCTTCATTTTCCTTAGCAGTAGTGCAGGAACTCCTTCCTCAGCAGCTCGAGGGTGGGCCGGTGGTGCAGAACGCTACCTCTTCCTTGCAGCGGGTCCTCCCAATAGATCCATACCCCATCTCCACACCAAAGGCGGCAGATCCATGCCCATTCCCCACCATGACGGCACGATTGTGCCCATTCCCAACACAATGGGATTGCGACACCCCTTCCCCACCTCAACAGCGGTGGAACCGTGCCATGGCGCATCTCTACACCACTTCAACTCTGGACGCGCCCTTTCCTCACCCTAGAGTGGCGGATCTAGTGCAGCGGGGGGACTTCTCCATTGATATAGAGCCGATGCAGATTGGTCCATTATCAATGGTGTTGGATCAAAGAATCATAGCATGACCTTATAAAGATCCTCCTTGGGGCAGCACAATCTTCATGACAATGGACTGAGGAAGTAAAGATAACTTGCTATGAATAGTGGGACTACTCGCTTTATACTTGACAAATGATGGATGTTACCACGTGACGGCGTGAGAGGCACCGAAATCCTTAGGACGCGGAATTCGGCAAAGGGAAGAGAAATGTCGAGTGTAATCTTGGCTGCACATAGCAAAGGACCAATGTTTGCCAAGTGTCAGATGCCCCGGCACACGGCAAAGGGCCCGTGTTTGCCGAGTGTCAGACGCCCGGTGTTAGAATATGTGTTAGTTCAGATATGCCTTAACTCCCTTGTCGTGTTAGATAAGGATTGGAGAGTTGGAGTCGGCTACTCCTGTAACTCGTATGTAATTCGTATTGTAATCATACTTGTTGTACAAGTCTTGTACCCCTTTATTAACATGCAACCGAGGACCTGTCTGGAGCCTCGTTCTCTCCATTGTTCTTCACATGGTATCTAGAGCCTTACTCCTTACGGAAAAATACCATGGCTTCTTCCTCCTCCGCGCATGCTGCTGCGTACTCCTTAGGGTTTTATCCCGTAAGCGAGAAGTTGACTCGCACCAATTTCATCCTATGGAAGGCTCAAGTGCTGTCCGCAATCAAGGGCGCACGCATGGCGAACTTCCTCAACCCTGAAGCAAAGCCACCGTCTGAGTTTCTTCCCCTCAAGAAGGACGACGACAAGGACGTGGCTCCAATCCCCAACCCCGAACATGAAGAGTGGGTTGCCAAAGATCAGCAAGTCCTGAGCTACATCCTTGTCTCATGCTCTCGCGAGATCTTGGCGAAGGTATCGACTGCGACCACTGATACTGGGGCTTGGGCAGTGATCGAGGGCATGTTTGCATCTGAATCTCGGGCTCGTGTGATCTCTACAAGGATGGCCCTGGCTATGGCTTCAAACGGGGCATCCACCATCAGCGAATACTTCACGAAGATGAAGACTCTTGCCGATGAGATGGCATTTGCTGGCCGTCGTCTTGAAGATGAAGAATTGGTTTCCTACATCCTAACCGGACTAGATCAAGAATACAATCCGGTTGTCTCTGCTGCTGCTACTCGAGTTGAACCCATCTCGGTTGGAGATCTCTACACACAACTCACGAGCTTTGAACAGCGGATGGAGCTCCATAATGGTGGTGGAAGCTCAAATTCCTCGGCAAATATGGCATCTCGGGGAGGTGTTGATGGTGGATATACCATAAAATTCCACACTCAAACTCCGTCAACAGGCCTCGGATTCAAGGGAGAATAAACATAACATGAACATATTTTATCAATAACTAGTTCCACTTGTACTCTTAGCTTGTGAATGCAGGGAAGATCAAAACATGCCATGAAATATCAAGACATGGTGCACAACATCACATAGAAGAGAGCAGAGCTCAGGGTGGGCCCATGTGTGGGTCGGCCGAACCCATCATGGGGCCCACCTGACTCTGGTGACTTGACATGATCCGTGTGACACTCTACCCAGCTCATTCCAACCATCAGATTCCATTCAACGGTGGACAATCAAAGCACAAGGATCAAGGGGTAAATCAACGTGACAAACAAGCAGGAAATGAGGAGCCACACTTCATGACAGGTGGGGACACCTTCTAGAAGCCCCCTGGCTGGGCCCACCTGCCATAGGGGGGTCGGCCGAACCCCTCTAGTGCCCAGCCAGGTCGGTTGGCCTCCAACTGCCTCGAGCACACTTCCCACGTGCTGGTTTAATCCCTGGCGTCCATATGAGGCGGTTACAAGGTCGGTTAATCCAAGGGCCAAGGTGTAAAGGGCACACGGATCGCTGACGTGGCACCCTTCCATCTCCTCCGATAAATAGAGGCTGCCTCCACCTCTAGTAGTAGTTGTAGTCTAGTGTTGGAGTTCGAGTTGAGTCGAGCTGCGCTCGGGGTCTTCAGGGTCGTCTACTGGAGAGTCTGGTATAGCTCTTGTATCTTACTCTTTCTGTAAGACTTATTTACTTTAATATATTATTCTTGCTTTAGTTTACTGAGTCTTTACTTAGTGCATTACTATTCTAGTAATAGTATTATTGTGAGTTATCATATTATTTGGTCAGTTTATATTAGATTGTGATCCTGTAACCAGCTCACGTGTGTAGTTCATCGCCTGTCATAGGGTGCTCTAGTTGCCTTGATCACAGCTAGAGTAGCAAGGCTTAGTGTAAGCGTGGTGCTTAGACTAGATCTTACCTTTGAATGCCGCTTATCGCACGGATTGTTAGTGGGTGCTAGCAGGTGGTTACAGCCCTATCTAGTCTTAGTATCCCTCTACGCGTTTTAGGCAAGTTCTTAAAAGGTAAGCTCCCATAAGAGAGTAGGCGCTTCGGGTAGAGGTTATATCCTCTATTGTCTCGCACTACCCCCTACATACTGGAAGTAAAGTAGCAATCTTAGTATATCTTGCCCATTTTATAAGATAGATCACAGAAGTAGAGTTCGAATCACAGAAACCTTTCTCACTCGTTGTCCTCCCACCTAGCTACACTACACTAGTTATCTCTATCATTTCATTTGTTATCTTTGAATCATCACCTTCCTATCACACTTCGATTACCCCCTCTGCACCAGTTGTGCTAAGTTGAGATAGATTTAAGGATCTCTTTTTATTAACATTTCTAGTCACCACTTTCCCGTGGGATAAAATAAATAACGATACCTTGTAATACTTCTGGGTGAAGTGCTATATCGGTATATTCTGTGCGCTTGAGGAATTATCCAATAGACATAAGAAATACCCCCAGTCACTTCTGGCGCCGTTATCAGAGATAGCCTAACACCCTGTCTCTGGTGGTTGCGCTAAGAAGTGTCAATAAGCATTTCTGGCGCCGTTGCCGGGGAAAGCAAAGCTAGAAATTTTAGTAAGATTGAATTTGGAACCTATCATCAATTTAGCATCAATTAGTTGTAGTAGGGCTTACCCTTGCCTTTGCTTCTCTTTATTGTGAAGCAAGGCATATATGAGTGGATTTCAGTTTCAAGACACAGCAATAGAAAATCAAGAGACATCCACCCGGAGTTCTAGACATCGTTCAGTCTCCGATCGGAGGTCCAATTTGGTATTGGAACCACTCAAGGAAGGAGGCTCTGCACTGTCACCTAAGGAAGCTATGGCCCAAAGGAGGATCTTTGAGTATTCTGCACCATCAGCTCACAATGTCGCCACCGGTCCGCAGTTTAGCTTGGGGATGTCACTTTTGAGCTCAAGCGATCTTTTATCAATATGGTGCAAGCCAACACATTCAGCGGAAAGCCCTATGAGGATGCAAATACGCATCTCCAGAATTTCCTGGAGTTGTGTGGCACTATTGCTATAAGTGGAGTCAAAGCAGATATCATCTGTCTTCGCCTCTTTTCGTTCTCCTTGATCGGAAAAGCGAAACAATGGTTTCATGCTTGCCAAAAAGATGCCAACAATTGGACAAGCTGTGCCAATGCATTCCTCAAGAAATTATTCCCGATGGGCAAAACCACTGCTCTTAGAGAAAAGATTTCGGGATTCAAACAACAAGTGGATGAGACGATTTCCGAAGCATGGGAACGTCTCTAGGAATACATTCGGGAATGTCCTTATCATGGGATCCAAGAATGGCTCCTGATTCATGGTTTCTACCATGGGCTAACTCCATTAGCCCATAGTCACCTTGATGCCACTGCAAGAGGAGCATTCACTTCACTCAATGTCACACAAGCCAAGAATCTGATAGAAAAGATGGTGACAAATCAAGGGTGGAATAAAGATTGACTCCAATACAAGAAGAAGAACACACATACCGTACATGAAGTAGATGCAATCTCTGAGAAGATGGATCTCCTCTTAAAAAGTTGGAAGAACGTGCTAACTTCAAGAGAGACTGAGAGGCCATCCAACATTATGCTTCCGAGCATCAATGGCATCAGGTATGTAGTGTATCTTATTCCAAATTAAATCCTGAGAAGCTAAATGCCATCTACAACAATCCTCAACAAGGAAGATGGGTGTCGAACTCCAAGTTTCAAGGTAATGCTAATTTTGATAATCAATTATCATTAAAAGATCTTGTCATAAACCAAGCTAAAATCAATGAAAGCATGAATAAAAGATTGCTAGCAAATGATACGACCCTTGAAACATTAAATGCCAAAATGGATGTTCTCGCTTCTTCTGTTAAGGAACAAATGTGCCTTAATAAAATGTTAGAATCTCAATTAGCTCATCTTGTTGCTACTACTTTTTCTCCTAAAAATACTTGCAATACTTCAAATATCAATGCGATGACCACGAGAGGAGGTAAGTCCACTCGTGATCCACCACACCCTAACAAAGCAGGGAAGGCTGCAAGAAAAGATAAGAAAAATGAAGAAGAAGAAGAAGAAGAAGAAGAAGAAGAAGAAGAAGATGAATTGCCACCACCTGATGATAACACCAAGTTCCAAGGAAAGACAGCTCCTCATGAATATTATGACACCAATGTGCTGTTACCTTTCCCAAGAACAAGGAAGCAAACCACCAATGAGCAATTCGGGAAATTCGTCGAGGTAATTCGTCATCATTATGTGCATATTCCATTTCTTGACGCAATGCAGGTACTAACCTACGCCAAGTATTTGCAATAAGCGGCCGCTGCCCACGACGGAAATCGTCAAATTGACAGAGGAATGCAGCACGTCTATATTGAATCAACTGCCAATCAAAAAGAAGGATCCTGGATGTCCCACCTAGATTGCTCCATTGGGACACAACACTTTGAGCATGCATTGTGTGACTTGGGAGCAAGCGTCAGCGTCATGCCCAAGCTGGTGGATCAATCGGTCCGTTACCCGGCGGGGATAGCGGAAAACATTCCTGTCAAGATTCGCGGATTCTTTGTCTCCGTGGACTTTGTAGTCCTGGACATGGAAGTGCATGAGAAGACTCCACTCATCTTGGGGAGACCGTTCCTCAGCACCGCCAATGCACACATTGATGTTGGAGCTAGAGAAATTCAATTCACAATCAATGGGACCCTAGAAACATTCAAATTTCAACCGAAGGTTTTGCAATGCTCGTTGATCATGCTAAGGGAGATACATGCCTTTGCTATAGTAAGAGATCTGAAGAAGCCCAAATCACAACCGCGTGCAAAGAGCAAGCAAATATGGAAGAGAAAGGTAATACAATTGGCGATGCCTCCGAAGAAAAATCCTACACCAACCCAAGAGGGAAATCATATTACCAGGACCTGAGGGATCAACTCTTCCACCAACGTAAGTACACCAATATTTAATTAAAGTTTACTTCCTTTATTTGCTTAATTCATTTTAGCTTTTATCTCCAACCCCTTCTTCTGTCGACCAATAATCATGCTCACCATTAGAATGATCAAATAATTAACATGCTGAGTAAACTTGACACCAGGTGGAGCCCATGGTGGGGTCGGCCGACCCCACCTGATGCCTCCACCTGCTATCTTCTGTCCATTTCAACCCTTGCTTTGTCATGATATGTCCCATGCACGACAACACATTAAAATATTACATCTGGATCATCTAAATAAATTAAACATGGCAACTTAGAAATTTTCTCATTCACTTCTCTGTGCATCACATGTTCTAGTATTATTTTATGTGAACTATTCTATAAAGTGCTGCAAGATATATAGTCTCAATCTGCACTTTAGGAGCTAGAATTTCTCTCATCTCTTGCTTAAATAAAATTTTGACAAGATGAATGAACACACAACAACCATGAGTGGGACTAGAGAAAATTTGTCATGACAAAATCTATTCCCTCTCTTCCTAATTCCACTCATGCAACTCTTAATCAAATCAACTTTTGCTAACCAAAAAAGAACAAGCAAGGCAATCACTTGAGCTTTCACGTGAAGCATCCCATGAGCAAACATCCACCAGCCATAGTCATGTCTTGCCCCTCCTTTGGCCCTTTGCTCCATTCACCACTCACTCCAAGAAAGAATCCCATGAGCAAGCATCCAAAGGAGAGAAAGTTGAGCACTTCACCAGGCAAGAGATGACTAGCTTGCTTGGCACCTAGCAAATGGAGATAGGGCAGGGTTCAGCCGACCCACAAGCCGGTACATAAACACAACCACTTGCTCTAGTTCTAACAAAGCTTGCAAAGCAACGAGATGCCTGAAAAATGGAGTTGATTGAGGGTTCGGCCGACCCATCAATCTGCTCCCCACTTCACATGCTCTCTCTGCGCTCGACACCCTAGAGCTGCTAGCTAGCACACTTGCAAATTATTGGAGGCAAGGGTTGGTCGAACCAGGCCAAGAGCCCCATGCACCTTCACTTCCTTCTCTATTTCATTACCATGCTCGTGAACACATTTCTCCAACCAAACCACCAGCAGAGCACTTCGACATTCTAAAACTCTCTCTCTCCCCAACAAAGCTCTTTCCTTTCCAAAGAGAAAACTCAAAAATATTCTTCAAGTGTTCACCTCCCGAGGAGCCAAGAAAGGTAATCATCCGGTAAGAAGGCTCATTGAATTAAGCTAACCCCGATCCAAGCTTGGTTCGTCTCTCTCTGTTCTTTTGCATGTATGAAGAACCCGTTCAAGGCCGCAGCAAAGAGAGTGCGCTCAGCACTAAGCGGGAGCCCATCACGACGATCATCACGCTCAGGGCAATCTTCCCATGACACCGAGATACAACTCTCGGGGTCACAAGATGAACACACTTTTGGAGAACATTTGCCAGGACGGAGTGACAATATTGAACAACCATCCCATGATCATGAAGAAGTCAATGAAGAATCCGTAAAAGAAGAGAAACCTGCTAGAAAACAAGGCCAAGAAATGGGCATATGGGTCACCCCACAAGAACTGGTAATCCTCAACTCCATCCGCAACCGCGACTTTGAACATACTAAGGTAATTGATTTAGGACTCCTCCAACGCACAGGTATGTATGAGGAGTTCTTTACTGTTTTTCGTGCAATAGGATGGGGTGAATCCTGGGATTTTTCGGCGTACCAAGGTAGCAAAAGTCTCACCTTAAAATTTATGTGCACAGTAAAAGCAACAGAGACAATATCTATTTTCGCCTGTTTAATCAAGTTTATGAACTTACTTGGGACTAGTTTAGTGCTTGTCTTGGCTTCATGAATTGCACCTCAAATTTAGAAGCTGCTACCCGTAGGTTCAATAAACTTGAATTTTGGCACGACATAACAGGAGAAAATAAAATGGGAAAATCACGCACTAGTCATATTTGCAATCCTACTCTGCGCTTTTTGCACAGATGGTTAGGAATTACTTTATTTCCCGGGGATGATGTTAGAATTGTGAGAGACATTGATTTAAGAATAATATATGCCATGGTACATAAAATCCGAGTATCACCTGTAAAAACCATGGCAGAACATTGGATTTCTGCACCATCAAGAATTGGATCATTTGATTTCACATCTATCATCATAAAATTTTGTAGCTACCTTGAGCTGCTAAATGGATTTAATGATTACATACCTACACAAAGAACCATCCTAGGTAAGGAATATTTTATTAAAGCACACATTATTGCCGGTGGTCCCTATGGAACAATCGAATTTAAATTCCATAACAGTGATGCTAGACTCACTTTGCCATGCGAAGAATTAAAACTGTATGGAGCCATCCTTTAGTGCCTAACATTGCAGGAGTAGGCGGCCGTTGGAGTTTTTCAGGACCTACCACCTGCGCAAGAGCGTGTGCTGCACAGCGTAATGAGTCGTCTGATGCAGATGACAACACCTATGCAGATAGCTCAACGAAGGCCTCCAGTTCTGGAGGAAGACGCTAATCAGGGGCACAGAGTGCTAGATTTTCTCACTCTTCTGTGCAGGATTCCGGAACTCGGAGCCATCGACATGATATGGAGTTGCTCACACATCAGTTTGGTGTGCTTCGGGCTAGCCATGAGGCTATTCACAACATCACTGCACAAACCCAGCAGCAACTCTAGAATTTTCACGAGCAAAGTGGAAGATAATGGGCAGCTCTCTATGCCCACCACAACATACCACCACCACTATATATTACATAGCACCCACAGCAGTGTCCGCGGCCATACCCACCATCATATCCAGCACAATATTCTCCTCACTATTCACCACCATATCGGCCGCGTCCGCCCCAATGAGATATATGCAAAAGTGCAAGCTTTGGGGAGATCCTCTCCCCCATTAAGGTAACTATTCTATCTTAGCGTCTTTCATTGTCTTACATTTGATGCGCTTAAATAAAATAAAATGAAAACACCAAAAATATTTTCTGTTTCATATGTCTCATGTATGTTTATCTTCCTTATGGAAATGATGAATAGTTGCTCTGTTAATGTTTCTTTAATGCCTAGTTTATAACATAGTATTTCTTTGAGTATGGATCACTTGGCTCATTTAAATCATCATGAACCTGAAAACTTTATGGATGCTAAGTGCTAGAACTAAGTCTAAGTTGTTGTGAGATATGATATAGTAAGATAAGAGCTGCTATAATATTGTTCTAAGCATGCATGATTACTGGAGATTTATTTCTAAACAATCAAAACCTTATTGTTCCTCAAAGGGCAATAAATTCCTACCACAGCCATATTTGCTACACATCTTTAAAACCTTCCACATAAGCTATTTGTTTTGTATTGAGTTTTGTCAAGTCTTGTTGACCCTTATTGAGAGTCTTATCATGCTCCCAAGATCAACATCACGCACACACTATATTTATATGCTGCTTCTACACTGGAAGTACGCAAATACATGCCTTCCATTTCCACTAAATAAATGCTCCATATGTTAAAGTCTTAGAAAATATCTCTCTTAGTTGATATGTTAGAAGAGACAAAAGCTATGCAAAATGAAAAGAAAAAGTAAAATGGACACAAAAGCCCATAGAAAAGAAAAAGAAAACTTGAGCAAGTCTATACTCATAAATAAAAGAAAAGGAAAAAATGATAGCCATGTCTCTAAAAATTTATTAGAGAGAGATACAATTTCAAATAAAGGAGCATTATATTCCATTCTTTTCACACACTTGCACATCTTGATCTAAGGGCATAACACTTCTCTCTTTGGATCCAAGCTTTGGTACAACAATATATGCAAAGTAAGTATGCCACATTCTTTTATTCCTACCTTAAGCCCCACATAAGCCATTGTAGAAGTAGGATAAAAAGATAAGGCCATATTTACTTGTGCCTTGGTAAGGAATCATACACCATTTGAGCAACTTGAGAGAACCATATGAGGAACATTAAGTTTTCTTTTGAAAAAACATTGCTAAAACCTCCAGTATGAAACTTGCAAAGAATAAGAAAGTTAGTGCTCTAGTCAAACTATTCTGTCCTCAACACCTAAGGCAAAGGAAAGGCCATTAGCCCCATAAAGAACTAAGGTAAAATGGATGAGTTTTTATAGCCAAATTTTCCATTCAAAGGAGAAGTATTTTTGTTGTGCACATGGTATTGTTGAAATATGACATTGTAGCAACTCCTGATCCACCGAGGCTAAGTGTAATTATTTGCTCGGGACGAGCAGAGGTTAAGCTTGGGGGATCATGTTGACGGTGGATATACCATAAAATTCCACACTCAAACACCGTCAACAGCCTCGGATTCAAGGGAGAATAAACATAACATGAACATATTTCATCGCCTGTCATAGGGTGCTCTGGTTGCCTTGATCACAGCTAGAGTAGTAAGGCTTAGTGTAAGCGTGGTGCTTAAACTAGATCTTACCTTCTAATGGTGCTTGTCGCACGGATTGTTAGTGGGTGCTAGCAGGTGGTGACAGCCCTGTCTAGTCTTAGTATCCCTCCACGTGTTTTAGGCAAGTTCTTAAAAGGTAGGCTCCCATAAGAGAGTAGACGCTTCGGGTAGAGGTTATTGTTGACACCAGAAGTGGCAAACGGATATACCGTAAGCGTACGGTAGTCAATGTAGCCTTCACCGGGAGTATTCCAGGTATCGTGTTTTTCACGGGAAATATGAAGTGAACTAACTAGGTTCAAGGCCGTCAGGTAACGATCGAAGAGTTTGGTGATCAAAGGAGGTTAGAATATAGGTATAGAGAGGTCTTATGTAGCAAAAGATATCTGGTCTTGGCTTTTTAAGTATAAAGAGGTATACACCTCCTCCCTTTACAAGAGGCGATAGGCGAAACAGGCGGAGATATAACTCCTCCCGAGACGGATATGCTATTGTATTGATGCCCTGCCATTTTAATAGCTTGTCTTACACACGTGGAGGGATATTAAGACCAGACAAGACTGTCACCACTTGCTGGCACCCACTAACAATCCGTGCGAGAAGCGGCCCACACTGATAAGAGATAGCCTAGACACCACGTCTACTCTATACTTACTACTCTAATCTTAGCTAGAGACTAGAGTACTTCACTAAGTAAAGCAATGTACTGGTAAAGCATGTATATACTTAAAGTACCAGAACCAGAATATCAAATACTAGAAGGACTCTGATGGAAAATTTATTAGAAGCTTACATCCGCTGAGGTACACCTCGTAAAAGACTCCCGATAGACCTGGGCCTTTCTCCTGAAGACTTCCCTCACTCTCTTCCCTCTTATTCTAGCACTAAAACTAAAGTAGTCTTTCTCTCTGTGATACACTTGAAACTTTATGTCTAGAGTGAAGGACTGGGGGGTTTTATAGGGAGATCAAGGGGAGTGCCATGTCATCAATCCATGTGCCTTTTATCCTTGGCCCTTGGATAAACCATCCTTGAAACCACCTTAGATGAACGGTATTGAGCAATCCAGCACGTGTGAAACATGTAGGAAGGCGGTGGCCTAGGCCCACCTTGGCTGGGTCGGCCGAACCACTATGACAGGTGGGCCCAGCCAGGTGCTGTCCCCACCAGTCATAGAGCATGGCTATGCACTTGTTTAGTTGATATTCGTCGGTTCATGCCTTGATTCATGTGCTTTGATCGTCCACCGTTGATTGGAAATCGAACCTTGATCGGATGGTGGAATAGAGCTGAGTGGGATGTCACATGGATCGTGCCATGTCAGCAGAGCCCTGGTGGGCCCCACATGTGGGTCGGCCGAACCCCATGTGGGCCCTCCAGGTGCTCCACTCACTTCTTTGTGCTTTTCTACTCTGAAAACACCTGGTTTTTATACCTGCAAACAAATACTAACATGTACATGTGGAACCAAGTTAATTGTACCTAAGTCTCTATTTGTTTGATTGTTTCTCTCCTGAAAAGTGTGTTTTGTTGACGGTTAAGATGGTAGAAATCAGGGTATAACTACCGTCAACAAGACCCCCCACACTTAACTCTTTGCTCGTCCCCGAGTAAAGGTTAGGAAGAAAGGTAGATAAGATTAAGACATATCCAAGATAGTGGTGATCAAAGTTTTTATCCAAAACAAAGCTTATACTAGTGTGTTATGTGGCATTGTCTAACATATATCCTTGAGATGTTGAGAAATGGAACAACTCTTAAGGCTAAATCATCTCACCTTTCTATCTTCTAGTACTTAGAATTTTTTATAATGGTTTCAAAAGAAAGCACATAGTTCATTCTTACTCCTCAAATAGTACTCTCAAGTCACTCAATTGTGTTTGGTTCCTTACCAAGGCATATCTTAAAAATGCATTCTTTGTTTTATCCTACATCTATCAAGCTTATATATTGTTCAGGTAGGGATAAACATGACAGGCATACTTACATTGCATATATTATAAAATCAAAACAAGGATCCCAGGAAAAAGATGTCATAAACCTAGATCAAGATATGCAAGTGGGTAGACAGTGGTAAACTGTGATGCTCCTTTATTTGATATAATCTCTCTCTATTTTATTTTGGGACATGGCTATCATTTTTCTTTCATTTAACTCATGAGCCTAGACTTGCTCAAAAATTTGGCGTTGTCTTCAGATGGTAGCAATTCTTCTTCTTCTTCATCATCTTCTTCTTCTTCTTCTTCTTCTTCTTCTTCTTCTTCTTCTTCTTCTTCTTCATCATCATCATCATCATCATCATCATCATCATCCTCCTTGTCTTTTCTTGCTGCTTTCCCTGCCATGTTAGGATGTGGTGGATCGCGAGTGGACTTACCTCCCCTCGTGGTTACCGCTTTGACACTTGAAGTGTTGCAGGTATTTTTAGGAGATGAAGTAGTAACAAGATGAGCTATTCGACATTCTAACATTTTATGAAAGCTCATTTGTTCTTTAACAGAAGAAGCGAGAGCATCCATTTTCACATTTAATGTTTCAAGGGTCTTTTCGTTGCTATTAACCTTTTATTCATGCTTTCATTGATTCTAGTTTGATTCATGACAAGATATTTTAATGATAATTGGGTACCAACATTTGCATTACCTTGAAACTTGGAGTTCGACGCCCATCTTCCTTGTTGAGGATAATTTGAATTGTTGTAGAGGGCGTCTACCTTCTCAGGATTTGTTTCGGAATGAGATATACTACATACCTGATTCCATTGATCTTTGGAAGCATAGTGTTGGATGGCGTCTCGATCTTTCTTGAAGTTAGCACATTCTTCTAGCCTTCTTAGTAAGAGGTCCATCTTCTCAGAGATTGCATGTACTTCCTGGATGGTATGTGTGCTCGTTTTCTTGGATTGAAGTCAGTCTTCATTTTACCCTTGATTTGTCACCATCTTTTCTATCAAGTTCTTGGCTTGTGTGACATTGAGTGAAGTGAATGCTCCTTGTTGACGGTGGATATACCATAAAAATCCACATTCAAACATCGTCAACAGGCCTTGGATTCAAGGGAGAATAAACATAACATGAACATATTTTATCAATAACGAGTTCCACTTGTACTCTTAGCTTGTGAATGCAGCAAAGATCAAATAGGCCATAAAACATCAAGATATGGTGCACAACATCATGTAGAAGAGAAGAGAGCTCAGAGTGGGCCCATGTGTGGGTCGGCCGAACCTACCATGGGGCCCAGCTGGCTCTAGTGATGTGGCATGATCCGTGTGACACTCCACCTAGCTCATTTCAACCATCAAATCAACATGTGTTTCCCTTCAACGGTGGAGAATCAAAGCACAAGGATCAAGGGGTAAACCAACGTGACAAACATTCAGCAAATGAGGAACCACACTCCATTACAAGTGGGGACACCTTCTAGAAGCCTCGGGCTAGGCCTACCTGCCATAGGGGGTCGGTCGAACCCCCTGGTGCCCAGCCAGGTCGGTTACCTCCCAACCGCCTAGAGCACACTTCCTACCCGATGAATTCACCAGCACCGTCCATCTTGAGGCGATTCTAAGTCGGTTCATCCAAGGGTGGAGAGGCATGGCGCACACGGATCATTGACGTGGCACTCCTCCAGTCCCCTCTATAAATAGTGGCTACCATCACCCTCTTCAAGACACACAAGATGCACAAGAGGCAAGCTAGAGTGAAGTTCCACTCTTTAGTAGTAGTATTAGTCTAGTGTGGGAGTTAGAGTCGAGTCGAGCTACGCTCGGAGTCTCCGGAGTCATCAGCTGGAGAGTCTGGTATAGCTCTTATACCTTTCCTTCTGTATGACTTTATCCTTATCAATATATTATCTTTGCTTTACCTTACTAAGTCTATACTTAGTGCTTTACTATTCATTATAGTATTGTTGTGTCTTGTTTTACCTTATAGTTGTCTTATACTAGATAGTGAACCTATAACCAGCTCACGTGTGTTAGTTCATCGCCTGTCATAGGGTGCTTTAGCTGTTGGTATGCAGCTAGAGTAGTGAGACATAGTGTAAGCGTAGTGCTTAGGCTAGATCTTGCCTTTGAATGCTGCTTGTCGTACGGATTGTTAGTGGGTGCTAGCAGGTGGTGATAGCCCTGTCTAGTCTTAGTATCCCTCTACGTGTTTTAGGCAAGTTCTCAAAAGGTAGGCTCCCATAAGAGAGTAGGCGCTTCGGGTAGAGGTTATATCCTCTATTGTCGCGCACTACTCCTATACACCAGAAGTAAGGTAGCTGTCTTAGTGTATCTCGTCTATTTGTTAAGACAATTCATAGGAGTAAAGTAAGAGTCATAGGAGTCTTAAACTCACTCATTGTCCTCCCACCTAGCTATACTCTACTAGTTATCTTAGTTATCCAAAACCATGTTTTGTCTTTGTGTCATTACCCTTTCCTTTATATATCGATTTACCCCCTATCACTAGTTGGTACTAAGTTGTTATAGACTTATGGATCTCTCTCTTTTATTAATTATTCCTAGCACCGCTTTCCCTTGGGATAAAATAAATAACAATACCTTGGAATATTCGTAGGTGAAGTGCTACATCGGTATATTCTGTGGGCTTGCGAAATTATCCTATAGACATAAGAAATACCCCAAGGCACTTTTGGCGCCGTTATCGAAGATAGCCTAGCACCCTGTTTCTGGTGGTTGCGCTAAGAAGTGTCAACGAGCATTTCTGGCGCCGTTGCCAGGGAAAACATCGGCCTAGGAATATTAATAAGATTGAATCCGATGTCTAATATCAATTTAGTTATCGAATAGTGTCAGGGGCTTACCCCTGTCTGTGTTTCTCGTTATCGTGAAGCTAGACAGTGTACGAGCGGTTTCCAATTGCCGTCAAATTTCATTGAAGATCCTGAGCAATTGTTGAGGAGAACTATAAGTCATCAAGTTCCACCTCAAAGGTTCATCTCAAACCTGAATCCGTTCAAGGAAAGAGGCTTCGCACTATCAAGTAAGGAAGCTATGGCTCACAAGACCATCTCTGAGTTCTCTGCACCGTCGGCTGACAACATTGCCACCGGTCCGCAGCTTAACTTGGGGGATGCTACCTTTGAGCTCAAGCCCGCGCTTATCAACATGGTGCAACCCAACCCGTTCTGTGGGAAGCCGCATGAAGACGCTAATGCCCATCTCCAGCACTTTCTGGAGGTGTATGGTACCTTCTCAATCAAGAATGTCTCGGCAGACGCCATCTGTCTTCGCCGTTTTCCATTCTCCCTGCTTGGGAAGGCGAAGCAATGGTTCTATGCCAACAATAATGAAGCTACGAGTTGGGAGAAGTGTGCAAATGCATTTCTCAAGAAGTTCTTCCAGATGGGCAAAACCGGCGCCCTTCGCGAAAAAATCTCAAGCTTCCAACAATAAGCAGATGAGACAATTCCCGAAGCATGGGAACATCTTCAGGAGTACATTCGTGTCTGTCCTCATCATAGAATTGAAGAATGGCTCCTAATACAAGGTTTCTACCATGGGCTGACTGGATTAACCCGTACTCACCTTGATGCTACCGCTGGAGGAGCATTCTTGCAACACAATGTCAAGGATGCTAAAGACCTCATTGAGAAGATGGTTATCAACCAAGGATGGAATGAGGAACGTCTCTAGCCCAAGAAGAGGGGTATGCACACCGTTCATGAGGTGGATATGCTCTCAGAAAAAATGGACCTCTTGATGAAGAAGATTGGAGAAGGTTCCAAAAAGGAACAAGAGGCCATTCGAACCACTGCCACCGCACGAGCCATCGAAGCTGATCCATGGTGCGAGGTATGTGGTGGAGAAGATCACTCGGGCAACAACTGTCCTGAGACGAAGGAGGAAGTGAGCTTCATCAATAACATCAACAATGGGTATCGACCCCAGCAACAAGGAGGATGGAACTCGCGCCCCTTCTACCAAGGTAATCAAGGTAATGATTACAATAATAATTTTAATAATTCTTATGGTAACCAACCTTCTCTTAAAGATCTTGTCTTTGGCCAATCTAAAATCAATGATTGTATAAATAAGAAAATGATGGCTAATGATAAGATTCCTGAAAATATTAATGAGAAAATGGATAGCTTTGCCACTGTTATGAAAAATCAATTGAGCTTTAATAAGATGCTAGAAACACAATTAGCACAAATAGTAGTAGTTGTCCCATCCTTCGAACAAGGTAAGATCTCAGGGAAACCTGAGGAACCGGTTTAGGGTGTTAGATTAATTTCTACGAGGTTTGGTAAGCCTCCAGTCAGGTCAAATCCTGGTCACCCAATCATAACTTGCGAGATCGGGCCGCACACCTTCAACAACGCCTTCTGCGACCTTGGATCTGGAGTCAACATCATGTCCAAGGTAATATATGAAAATCTGCTAGGGGGACCCTTATACCCCACTTTTGTCAAATTGTAGAAGGCCGATCAATCCATCCGGTTCCCCGAGGGACAGTCAAGGGACATCCTTGTCAAAGTTCAAGACGAGTACATCCCCGCCGACTTCATCATTCTTGACATGGGAGCCGATGATGAAGTCCCCGTCATCCTGGGAAGGCCGTTCCTCAACACAATTAACGCCGTCATCTACGTGGGATCCGGCCAAGTCCACTTCCAACTCCCAGGTAAGAGAATTAAATGTTCTTTCAATGGCTATAAATCTATGCAATAGGCAAGAAAGAACCTCTGGAAGAACAAGCCTCAATATGCACCCCGTCGAAAGAATCAACCGCCAAAGGCCAAAAAGGCTGAAATGGAAAGTAAAGCCGAGACGGTAAACTAGGCTGACTCCGCTGAGTCGCAAGCATCAACCAAGAAGAAATGGCAGAAGAAAGAGGTGCGATCATCACGGTCCCCGTCTCCGAGACCGACCGAAGCACACGAAGAATGAACCCGAAACGGAGAGGTCCTGCTCTACGGACCTAAAACATGGAGCCCTTGCTGGTAAGGTAAATCAGTATTCATCTCATATTTAATTCCTACATTTTAATTCCTACATTTCCTTCATTGCATTTCATATTTAAATTCTGTAATAATTTATTTCGATAAAATAAAATACTTCGATGAATAAAACTTGAGAATGAACAGTGGTGCTCACACCTGAGGTGGTGGGACCACCAAGGTGGAGTCGGCCGACCCCACCATGGGGCCCACCCACCTCTGGTGGTGTTGGCCTAGTGTGTTGAATCAACTCCTGAATTTTGAACACCAGCTCATTTTGAATTTGGTCGACCACCTTTGGTCATGACCACTTTCACATGTTCCAAAGAGAATCCGACATCCACTACTATCCAAATTCTGAAAAGTGGACACTTTGGCATGCATTATGTTCCCATGGTCTATGGGAATCACTTTAAACATGTCCTCACTTTTGTCATACACCTTTCTCTTCCATAAAGCACTCGGCAAGGGAATATCTGAAAATTTCACCACTTTTGGTCCACCACTAGTCTTTACTTTACTAGATAAAGTAAAACACATTGATTAAAGCTGAAAACCTGACCAAACATGGGTCGGCCGACCCATGATTAAAGTCCATTCTGCAAAGTTGTGTTTGAATTCAAATAGATTCCCTGTCTAAAAGTGAAAGCAGCTCTGAAACTACAGTAGGGGGTTCGGCCGACCTGGCCCTAGTGGCCTGGTCACCAGCCCTTCTTCACCTATAAATACCCTCACATTGTGTGCTCAAATCCACAACCAAACCAGCTGAATCATCTCGAGCACAAAATCTCTCTTCTTCTCTCTAGTTGAGTAAGTTCTTTCTCAAGTTTAGATGTAGTTAGCCACTTAAAACAAAAACCCAAAAACATTCTGTAGTAGTAGAAGCTTGTCTTGCTCTGATCTTTGCTCTCAACTTGTTTGTGCCCACAAGAACGGTTTTGTGGAGGTATCCAAACCCCACGAGGACCACTAACATTGGGATAGCTAACGCTAACGCTAACCCTTGTTGTCCTAGTGCGTTCTTGTGTTGTCTCATTGCTACAAGAAGATGAAGAAGTTTTCCTCCGCATTCAAGAAGGCCAAGGGTGTCGTAGGGAGTTCCTCCCGACGACCCCGCCATGACGAAGATGAAGGAAGAAAAGCTCCACCAAGACAAAGCTTTGGAGCTAGACCAAGAAGAGTACCAAAGGTACCTCTCCATCCAACACTGCGGGTATGAACATACCGGCATCATCGACTCTGTCCTTTTGGATAGCACTGGTATGACCGCAGAATTTAATACTGTCTTCAATACAATCGGGTGGGGAAGTTTTTGGGAAGTGCAAAAACTTAGAATTGAAAAGCTCACCATGGAATTTCGACACTCTTTGCAAACCACTGATGATAATGTCTACTTTCGCATATTTAATCAAGAGTATAATTTAACTTGAGGAGTTTTTATCATGGCACTAGGCTTTGATAATGATTGTTATCTAGATCTAGCTAGATCCACAAGAAAATTTGATAAAGCTGAATTTTGGAAAGGCATAACTGGATCCAATGATTGCTCTGATCCTAAAACTGATGAAATCCATAATCCCACTTTGGGATTATTGCGATATTGGATGGCTATAACTCTTCTTCCGGGCTCTGATGTGCAAACTCCTCAATGATGAATTAAGATTGCTATATGCCATGACCAAGAAAATAAAAGTTTCCCCTGCTAAGTTGTTAGTCCACTTTTGGCTTGGTATTTTCTATAGAAGCGAGCCTATATTCTTCACCTCTTTTATCACTCGCATTGCTGAAACAGTGGACTTGCTAAATGGAAAACACTACTTTGAATATATTGCTTCTCCTGGAGACATCATAACTGAAGATTTCTTCACAAGTGCTCGAGTCCTAAAAAGAGATGAAAATAGTGATCTAAAAATGATTTATCCAGGGCATACAGCCGAAATCTCTCTCCTATGTGAGAGACGTCGGTTGTATGTGCTGCGCACATAATTGGGACCGAGAGGCAAGAAGCCAAAGTGTTGCAGGGACAAGAAGGGTGACAAGAAGTATGTCACAAGCCGCTCAATTTGAGCAAGGCGGCCCCTCATGAGCTGCAGGGAGAAACGATGAAGAAGACGATGAGGCAAGTTCCATGGACATTTCAGGGTCCTTGGAACGGCTTCAACAGCACACTCCAAGAGTGCGCACTCCCCGTCCGTCCGCATGGACGAGGGGTCGTCGGAATCAAAGGTCGGAAATGGATCAACTCATCGAAAACAAGGGCGCAATGCAAGTTGAGCAGGATGCAACTCTGAGTTTGGCACAACAAAATGCCCAACTCATGCAAGCTATCCAAGATGAAGAAGCACAACGCTGGGCGGGATGGTTCCAATACTATCCGCCACCACAATGAGCAAAACGGCAAGCTTGGGTAAGATCCTCTCCCCCACTAAGGTAAGTCCTCTATCCCATCTCATTGCATTATTTTCAATTTATTATCGTTGGTTAAAAATAATAATAATAAAAATGCATAAGATAAAAATACCAAAAATATTTCCCTTATTCTCATATGTTTCATGAATGTTTATCTTCCTCAAGGAAATAATGAATACTTGCTCAGTTAATATTTCTTTAATGCCTAGTTTACAACTTAGTATTTTTTTGAGCATGGATTCTTTAGCTCATTTAAAATCATCATGAACCTGAAAACTTTACGGATGCTAAGTGCTAGAACTAAGTCTAAGTTGTTGTGAGATATGATATAATAAGATAACAGCTGCGATAATATTGTTCTAAGCATGCATGATTACTGGAGATTTATTTCTTAATAATCAAAACCTTATTGTTCCTCAAATGGTAATAAATCCCTACCACAGTCAAATATGCTATACATGTCTTAAACCTTCCAAATAAGCTATTTGTTTTGTACTGAGTTTTGTCAAGTCTTGTTGACCCTTATTGAGAGTCTTATCATACTCCCAAGATCAAGATCACGTACACACCACATATTCATGCTGCTTCTACACTGGAAGTACGCAACCATATGCCTTTCATTTTCACTAAATAAATACTCCATGTGTTAAAGTCATAGAAAATATCTGTCTTAGTTAATTTGGTAGAAGAGATAAAAAGGCTATGCAAAAAGAAAAGAAAAAGGAAAATGGACACAAAAGTCCATAGAAAAGAAAAAGAAAACATGAGCAAGTCTATGCTCAAGAATAAAAGAAAAGAAGAAATGATAGCCATGTCTCTAAAAATGTTATTGGAGACAGATACAATTTTAAATAGAGGAGCATTATAGTCCATTCTTTCCACACACTTGCACATCTTGATCTAAGGGCATGACATTTCTCTCTTTGGATCTAAGCTTTGACTCTACAATATATGCAAGGTAAGTATGCTACATTCTTTCATTCCTACCTTAAGCTCCACATAAGCCATTGTAGAAGTAGCATAAAAAAGAGAAGGCAACATTTACTTTGTGTCTTGGTAAGGAATCATACACCATTTGAGTGACTAGAGAGAACCATATGAGGAACATTAAGTCTTGTTTTGAAAAAACATTGCTAAAACCTCCAGTATGAAACTTGCAAAGAATGAGAAAGTTAGTGCTCTAGTCAAACTATTCTGTCTCTCAACCACCTAAGGCAAAGGAAAGGCTATTAGCCCTATAAAGAACTAAGGTAAAATGGATAAGTTTTTATAGCCAATTTTTCCATTCAAAAGAGAAGTATTTTGTTGTGCACATGCTATTATTGTAATATGACATTGTAGCAACTCCTGATCCACCGAGGCTAAGTTTAATTATTTGCTCGGGATGAGCAAGGGTTAAGCTTGGGGGATCTTGTTGACGGTGGATATACCATAAAAAATCCCCATTCAAACACCGTCAACAGGCCTCGGATTCAAGGGAGAATAAACATAACATGAACATATTTTATCAATAACGAGTTCCACTTGTACTTTTAGCTTGTGAATGTAGCAAAGATCAAACAGGCCATAAAACATCAAGATATGGTGCATAACATCATGTAGAAGAGAAGAGAGCTCAAAGTGAGCCCATGTGTGGGTCGACCGAACCCACCATGGGGCCCACCAGGCTCTGGTGACGTGGCATGATCCATGTGACACTCCACCCAGCTCATTTCAACCATCAGATCAACATGTGTTTCCCTTCAACGGTGGAGAATCAAAGCATAAGGATCAAGGGGTAAATCAACATGACAAACATTCAGCAAATGAGGAATCACACTCCATGACAGGCGGGGACACCTTCTAGAAGCCCCTGGCTGGGCCAGCTGCCATAGTGGGTTGGCCGAACCCCCCTGGTGCTCAGCCAGGTCGGTTACCTCCCAACCGCCTAGAGCACACTTCCCACCCGATGAATTCACCAGCACCGTCCATCTTGAGGCGGTTCTAAGTCGGTTCATCTAAGGGTGGAGAGGCATGGAGCACACGGATCGCTGACGTGGCACTCCTCCACTCTCCTCTATAAATAGTGGCTGCCATCACCCTCTTCAAGACACACAAGATACACAACACGCAAGCTAGAGTGAAGTTCCACTGTTGAGTAGTAGTATTAGTCTAGTATGGGAGTTAGAGTCGAGTCAAGCTACACTCGGAGTCTTCGGAGTCGTCTGCTGGGGAGTCTTGTATAGCTCTTGTACCTTTCCTTCTGTAAGACTTTACCTTTATCAATATAGTATCTTTGCTTCACTTTACTAAGTCTATACTTAGTGTTTTACTATTCATTATAGTATTGTTGTGTCTTGTTTTACCTTATAGTTGTCTTATACTAGATAGTGATCCTGTAACCAGCTCACGTGTGTTAGTTCATCGCCTGTCATAGGGTGCTTTAGCTGTTGGTACGCAGCTAGAGTAGTGAGACTTAGTGTAAGCGTGGTGCTTAGGCTAGATCTTGCCTTTGAATGTCGTTTGTCGCATGGATTGTTAGTCGGTGGTAGCAGGTGGTGACAGCCCTGTCTAGTCTTACTATCCCTCCACGTGTTTTAGGCAAGTTCTTAAATGGTAGGCTCCCGTAAGAGAGTTGGCCCTTCGGGTAGAGGTTATATCCTCTATTGTCTCACACTACCCCCTACACACCGGAAGTAAGGTAGCTGTCATAGTGTATCTCGTCTATTTATTAAGACAATTCACAAAAGTAAAATAAGAGTCATAAGAGTCTTAAACTCACTCGTTGTCCTCCCACCTAACTATACTCTACTAGTTATCTTAGTTATCCAAAACCTTGCTGTGTCTTTGTGTCATTACCCTTTCCTTTATATATCGATTTACCCCCTATCACTAGTTGGTACTAAGTTGCTATAGACTTAAGGATCTCTCTCTTTTATTAATTATTCCTTGCACCGCTTTCCCTTGGGATAAAATAAATAACAATACCTTGAAATACTCCCGGGTGAAGTGCTACATCGGTATATTATGTGCGCTTACGAAATTATCCAATAGACATAAGAAATACCCCAAGGCACTTCTGGCGCTGTTATCGGAGATAGCCTAACACCCTATCTCTGGTGGTTGCACTAAGAAGTGTCAACACTCCTCTTGCAGTGGCATTAAGGCGACTATGGGTTATTGGGGTTAGCCCATGGTAGAAACCTTGAATCAGGAGCCATTCCTGGATCCCATGGTGGGGACATTCCCAAATGTATTTCTAGAGATCTTCCCATGCTTCGAGAATTGTCTCATCCACTTGTTATATAAAGCCTGAAATCTTTCCTCGAAGAGCAATGGTTTTGCCCATCGTGAAGAATTTCTTGAGGAATGCATTGGCACAACTAGTCCAATTGCTGGCATCTTTTTAATAGCATAAAACCATTGTTTCGCTTTTTCGAGCAAGGAGAACAGAAATAGACGAAGACAGATGATGTCTGCTTTGACTTCTCTTATAGCAATGGTGCCACACAATTCTATAAAATTTTGGAGATGTGCATTTGCATCCTCATGGGGCTTTCCGCTGAATGGGTTGGCTTGCACCATATTGATAATAGATGGCTTGAGCCCAAAGGTAGTATCCCCCCAAGTTAAGCTGCGGACCGGTGGCGACATTATTGGCCGACGGTGCAGAGTACTCGGAGATGGTATTTTGGGTCATACCGTCCTTAGGTGATAGTGCAGAGCCCCCTTCCTTGAGTGGTTCCAAAGCCGAGTCGGACTTCCAATAGGAGGCTGGACGATGTCGAGAACTCCTGGTGGATGTCTCTGGATTTTCTATTGTTGTGGCTTGAAACTGAAATCCACTTATGTATGCCTTGCTTCACGATAAAGAGAAGCAAGGGCAAGTGTAAACCCTATTACAACTAATTGGTACTAAATTGATCATAGGTTCTGGATTTGATCTTATTAAAATTTTTAGGCTATGCTTTCCCCGGCAACGGCGTTAGAAATGCTTGTTGACACTTCTTAGCGCAATCACCGGAGATGGTGTTAGGCTATCTCTGATAACAGCGCTAGAAGTGATTGGGGGTATTTCTTATGACTATTGGATAATTCCACAAGCGCACAGAATATACCGTTGTAGCACTTCACCCAGGTGTATTGCAAGGTATCGTTATTTATTTTATCCCAAGGGAAAGCGATTGCTAAAAATGTTAATAGAAGGAGATCCTTAAATCTATCTCAGCTTAGCACAACTAGTGCGGAGGGGGTAATCGAAGTATGATAGGAAGGTGATGATTCAAAGATAATAAATGAAATACTAAAAGATAACTAGTGTAGTATAGCTAGGTGGGAGGACAACGAGTGAGAAAGATTCCTGTGATTCTTACTTTACTCCTATGAACTATCCTATCAAATGGAAGGGGTACACTAAGACTACTACCTTACTTCCGGTGTGTAGGGGACAGTGCGAGACAGTAGAGGATATAACCTCTACCCGAAGTGGCTATGCGAGCCTACCTTTTAAGAACTTGCCTAAAACACGTGGAGGGATACTAAGGCTAGACAGGGCTGTCACCACCTGCTAGTACCTACTAACAATTCATGCGGCAAGCGGCATTCAAAGGCAAGACTTAGCTTAAGCACCACGCTTACACTAGTTCTCACTACTCTAGCTAGGATCCAAACAACTAGAGCACCCTATGACAGGTGATGAACTACACACTTGAGTTGGTTACAGGATCACAATCTAGCGTATGCCGACCAAATAATATGATAACTCATAACAATACTATTACTAGAATAATAATGCACTAAGTAAAGATTCAGTAAAATAAAACAAGAATATTATAATGATAAAAGTAAATAAGTCTTACAGAAAGAGAAAGGTACAAGAGCTATACCAGACTCTCCAGCAGACGACTCTGGAGACCCCGAGCACAGCTCGATTCAACTCTAACTCCCACACTAGACTACACTACTACTAGAAGTGGAACTACACTAATCTTCACTTGTATCTTGAATGAATCATGTCATGAGAGGGTGCAGGCAGCCTCTATATATAGGGGGAAGTCGAGAGGTGCCATATCAGTGTTGGTATTTTTAAGTGCACACAGATAAATCCGCAAGCGCGCGGATACCATTGTAGCTTTCACCTGGAGGGTTTTAAATGTCGTATCCACAGGGAAACGGGCTTGGCTAACTACAATCTAACTTAACCAGGGATAGTCAATAAGTAAAGGTAAAAACTAGGTTAAAAGGTGGTAATCAATGATGGGTGCAGTGATTCAATTAAAGATGGTGGCTAATACGTGTAAACTGATCAAGGATGTATATAGTATGGCTATGGTGATCTAGGTTGTAGATAATAGGAGTGTAGAGAGGATAACTAGGGGGTTTCTACTTCTAACTTGGGCAAGCTCATGTCTTCTATTGTTTCAACTGGTGATGAACACAAGGAGTAGATATCAAAAGATGATGCTATTCCTTAGCGACAAGTCCTACATGGCACTACTGACAGGAGGTGGACCACAAAGGCCTCAACGGTTACGTCAAGGACTAAGTCTACCACGATCTACCACCAACCCGGAATAGTAGGGTCTATTTACGAGATACCGAGTCTAAGCACCACGCTTAGACTGTGAATATTACTTTAACCTAAGCCGGATAGATTAAAACACTCAAAAGAGACTCGTAAACCAGAAGAACAATATAAACATAAACTTACTTTAATCTGAAGTTGGTTGCCCGAGACATCTTAAGAGCTAGCTCTAGTAGAGCCAGATCCTACCGAAGTACAAGCCATAGAGGGATCACCGACAGGCCGGCAACTCCTCCTAACTCTTCTCTCGCTCTCCATCTCTCTACTATCTAGTCCCTAGATCCTAATGAGAAGTTATCCTTTCATGGGACACCTCTTGATTAGGGCTTACAAATGATAGAATGAATTTTGTTCTGAAATGGTCTAAAACCCTAGGGGTCTGGGGGGTCCTTATATAGGCTGGTGGGATGAACCGTAGCCCTTGGATCAAACCGACTTCGACGGGCGGTCTAGATTGTGTGAAATATTGGGATGTGGGTCCACGTCGAAGCAGAGGCGGTTCTGTGACATTGACAGGTCGTCCGACCTAGGGGGTCGATCGGCCGATCCACTTCGGAGTCCAAACGTGTCCCGTCTTCTCTGGCGTGTATCTGGTGTCTTCTAGATTCTTCCTGATTTCCTTTTGCGGTCGAATTCGATGTTTTAGTCCGACATGTGGGTCTCCTTTGGTTCTTTTCCTGATAACACCCTGCGAAACACAGATTCACCAAAACTCGTGGAATTCTATTAGTTCAACCCCTAAACCTATGTTGGTGTTTGCTTTTATACCATTTTCATGTTTAGTTGACGGGTAAAATTATACAATAATTACCATCAACAGTTAGTGATCCATGTGCTCCTTCATTCTCCTCCCTTGGATAAATTGTCATTGAAACCGCCTTAAATGAACGGCAGTCACGTGGGAAGCATGCAGAAGGTCGGTGAATCAAGGCGGTGGCCTGGGCCCACCAGGGGTAAGTCGGCCGAGCCACCTATGGCAAGGTGGGGCCACCATTGTGGTCCCCACTGTTCATAGAGTGTGGTATGTACTGGTTTTGCCTTGGTCTTGTCGGTTCACGCCTTGATCCATGTATTTTGATCTTCAACCGTTGATTGGAAACATAACTTTGATCCAAGGGTGGACTTGAGCTGATGGAGAGTCACATGGATCATGCCATGTCAGCAGAGCCCTGGTGGGCCCCACTTGTGGGTCGGCCGACCTACATGTCAGCCCTCCAAGTGCTCCACTCTCTTCGATGTGCTTCCTTGAGTCATGTGTTGAAGTGTGATGACTTGGTTCCCAAATATGTGGTTCGGCCGACCCACTCAATTGGGCTCCAAGTGCTCATTTCTGCTCTGTTTGATATTCCCTGCATTCACAAGCTAAGAATACAAGTGGAACTAGTTAAATATGTGCATGTTATGCTTACCCTTCGTTGAATTCGAGGCATGTTGACGGTGTTTGAGTGTGGATTTTTATGGTATATCCATTGTCACCACGGATTCAGAGGGGGCTGGGGGGCTGCAGCCCCTTGCCCCCCCTCCCGTGGGCCAAATTACCAGGGAGCATGTCTTCAGAGGCCCAGTATAATCAAGCCCAAATGGCATTGAACCTATCCCTAGCCCAAAATGCAAGTACCTCCTCTTCTATCTCCTCTCGACCATGACTCCGCGAGGCGTGAGCGGCTGCGTCCTCCACCCTCTGTTCCGACCGCTGCGGCCTCCGGCGTCTAGCCTCGGCCCTTCACAACTCCTCTCCGCCCACGGACCCAACGTCCCTTCGCTACTCCACTCCGTGCCTCCGCGCCAGCGCCCCTCTGAGCTCCGGCTTCCACCCGGCGGTGGCGGCAGCCACAACCAGCCGCAGGCCGCCCCAGCCCCTAATTGCTGCCTGCTGCCGCTGGCCAGCTGCCAAGGCCACCAGCGGCCCAGTGCCAAGGGTAGGGGTCAGGCAGGGGCTCAAGCTCTCGCTTCTGCAAACTGCAGTTGCAATAGGTATGCTACTCCTCTTTTTTGTCTGTTCTCTCAATGTTCTTCTATTTTTTATTTTGTGTATTAGTGATTCAGTGATTTCATTTTGCAAATTGTATATGCTGTATTGTTTTTTTGAGCACTTTAAATTAAGCGTTATTGTTAAATCTAGTGGTATGGCTAGTATAATTTTTAACCTTCTATTACTTAACCCCTCGTGATCCATTCCTGGATCTGCCACTGCTCAGAAGAGTGCTGCATCAACTACCTCGTCATATGGTTTTGACCCCAACCGGTACATGGATTCAGGCGCCACGGATCATGTTACCGGTGAATTAGAGAAGCTTACTGTCCGAGACAAATATAATGGAGGTGATCAAGTTCATACGGCGAGTGGAGCAGGTACGAGAATTAATCATGTTGGTCATACAATTTTGCATTCCCCATCTATTAAACTCCACCTGAAAAATATTTTACATGTCCCTAATTCCAGCAAAATCTAGTTTGCGTCAATCGCCTTGCTCGTGATAATAATGTTTTTGTCAAATTTCATCCTAATCGTTTCTTTATCAAGGAACAGGCGATGAGGAAGACTCTTCTCAAAGGGCATGTGAGGGTGGTCTTTATCCCTTGAAGACAGTATCAAATAAACAAGTGCTTGGAGTTTTCAAGCCCACCGAGTCCTTGTGGCATCATAGATTAGGTCATGCAGCTTCTTCCATTGTCTAGCAAGTTCTGAGTCGTCACAAGTTATCGTTTGTTAAAGATTAGGAAAGTAAAGTAGTGTGTGATGCATGTCAAAAGGGCAAGAGCCATCAATTGCCCTATCCTAAGTCAACTAGTGTGTCATCGAGTGCTTTTGATCTTGTTTTCTCCGATGTATGGGGGCCGGCTCCAACCTCTGTTGGGCGATATGACTACTATGTAAGTTTCATCGATGACCATACTAAGTTCACTTGGATCTATCTATTGCGTCACAAATCCGAAGTCTTTCGCTGTTTTCATGATTTTCAGAATATGGTCGAACGCCAATTCAATAGAAAAATCCGTGCCGTTCAAACCGATTGGGGTGGGGAATACCAAACCTTGCATACTTTCTTCTCCCACATCGGGATATCTGATCTTGTGTCTTGTCCCCACTCCCACCAACAGAATGGGGCCACAGAGCGCAAGCATCGACACATTGTCGAAGTTGGCCTCTCTATCTTAGCTCATGCATCTATGCCACTCAAATTTTGGGATGAGGCGTTTCAGACTGTTGTGTTTCTCATAAATTGACTTCCATCTCTAGTTATTAATAGCCAGACACCCTATGAACGCCTACATGGAGATGTGCCCGATTGATCCTTTCTCCGTGCCTTTGGCTGTGCGGTTTGGCCCAACCTTCGCCCATACAACACACGGAAGCTCCAGTTTCGTTCCAAGCGGTGTGTCTTTATCGGGTATAGTAATCTTCACAAGGGTTTCAAGTGCTTAGATCCCACAGATGGCCGTGTCTATGTCTCTCGTGATGTAGTTGTTTCCCTTTGCCTCCCTTCATCCCAACGCCGGAGCTCGCCTTCGCGCTGAATTGGCTCTCCTTCCCGACGTCCTCCTCAATCCGTCTTCCACTTTCAGGGATGCAATTGTGCATGATCAAACATTGATTAATTCTGCGCCTACTAATCCTTCATACCGCTATCTAGCTGATTGTGATGATGCAGGAACAAACGGCGTTCAAAATGATGAAGAAATCAGCCAGCACCGTGCTTCAGCTAGTCCTCATCGCATGTGTCTCCTGCCGGGGGATGAATCAGGCTCCCGATCCGAGGCGGATTCACGCACACCAGAGCTGTCGGCATCCCCTTCAGAGTCTGCACCGTCCTCTCCATCTGTTGCCTCACCTAGATCATCTGTGCCGCACCCCTCTGCGGTTGATGTGTCTCCGCAGCCCTCCCAAGCGCCGCAGCTGGATCTATCCAGCATGGGCTCTGGCCCCAACACTGGTCCGATTGGATCCGCTGCACCTACGGCAACTGTCGACACCTCTGTGGCCTCCTCTGTGGCAAGTTCACCACCACAGTGGCCGGTGACTCAGCTTCAGCAAGGCATTCAGCGACCGAAAATACGTTCTAATGGCACTGTTCATTGGTGTATGACAACATCTACAGAGGAACCTGCTACATTACATGCGGCGTTTGGTGATGCGAAGTGGGTGGCAGCCATGGATGCTGAGTATGATGCTTTAGTTCGAAAATCGGACATGGCACCTTATCCCTCTTCCCAAGGACAAGAACATTATTGATTGCAAGTGGGTTTATAAAGTGAAGAAAAAGGCAGATGGCACAGTTGATTGGTATAAAGCTCGGCTTGTTACAAAGGGGTATAAGCAAAGGTACCGTCCCGATTATGAGGACACATTCAGTCCGGTGGTGAAAGCTGCAACGATCCGTTTGATACTCTCTATTGCTACATCAAAGGGGTGGACATTGCGACAACTTGATGTGCAAAACACCTTCTTACAAGGTGTTCTCGAGGAAGAAGTCTATATGTACCAGCCACCCAGGTATAATGATAAATCCAAACCGAACTATGTCTGCAAGCTTGACAAGGCCCTCTATGGACTAAAACAGGCTCCTCGTGCTTGGTATGCACGCCTGTGTACAAAGCTAGTGGATCTTGGCTTCACACCAGCCAAAGCCGATACCTCCTTGTTTTATTATAACAAAGGGGGTCAGGTCTTGTTCATTTTGGTCGATGTGGATGATATAATTGTGGCAAGTTCAACGTCAGCAGGAACCAGCGCTTTGCTCAAAGATCTGGAACATGATTTTGCATTAAAATATCTAGGTGAACTTCACTATTTCCTTGGCATTGAGGTGAAGAAGTCTACAGATGGTCTGCTGTTATCACAGGAGCGATATGCTACTGAGATTGTGAAACGGGCAGGCATGGACAAGAGTAAACCTGTTGATACTCCCCCGTCCGTAACTGAGAAGCTTAGCCTTACAGCAGGATCGCAGCTTGGATCGGATGATGCGTCACGGTACAGAAGTATAGTAGGAGCTCTACAATATCTCACACTCACCCGGCCGGATATCTCTTTTGCAGTCAACAAAGTTTGCCAATTTCTACACTCACCAACAACTTCAAATTGGACTGCTGTAAAAAGGAAACTTCGGTATGTGCATGAAACCTTACGGCTTGGGCTCAAAATCAGAAGATCAAACTCTATGGTGATCAGTGCTTTCTCTGACGTGGATTGGGCTGGCTGTGTTGATGACAGAAGATCAACCGGTGGATTTGCTGTCTTCCGTAAACCAAATTTAATCTCCTGGAGTGCTCGTAAGCAAGCAGGCCACCATTTCACGTTGTAGCACTGAAGCAGAATATAAAGCCTTAGCAATTGCTACTGCTGAAATGACGTGGGTTCAGAAGTTGCTCACAGAGTTGAAGGTTCCGCATGATCAAGTGGCACAGTTGTGTGTGATAATATTGGTGCCTCCTATCTATCGTGTAATCCAGTGTTTCATGCCAGGACTAAGCACATTGAGATTGACTTTCATTTTGTTCGGGAAAGAGTGGCGCAGAAGCTTCTTGATATACAGTTTGTTGCATCCTGCGATCAGCTCGCTGATGGATTTACTAAACCGCTTGGTGGCGTGAAGATGAAAGTCTTTAGAAACAATCTCAACCTTGTTAATGGCTGAGATTGAGGGGGAGTGTTAGAATATGTGTTAGTTCAGATATGCCTTAACTCCCATGTCGTGTTAGATAAGGATTGGAGAGTTGGAGTCGGCTACTCCTGTAACTCGTATGTAATTCGTATTGTAATCATACTTGTTGTACAAGTCTTGTACCCTATATTAACATGCAACCGAGGACCTGTCTGGGGCCTCGTTCTCTCCATTGTTCTTTACACCCGGGACACAGCAATGCGCCCTGTCACCATCAAACAAAATGGCTAGCACCTTTTTTCCGACGTCCTTTTCAGCACACGGCAAAAGATTCACCGAGTGCCCGACAAAAGAAATTAGGCAAAGGTGGGTTTGCCGTGTTTTTTTGGCGAGTGGGCTAAGCCGTGGGCAACTGTTATAAGGGCTAAGCTTTTGCCGAGTGTTATAAGGGCTTTGCTCCTGGCACTCGGCAGCTGTCTGGAATCCGGTAGTGCATCAAAGAACTGACATATTGCTTCTTCGATCAGAGTAGATGCCAGAAAGGATATCTGTGCTTTATTAAATTGTAGGATGGAAGCTTACAAAAGATTTAGGATTAACACCTCTATATCGAGGACACGCCACTGCTAGCGCCCTGTACTTTTTGTCCAAATATTCACTATGTTTTGGATTTATTATTAGGAAAGCATATACAAAGAAAACCAAGCAAGGAGCTGACAGTTTTTATTTGAAACATGAAAACAAGCAACTAACTGTTGCAGGACAAGTTCATATATATGATTTATGATCCTTGAGCTCAGGCCAGACGGTGCTCAACATGTTCGAGTGTAGTGGGAGCCAGCTTAGGATCCTTGAATATGGCTTTAAGATCACTATCTTCTCCATTGAGCTTGGCCTTCAGGAACGCGACGATGATGCCAGCTACGGTTCTCCTCATCATGTCCTTTGGATCACTCCCCTGCTTGGAAATTTGGGACATGACGAAGGTAAAGAAGTTTCCAGCATGATGATCATCTAGCATGTCGAGGTGCCCATAATCTTTGGTCACGAAGTAATAGCAAGGTGGCTTGCACTCATGGTAGAAGTCCAGGTGGTCGACATTTTTTGGGGCACAGGTCTTATTGATGGAAAATTCCCATTGATGGGGTTTGAACTCAAATATTTTCTTGGGTTCCTCTCCCAGCCCCGTGCCGATCACTAATGCAGGGATTGTAATGTTGAAAGACAAGGGCTTATGGGTGAGGATTTTTTGTGAGATTTGTGAGGATTCGTCTGGGCCAGCAACAGGGTCTACGCCAATGATGGTGGAGAACTTCAGGCTGATCTTGCCATGCCCCATCACAACAGCGAACGCTGTGTGGCCACCTCGGCCTCGCTGTGTGGCCACCTCGGCTATGGCCGACCAAAGCAAGCTTGGAAAGGTTGGGCAGTCTCCAAATGAGATTATTGATGTATGGTTTTCAATCATCTCGACGATAGAAACATGATGTTGGAATCTGTTATGCACTTCGGCTGATTTTGTTTGTCAACAACAACCCCGCAGTATTACTAATACTGGCAGTGATTTGTAGATGTATTACTAAGAGAACATACCTACACTCCGCATGTATGTAGTTCAATTAGGTGCAAACACTCAATTATTGGGTGCTATGTTATTTAGTTTTTGTAGGGTGAAGGCAACTTCAAACCAAACGCCAAACGGACAAAGTTTACATACATTCACTATTCATTTCATAGTCATACGGTATGTGTCGGGGGATATTTTACGGGTCCTATCCTTTGCAATTACATACAAATGATCATTTTATCCCTTTGTAAATAAACGCAACCCCTTTAGACTATAGGGGTGAAGTAGTCGCTTCATCTTGGTTCACTATGTCCATGATAACTTTTGAGTCTTTCTCTTTTCAGGTTGTCTTGATGTTAGCCAAGTTATGGAGTTTATTCCAACTTTCGTGTCCTAATGATGGAAGTTAATGATGAAAGTTTTGCTAACTTTCATCTTGTCCAACTTTGGTGCAAAGTCAAATGTTAGCTTCGCCAAAGCATCTTTTCTTCTATTTACTTATGTTTCATCCCATCTTGTGGCGAAGTCACGATATCGACTTTTTCTATCTTTCGACAAAGTAAACTTTCAAACAATTTTCAACATTCAGATTTAGTTCTGAAGTTCAGCTATGAAACAAACTTTTTATATCAAAGTTAAACCCGAAGTTTCAGGGATGTGAAACAAACTTTTGATATAAAAGTAAAGTCCGAAATTTCATGACCGTGTTTGTGCGAAGTCAAATCACCAACAGTTTTGTTGTGCTGATATCTTCTTGTTATCCTTTATTATTTAGAGTTGTGCTATCATAATTGTTAGTTTAATGCTAATATTATCCATGCTAACATGCCTTTTTTCCTTCAAGCAATATATTGTAGATGGTTATTTTCTGATGAGGTCATGATAATTACCCAACCAAACACTAGTTCTTCACTCAACAAAAGAGGGATAAGGAATGTAACTTTCTAGAAAAGCTTGTGTTATTTAAATTAATCTGTGTGATAGTAATTTGAAAGCATTTTATTTATCTGAAGCCAGTTGAGATAACTGAGTTACATATTTCATGTTTTCTATATTTTCTCATTTTAAATGCTTTTTTCTTATGTTTAAATTTATAACTCAGTTTTCTATAAAAGATCATGAATGGTTTTTTAACCATTTTCGTTACAACAGAGCATGGTGCAGTCCTGTATGCCGTCCATGTGCTTTATGTGTTCTCAGACCTCTCTGGTTAGGATTCACTGCTACATAAAATCATTTAGAAGGCGTTTGACTTTTTTTTCCGAGACGGACGGGACGAATAACTGCCTCGGTTAATGCTAGCCATTAACCGAGGCGGTCACTTTTTATTAACCGTGGTGGTTACAATTAACCGCCACGTAAAATCGATTTACGGAGGTGGTTATAATCGAGGCGAACCTTATAACAGACCCGCCTCCGAAAAACATGCCATTTTCAGAGGCGGATCTCTTAATGGGCCCGCCTCCATAAAAAGGCCAAAGCCCAGTAGGCCCAATTGAGGCCCGATAGTCCTGGTCAAGTATAAAACCAGCACTTAGGGTTTGCTCCCCCACCCTCTCACCCTCTTTCTCCCTCCCTCTCCCTCTTCTCGTACCAGCAGCCGCCATCTCCTCCCTCACCCCTCCCCGCCTCCACCTCCTTCCTCTCTGCTCCCTCCCTCCCTGACGTCGGTCAGCGGGGTGCCTGCGCAGGGGCCCGGCGACGCGCCTTTGCGGCAGCGGCCCGACGCGGCCGCGGCTCTGCGGTGGCAGCCCGGCCGTGGTGCGGCGCCGCTGCGCGGTGGCGACCCTGCGCTGCGGCACGGTGGAGGCACGGCTGCACGGCCGCGGCCCGACGGCCCGGTAGCGCGGTGGCGGCCCTACCACACAGCTGAGTGGTGGAGGCCCGGCAGCGGATCCACTTCCCCTTGGCAGCGGATCTGGCGCAGGGCGGCGAGATCCGGGCAACTGCTCGGTGTGGATCTGGCGGCGGGGCAAATGGCGGCCCAGATCCAGCTCTAGCGGCCCTTATCCAGCTGCGGTGTGGGCATTTTCTTTTTTTTTTATTTTTCTATTTGATTAACCGTGGTGGGCAGCAAACCGCCTTGGAAAATAGGTCATTTACCATGACTCGATTAATTATTTCTGCCCGCCGCGGTAAATAATAATGTAATAGCGATTGTGATCGTTGAGGGACTACAACGGTCATAATGACAATGCCCCTATATAGAGAAATAGCACAGTCTTCATGAACAAGTCTCAGAGATACAAAGACAGTGCTTAAAACGTCATATATGAGAGAATAAACCCAAATAAATTTTGAGTCCAGCAATGCCACAAATTTTGAACCAAAATTGAAATCGAAACAATACCATGTCCCCATCGCCAGGACTGACCTCCAAATCTCTAGGTATGAAATCCTACTATCAATTCAGATAAAAAGAATGAACCTATAGCAACTAAAAGAACAACACAGCCGCTCGCCTGCTCCAAAAAACGCCAACCTGCATCTCCTCTGCCGCAGTGACACAGCAGCAGCAACAACCGATCGACATTGGCTACCAGGTGTCCAGGTGCAGGCAATAAACAATCCCTGAGCTTAGAGCCGTAAACAATCACAAGTGAAATTGCAGTTCCATTTCTTTCTTTTTTATGGAGAATTGCAAGTTTCCAATTATTTTGTAGGCCGGCCATGGAGAAATATTATAAAAACAAAATCGACAGCCTTGATCGGCGGGATATGCATTCAGCCCGTCAACCCAAGCAGCAGGATGGGATGGTTGTACGCGGGGCAGGTTAGAGCTGGGGCTCACCTCGTCGACTGATGAAGAACATGAGGATAGTTTCCTGCTACTTTGTATCATCAATGCATATCAGATTTTAGATTGCCCATTTCGCAATCAACAGGTAGAAGCCTTTAATATCTGTCCACAACCACTACTCCTGAAAGAACCATCAACAACTCGCATCAGTCTGCGTGAGAAAGAAGGTTATGCCATCTTTAGATAATATCTGAAAGTTCATTACCAAAAATTCGCATGTGCTAAAAAGGGATAGGCATATCATACTACTTGCATAGAGTACCGTTTAAATTTTTTTATGGGTAATACGATGAATTAAGAACAAAATGAAATTTCACTTTTGCTATCAATAATGCCATGAATTATGAATTTCCGAATAAGAAAAGTCAACTTCTTAAATGATGATCATTCAATAAATTTCACGTGCTGCAAGTAGAAAAAATTGGAATCGGTATGAAATCAATATATAGCACTCATATGGAAATTTTCTGGGCATGTGGCTGCCTTTGATAATGCCATGATAATCTATGAGATTAAGGGATACCAGGAACATATAAGTGGTTATCCGTGGAACAAATACCAGGTGGTTATTAATTTAGCAAACAATGCAAGGTGCTGATGTATTCCAATCCAAGACAGAGTACTGTTAATTTGTGGAACATATCAGAAGATATGTTTGGTTCATTCGTGGAATAGATCAAGGAATCGAGTATTGGCACACATGCTTCTGCAATTCTCATTAAAAGAAACAATAGCACACATCACCTTTCCCTAATGCAGAATTGCAGACCGGTGTATTCTAGCTTTGTTTACTATAGGAAAAAGAGACTGACATCATCATGATGTCACCCTATAAGAAGCATAGAAGAGCAGCGCTGTTCACGGGCTTTGCCGGCATCGATGCGGTGGTTGCCAACCGCGGCAATCGCACCTTGGTTGGGAGATGCGGAGCCCAGGGTGCGTGTGGTGTGCGCCATGACGCGTATGGGTTGAGATCGATGTGCTGGACAGCATGCCGTGCATGCGTGGACGCACGCGTCGGCAGCGGCTTCGACCAAACAGAGAAAGGCAGGGTCCGAGGCGGTAGGGAAGGGCGCCCGCACGGGACGGGATCTCCCTAGGCAGGTGGCATACCTGTTTGGCATCCTCGCAGATCAGCAGCTGGCGTCCACGGCGGCGGCGCGAAGCAGCGACGGTGGGCGCCTATAATTTGGTTGGCGGGCTTTCGTCGCGTTGGTCTCGCGATCGAGGGACGCGAGGGGGGCTCACGGAACCAAAATCATTTAAAAATTATTTTTATATCAAATTTTGTATATCTTCATAATATTGGGGATACTAGAAAATTTTGTGTAGAATTATATGAAATGTTCTTAGGATTAGGATACTATAAATAAATTTGACGGGTTGGATTGGAGTTGTATATATATGTACATATCTTATCTGAATCAAAGAACCAAAAGCTGCTAACAGATTCATTTAGGGCCTGTTTAGATTTAAACATATGGAATTTTGACTACTATAGCACACATCCTCACTTTGCAATACATGTCCAATCATGACTTAAGTAGGCTCAAAAGATTCGTCTCGCAATCTACAAGCAAACTGTGTAACTAGTTTTTCTTTTATTAATATTTAATGCTCCATACATGCATCCGATGAGAAAGTTAAAATTTTGAAAGGGAAGTGAACACACCCAAACACCTAGATCGTTTGCAGACGACTACTTCCACTCGAGGCTGCCGAGATCGTGCCGCGGCACATCACGCAGGGCGGGGGGTACGGCTCGCCATGTTCCTCAACCGGATCTTCGGCGGGCACAATCGTGATGTGCTGGCGCCGTCTTGATGAGCCTGATTGTGAGCGACAGCCTCGGGTTACGTTCTAGGAAGGTAGCTACTGCCTTCGCTTGGTAGGCAGCTGACACAGCGAGACACAGTTTTCGCTCGAGGGCCAGAAATAAATTGGTGGCATACATCAATAATACAGTACAAGCGGTCGTGAAGCCATTTTTACTAGCTTCTTCCGCAACCGCTAGTGGCATTTAGTGAAAATCAATGTTTTCACCTGCAAGACAAAAGGAAATTAAAAATAGAACACAGACAATAAGCATCATTTTATTGCGTCTTCTGAAGCCTGGTCACCAAGTGTCAAGTAGAAATAAGAAATCGGCCCGGCGTTTCTCTCATTACATAAAAAAGCGCAAAATCGATCCGATGTAGTCCTGCAAGCTTTTTTCCATTATAGATAAGCCGTGTGGGTCGTGGTTGTTGGTTTGTCCGTCCTAGCATCTTGGTCCCATACACCAAGCATATGAGATGGAAAAGGAAATAGCGAACAACATACAACTGGCCAACTGGGCCACCACCAGCAGCCTCTTTCCCAAGTGGACTCAATTTTAGTGGCATTGTCTCCGATCCGTACCATCTCTCATCAACAGACAAGCTAGTAAAAAGGTAATCATAGAAATTCTCATAATAATCAGAACCATTTTGAGTTTAGATGACAGACTCTAATTATTATAATCAATAATAGTCATCAGATCTATATTGTTTTATGAAAACTCAACCACCTCTGCAAATGTATTCTTAAAGTGATCCAGTAATTCTACATCTAAAGTTTACCTGTGCCATTATTATAAATAATTTAATACAAACAACTAACTTCGTATCTAAATTAATTGTCTATCTCTTTGCCAATACGAAAGATAATTTTGAAGACCTCCCTAATAATTTGCATAAATTACACATGTTTGCTATTATCAAGGATCACTCAAAAGTTACTCTGTGTCTGCATTCAAATACCCATATACGCGATTACCTAAAGAATATATAAAGTAAACCATTTTAATTTATATATAAATTATCTACCCTAGTCATCATTAAAAATATATAATAATATCTCTCAAATGTACAAAAAATACTAATATAAGCTATCATTAAAATAGTCTGTTATATATTTATAAGTTACACACATGTACTATGATAAAGTTATAACTATGCTTACGTTCCACCATGAAGATTATATAGAATAATCATGTATGTATGAAGATAAAGTTTGTTTTAACAGCTCATGCATCGATCAAGGAAATTTTGTTCCCATAAGCTATTGTAAAACTCAATGATAATAATAATCATGTACATATGACTTCATAAGATACATGATGTAACAAGAGCCACCTAAGGTATGGATTCAAAGTAATTATTTATATTTGAAATAAATAGAGGTGCCATGCATAGAACACATATGAATGTAATGGATAAATTATAAATTTTATAAATAATTTACATGAACAAAAATAACTCAAATTATATAGAAAAATAAGTTATGTTTAAAGTAAATTAGAAAAATACTAAAAAAATAATATTTATGTGCATCAATAGTATTGAATTAATATTAAATGTTCTTTATAGAGAAATAATCCTAAATAGTTCCAACACAACATTAATAATATTAAAATTAAATCATTTGACAGGAGAAGTTTTAAATAGATTCATTATATCTTGTTCTTCGTAGATGTGAATACAAACCGGATATTATATATTTTGTCAAAGACAAATCTGAAATTGGATATAGAAAAGTACTGAAAAATGAATATGCATACATACAACCACTTAGTACCATCATTAGAAAAGGATATGATTACGGATATCCATTTTGCACGTTTTAGCAAATACAAATTCAAATAAATTTTGGATTTCCAGACATCCAATTCCATTTGTAACTGTGAGACCAAGCTGATTTGATTAAAAGCTGGTTGACAGGCAGTCATAGACTCGAGGCCCATCATTAAGCACGGACTGATGACAAATAAACCATCGTCGATGTGATTGCAATCTCCTCAGTAGCACACATGCTGTTGGGTTGCCTGTCTGCTGGCTTGGGTGCAATGGGTCCTCGTGGGATGTACTCCTCTGTATCGGAAAAGGAAATCATTTTAGACAAGATTTGGTAAAACATTAAGAATACAAATTATTATTAACTTTTAAATTATTGAGTTTGGAAATATAAATAGTACATAAATAGATGTGTGCTTAAATATATTTTGATAAAAGTAGGCATCATTTTTCAATAAATATTTTTACAGAAATATGAAGTCGAATCATATTTTGAAGACTGTGTCGTTGTCCTAAACAACTTCTAAGTCCAAGACAGAGAGATTCTTCGCCATGCAATCAAGCGACTAGGCGCAAATCAACCATGGAAAGCCTCTACTCGCTACAAATCAACCATTTGTAGGGGATTGCGCTGTTAGGAACTGGGCCATGGGCAATAATATCCCTGAGTGCAATGGGGACGTACGGAGAGATTCTTCCACATGCAAGCGAGGACCGGCCCGAATGTCGACGACACGATTCAGCAGTACACGCCTCGATCCATTGCACCCTCAATATTCGGTATGGTGTGATCAATGCCCTCGCTAGTCATGTTGTGTCTGACATGTACTAGGCTTGAATAGACTATACCTACGTACACAGTGAGAACAAAATTTTGTGTTGCTTTGTTGGGCTACAGAACTCAGCTACGTTGTTTGGTGGAGTCCCGCGGCGACTCCCGAGCATTCCGGGCTGCGAGAAGACACGCTGGTGAGCTCTACAGGAGCGCTACGAGGTGGAGAAGCTGGTACCAAGATGGACGTTAGAGAGGTGAATGTGGCTCGACGAATTTCAGCGTCCCCGAGAGCTCGTCGGCGGCAAGGACATGGAAAAGAAGAACACCGGAGGTACCCGGCCTCTTATAGGAGAAGGGAGGAGTGGGTAAGGACGAACGGAAACCGGGGACTCCCCTCGACGACCGTGGCGCGGCAGCGTCCGGGCCCGGACGGACGGTGGCCGGCGCGTGGCGCACGCACGCGCAGCCCGGTGGTGGTAGAGTAGGGACCCCCTACAGTAGCCAATTCCTAGGTCAAAGTCTAAATTGATCATGATCTCCCTATTCCTAGTGGCTACAGGAGAAATTCCCAAAATGAAAGTTGTGCAAAATTTCCTGAAGAACATTTTTTCTTTTGACACCAAGTTCAAATTCGAAGTATTTTTTAAGATATTAAAAAGGGGGTTTTCTAATTTGAAATTCAATAAAATTATCCAAAGTTTTCTATATAACAAGAAAATCTATAAACATGAAAGTTGTTCCACTTACTGAGCTTTTCAACTTTCATTAAGGGTACTTAGTCAGATTCTTAATAATTTTTTGAAATGGCATTTCAAATTCAAATTTCAAAGCATTATTTTGAGTTTATTTGAATTTACACAATATAACTTCAAAATCTCCAAAAATAAAAGTTGTTCCATTTTAAAAGATCTATAACTTTTATTAAGACACTTTTACCAGATTCCTTATAGATTTTGAATTAGGTTTTAGCGCCAAATTAGTGCTTAATTGATTTTCTTTTTATTTTCAATTTGGATTTAGGTAATTACACACCAATACAAACCTTTACATAATAAATCACTCTAAGTCACCTATGCACAATCAAATACAAGAATAAAACTTATTTTAGTTAATGCATCTTAACAGGGTTAAATGCGATATGATTTGTATGCAAATCATGATGATATGTCAGGTTTAGTTATACTAAAACCAGGGGTGTTCCATGTACCGTGTCCGCGCCTGGCCATGGCCCGGCCGCCTTCACCTCAGACCCCCGCCACTCCCTTCTCCGACTGCAATCCACCGGCCACGCCCGTCTCCGACCTCTGTACCGTGTCCGCGCCCGCCCGCACCCGGCCACAGCCTGGCCGCCTTCTCCTTGGACCCCGCCGCTCTCTTCTCTGACTGCGACCCACTGGCCGCGCCCGTCTCCGACCTCGGCCGCATCGTTCCCCGCTGCGTCTTGGTGATATACATTAATTCTTTACATTTTGCCTACGGTTTTACTGACCATGTCTTGGAGATCTTTAAACATATTTTAGTGGATTCGGATGAATAGGGCAAGAAATTGTATATTTTGACATGAAGTTTTTAAACAGTTTATTGTTTTTAGGGTTTCAGATATATTGTTGGCCAACAACCAACTTATATGGATTTTGATATATCATATATATGTATGAATTAAAGATAGCTGGACGTTGTCTTTCTGAACCAGAAAGGATTGATCGCAGCGGCTATGTAAATGCTTTTGGATTCGATCCAGTAAAGCAAATTGGCCCTATCCTACCATTGTAAGCAATTGAATAAGTTTGTGTAATTATATTATTCAATATGTGTATATGTTTATAATGTAATGATTAGCACCTGTTAATTGTAGGTAATTGACCCAATTATTTGGCTGAAAGAAACACTGTGTAAATTTGGTGTTCGGACAGTTAATGTCGAAACCTTTCAAATAGATAATGACCAATTAACACAATGTCGAGTTGGCTTTTCCATCACCGCCAGGCATGGTAGAGGAGTTGTACAAATCTCAGAGGTCGGTCGAACGGCAGCTCGGCCGAGCGTTGCACAAAAATATGCTATCATAGCATGTGTGACTAAACTTGTGAACATTTGGTACCCCTACCTACACTATGCTCGTTGCTCGTATAATGTATGAATGCAAACATGAGTCATAACGTGCAGGGATTTTGTGCCAGGATCGCCGCAGCCAATCGAAATGATGTAGTAAGTTAAATTTAAATTCTTTATACCTAGCTTATATATATTATATAACATACATTAATTTGTGAATAATTACAGGTTCGGTACTATGACTTAACATACATAGGGTGCAGTTTTGAAGCCATTCTAAACCAGACAATGTATCAATTGGGGTATGAATGGGACTACGCTCATGTAAGGCCAACACGTACAAACGAAGGGTTCCAGAATAAGCTGGTTGCGAATAAGAGACCAGGATGCCATCCTGCTCGAACACCGTTTACTCGTAGTTGTGAAGCAAGAGAGAGTGTATTGCTCAATGCTTTACTCTACATCAATGAAATATACCTATACCACATCGGCGATCTACACTTCACTCAGCTGCTTGTGGCACATAATGAACATTTCAGAAATTTATACGTAGTAGTTGTGTCTTGTATCGTTTATTTGAGAGCACTTGAACTTGTTATGTTTGTAATAACTTTTAAATCGTTATATGGTCCCATGTATGTCAAGGTTTACTCGAACAAGTGTTTTAAATTATATGTAGCTCAGGACTTGCGGATCTTTGGCAACCCACTCTTCATGTTCGGGGTTGGGGATTGGAGCCACGTCCTTGTCGTCGTCCTTCTTGAGGGGAAGAAACTCAGACGGTGGCTTTGCTTCAGGGTTGAGGAAGTTCGCCATGCGTGCGCCCTTGATTGCGGACAGCACTTGAGCCTTCCATAGGATGAAATTGGTGCGAGTCAACTTCTCGCTTACGGGATAAAACCCTAAGGAGTACGCAGCAGCATGCGCGGAGGAGGAAGAAGCCATGGTATTTTTCCGTAAGGAGTAAGGCTCTAGATACCATGTGAAGAACAATGGAGAGAACGAGGCTCCAGACAGGTCCTCGGTTGCATGTTAATAAAGGGGTACAAGACTTGTACAACAAGTATGATTACAATACGAATTACATACGAGTTACAGGAGTAGCCGACTCCAACTCTCCAATCCTTATCTAACACGACAAGGGAGTTAAGGCATATCTGAACTAACACATATTCTAACACCGGGCGTCTGACACTCGGCAAACACGGGCCCTTTGCCGTGTGCCGGGGCATCTGACACTTGGCAAACATTGGTCCTTTGCTATGTGCAGCCAAGATTACACTCGACATTTCTCTTCCCTTTGCCGAATTCCGCGTCCTAAGGATTTCGGTGCCTCTCACGCCGTCACGTGGTAACATCCATCATTTGTCAAGTATAAAGCGAGTAGTCCCACTATTCATAGCAAGTTATCTTTACTTCCTCAGTCCATTGTCATGAAGATTGTGCTGCCCCAAGGAGGATCTTTATAAGGTCATGCTATGATTCTTTGATCCAACACCATTGATAATGGACCAATCTGCATCGGCTCTATATCAATGGAGAAGTCCCCCCGCTGCACTAGATCCGCCACTCTAGGGTGAGGAAAGGGCGCGTCCAGAGTTGAAGTGGTGTAGAGATGCGCCATGGCACGGTTCCACCGCTGTTGAGGTGGGGAAGGGGTGTCGCAATCCCATTGTGTTGGGAATGGGCACAATCGTGCCGTCATGGTGGGGAATGGGCATGGATCTGCCGCCTTTGGTGTGGAGATGGGGTATGGATCTATTGGGAGGACCCGCTGCAAGGAAGAGGTAGCGTTCTGCACCACCGGCCCACCCTCGAGCTGCTGAGGAAGGAGTTCCTGCACTGCTGCTAAGGAAAATGAAGGCGTGGAGGAGTGACGGACGCATGGGCCGGGGAGGCCTGTTGATGAGAGGAAGGACTGAGTGGGGGTTCTAAACCCTAACTCCCTATACAATTCCAGAGAAGAAAATGTGCATGTCAAAGTCATTATACCTATGCCTTGCGATGCATTATGCCTGCTTCTCCTCGGGATAACAGGCCTGTATTTTTATGAGAAAAGGTTTTTTTTTTCTATTTTGGTGGTGCTTTCTTTAATTTTCTTAAAATATTAGTAGAGGTGGGTCCCTTAAGAGGCCAATTTTATTTATTGATCTACAGAGATGAACAACCGATGACAGATTAAAGAACACGATTTGGCAGAGTTGATCGGGATGTTTTGTCACTAAAAATATATATATATAAAAAATCCCTGTAGGCTCGAGCATCCAGTCATTCAACTTTCCCACATTATACACATGTTGGCAGTGAACGCGAGCATCGAGTCATTCAACTCTCCCAAATTATACACTAGTTTGCAGCGAACACGAGCATCGAGTGATTCAACTTTCCAACATTAGACACAAGTTGTCAGCGAACATGCATCCTACCTATACAACCAAACAGTATCCATCGGTTCAATGCATCGTGCCGCGTTCTCAAACAAGACCAAGATGAATTCTTATACACTAGTGTTCCGCAACGTCTAATCAGTGGTCAGCTAGTTGCCGTATATCAAAATTAGACTGTAAGCTGACGAGCAACAATAGGATGAGCACCGGGGTGCCAGACGATATATTTGCCTCGATCTTCGTCTCCACCTAAAACAGCACAATTCTTTTGTTTGGTGCTGCGTTTGTAGTTGCCCATTTTTGTATTTTGAGTGCACCACGGGGCGTGCAAGCACAAAAGGAAAAAAAACAGGCTTCTCTTCTTCAGCCTGGTTACTACCAAGCGTCAGTAGAAATAAGAAAACGGCCAGTCGTTCTCTCACCAACTGAGCTCTCATTACAAAAAAAAAAGGCACAAAATCCGATGTACGTATCTCCTCGTGGTTCGTGGTTGTTGGTTTGTCCGGCCTAGCATGTTGGTCCTTTACACATACGATATGAGATGGAAGAGTAAATAACGAACAACATACAACTGAACCTCGGGTTACGTTCTAGGAAGGTAGCTACTGCCTTCGCTTGGTAGGCAGCTGACACAGCGAGACACAGTTTTCGCTCGAGGGCCAGAAATAAATTGGTGGCATACATCAATAATACAGTACAAGCGGTCGTGAAGCCATTTTTACTAGCTTCTTCCGCAACCGCTAGTGGCATTTAGTGAAAATCAATGTTTTCACCTGCAAGACAAAAGGAAATTAAAAATAGAACACAGACAATAAGCATCATTTTATTGCGTCTTCTGAAGCCTGGTCACCAAGTGTCAAGTAGAAATAAGAAATCGGCCCGGCGTTTCTCTCATTACATAAAAAAGCGCAAAATCGATCCGATGTAGTCCTGCAAGCTTTTTTCCATTATAGATAAGCCGTGTGGGTCGTGGTTGTTGGTTTGTCCGTCCTAGCATCTTGGTCCCATACACCAAGCATATGAGATGGAAAAGGAAATAGCGAACAACATACAACTGGCCAACTGGGCCACCACCAGCAGCCTCTTTCCCAAGTGGACTCAATTTTAGTGGCATTGTCTCCGATCCGTACCATCTCTCATCAACAGACAAGCTAGTAAAAAGGTAATCATAGAAATTCTCATAATAATCAGAACCATTTTGAGTTTAGATGACAGACTCTAATTATTATAATCAATAATAGTCATCAGATCTATATTGTTTTATGAAAACTCAACCACCTCTGCAAATGTATTCTTAAAGTGATCCAGTAATTCTACATCTAAAGTTTACCTGTGCCATTATTATAAATAATTTAATACAAACAACTAACTTCGTATCTAAATTAATTGTCTATCTCTTTGCCAATACGAAAGATAATTTTGAAGACCTCCCTAATAATTTGCATAAATTACACATGTTTGCTATTATCAAGGATCACTCAAAAGTTACTCTGTGTCTGCATTCAAATACCCATATACGCGATTACCTAAAGAATATATAAAGTAAACCATTTTAATTTATATATAAATTATCTACCCTAGTCATCATTAAAAATATATAATAATATCTCTCAAATGTACAAAAAATACTAATATAAGCTATCATTAAAATAGTCTGTTATATATTTATAAGTTACACACATGTACTATGATAAAGTTATAACTATGCTTACGTTCCACCATGAAGATTATATAGAATAATCATGTATGTATGAAGATAAAGTTTGTTTTAACAGCTCATGCATCGATCAAGGAAATTTTGTTCCCATAAGCTATTGTAAAACTCAATGATAATAATAATCATGTACATATGACTTCATAAGATACATGATGTAACAAGAGCCACCTAAGGTATGGATTCAAAGTAATTATTTATATTTGAAATAAATAGAGGTGCCATGCATAGAACACATATGAATGTAATGGATAAATTATAAATTTTATAAATAATTTACATGAACAAAAATAACTCAAATTATATAGAAAAATAAGTTATGTTTAAAGTAAATTAGAAAAATACTAAAAAAATAATATTTATGTGCATCAATAGTATTGAATTAATATTAAATGTTCTTTATAGAGAAATAATCCTAAATAGTTCCAACACAACATTAATAATATTAAAATTAAATCATTTGACAGGAGAAGTTTTAAATGGATTCATTATATCTTGTTCTTCGTAGATGTGAATACAAACCGGATATTATATATTTTGTCAAAGACATATCTGAAATTGGATATAGAAAAGTACTGAAAAATGAATATGCATACATACAACCACTTAGTACCATCATTAGAAAAGGATATGATTACGGATATCCATTTTGCACGTTTTAGCAAATACAAATTCAAATAAATTTTGGATTTCCAGACATCCAATTCCATTTGTAACTGTGAGACCAAGCTGATTTGATTAAAAGCTGGTTGACAGGCAGTCATAGACTCGAGGCCCATCATTAAGCACGGACTGATGACAAATAAACCATCGTCGATGTGATTGCAATCTCCTCAGTAGCACACATGCTGTTGGGTTGCCTGTCTGCTGGCTTGGGTGCAATGGGTCCTCGTGGGATGTACTCCTCTGTATCGGAAAAGGAAATCATTTTAGACAAGATTTGGTAAAACATTAAGAATACAAATTATTATTAACTTTTAAATTATTGAGTTTGGAAATATAAATAGTACATAAATAGATGTGTGCTTAAATATATTTTGATAAAAGTAGGCATCATTTTTCAATAAATATTTTTACAGAAATATGAAGTCGAATCATATTTTGAAGACTGTGTCGTTGTCCTAAACAACTTCTAAGTCCAAGACAGAGAGATTCTTCGCCATGCAATCAAGCGACTAGGCGCAAATCAACCATGGAAAGCCTCTACTCGCTACAAATCAACCATTTGTAGGGGATTGCGCTGTTAGGAACTGGGCCATGGGCAATAATATCCCTGAGTGCAATGGGGACGTACGGAGAGATTCTTCCACATGCAAGCGAGGACCGGCCCGAATGTCGACGACACGATTCAGCAGTACACGCCTCGATCCATTGCACCCTCAATATTCGGTATGGTGTGATCAATGCCCTCGCTAGTCATGTTGTGTCTGACATGTACTAGGCTTGAATAGACTATACCTACGTACACAGTGAGAACAAAATTTTGTGTTGCTTTGTTGGGCTACAGAACTCAGCTACGTTGTTTGGTGGAGTCCCGCGGCGACTCCCGAGCATTCCGGGCTGCGAGAAGACACGCTGGTGAGCTCTACAGGAGCGCTACGAGGTGGAGAAGCTGGTACCAAGATGGACGTTAGAGAGGTGAATGTGGCTCGACGAATTTCAGCGTCCCCGAGAGCTCGTCGGCGGCAAGGACATGGAAAAGAAGAACACCGGAGGTACCCGGCCTCTTATAGGAGAAGGGAGGAGTGGGTAAGGACGAACGGAAACCGGGGACTCCCCTCGACGACCGTGGCGCGGCAGCGTCCGGGCCCGGACGGACGGTGGCCGGCGCGTGGCGCACGCACGCGCAGCCCGGTGGTGGTAGAGTAGGGACCCCCTACAGTAGCCAATTCCTAGGTCAAAGTCTAAATTGATCATGATCTCCCTATTCCTAGTGGCTACAGGAGAAATTCCCAAAATGAAAGTTGTGCAAAATTTCCTGAAGAACATTTATTCTTTTGACACCAAGTTCAAATTCGAAGTATTTTTTAAGATATTAAAAAGGGGGTTTTCTAATTTGAAATTCAATAAAATTATCCAAAGTTTTCTATATAACAAGAAAATCTATAAACATGAAAGTTGTTCCACTTACTGAGCTTTTCAACTTTCATTAAGGGTACTTAGTCAGATTCTTAATAATTTTTTGAAATGGCATTTCAAATTCAAATTTCAAAGCATTATTTTGAGTTTATTTGAATTTACACAATATAACTTCAAAATCTCCAAAAATAAAAGTTGTTCCATTTTAAAAGATCTATAACTTTTATTAAGACACTTTTACCAGATTCCTTATAGATTTTGAATTAGGTTTTAGCGCCAAATTAGTGCTTAATTGATTTTCTTTTTATTTTCAATTTGGATTTAGGTAATTACACACCAATACAAACCTTTACATAATAAATCACTCTAAGTCACCTATGCACAATCAAATACAAGAATAAAACTTATTTTAGTTAATGCATCTTAACAGGGTTAAATGCGATATGATTTGTATGCAAATCATGATGATATGTCAGGTTTAGTTATACTAAAACCAGGGGTGTTCCATGTACCGTGTCCGCGCCTGGCCATGGCCCGGCCGCCTTCACCTCAGACCCCCGCCACTCCCTTCTCTGACTGCAATCCACCGGCCACGCCCGTCTCCGACCTCAGTACCGTGTCCGCGCCCGCCCGCACCCGGCCACAGCCTGGCCGCCTTCTCCTTGGACCCCGCCGCTCTCTTCTCTGACTGCGACCCACTGGCCGCGCCCGTCTCCGACCTCGGCCGCATCGTTCCCCGCTGCGTCTTGGTGATATACATTAATTCTTTACATTTTGCCTACGGTTTTACTGATCATGTCTTGGAGATCTTTAAACATATTTTAGTGGATTCGGATGAATAGGGCAAGAAATTGTATATTTTGACATGAAGTTTTTAAACAGTTTATTGTTTTTAGGGTTTCAGATATATTGTTGGCCAACAACCAACTTATATGGATTTTGATATATCATATATATGTATGAATTAAAGATAGCTGGACGTTGTCTTTCTGAACCAGAAAGGATTGATCGCAGCGGCTATGTAAATGCTTTTGGATTCGATCCAGTAAAGCAAATTGGCCCTATCCTACCATTGTAAGCAATTGAATAAGTTTGTGTAATTATATTATTCAATATGTGTATATGTTTATAATGTAATGATTAGCACCTATTAATTGTAGGTAATTGATCCAATTATTTGGCTGAAAGAAACACTGTGTAAATTTGGTGTTCGGACAGTTAATGTCGAAACCTTTCAAATAGATAATGACCAATTAACACAATGTCGAGTTGGCTTTTCCATCACCGCCAGGCATGGTAGAGGAGTTGTACAAATCTCAGAGGTCGGTCGAACGGCAGCTCGGCCGAGCGTTGCACAAAAATATGCTATCATAGCATGTGTGACTAAACTTGTGAACATTGGGTACCCCTACCTACACTATGCTCGTTGCTCGTATAATGTATGAATGCAAACATGAGTCATAACGTGCAGGGATTTTGTGCCAGGATCGCCGCAGCCAATCGAAATGATGTAGTAAGTTAAATTTAAATTCTTTATACCTAGCTTATATATATTATATAACATACATTAATTTGTGAATAATTACAGGTTCGGTACTATGACTTAACATACATAGGGTGCAGTTTTGAAGCCATTCTAAACCAGACAATGTATCAATTGGGGTATGAATGGGACTACGCTCATGTAAGGCCAACACGTACAAACGAAGGGTTCCAGAATAAGCTGGTTGCGAATAAGAGACCAGGATGCCATCCTGCTCGAACACCGTTTACTCGTAGTTGTGAAGCAAGAGAGAGTGTATTGCTCAATGCTTTACTCTACATCAATGAAATATACCTATACCACATCGGCGATCTACACTTCACTCAGCTGCTTGTGGCACATAATGAACATTTCAGAAATTTATACGTAGTAGTTGTGTCTTGTATCGTTTATTTGAGAGCACTTGAACTTGTTATGTTTGTAATAACTTTTAAATCGTTATATGGTCCCATGTATGTCAAGGTTTACTCGAACAAGTGTTTTAAATTATATGTAGCTCAGGACTTGCGGATCTTTGGCAACCCACTCTTCATGTTCGGGGTTGGGGATTGGAGCCACGTCCTTGTCGTCGTCCTTCTTGAGGGGAAGAAACTCAGACGGTGGCTTTGCTTCAGGGTTGAGGAAGTTCGCCATGCGTGCGCCCTTGATTGCGGACAGCACTTGAGCCTTCCATAGGATGAAATTGGTGCGAGTCAACTTCTCGCTTACGGGATAAAACCCTAAGGAGTACGCAGCAGCATGCGCGGAGGAGGAAGAAGCCATGGTATTTTTCCGTAAGGAGTAAGGCTCTAGATACCATGTGAAGAACAATGGAGAGAACGAGGCTCCAGACAGGTCCTCGGTTGCATGTTAATAAAGGGGTACAAGACTTGTACAACAAGTATGATTACAATACGAATTACATACGAGTTACAGGAGTAGCCGACTCCAACTCTCCAATCCTTATCTAACACGACAAGGGAGTTAAGGCATATCTGAACTAACACATATTCTAACACCGGGCGTCTGACACTCGGCAAACACGGGCCCTTTGCCGTGTGCCGGGGCATCTGACACTTGGCAAACATTGGTCCTTTGCTATGTGCAGCCAAGATTACACTCGACATTTCTCTTCCCTTTGCCGAATTCCGCGTCCTAAGGATTTCGGTGCCTCTCACGCCGTCACGTGGTAACATCCATCATTTGTCAAGTATAAAGCGAGTAGTCCCACTATTCATAGCAAGTTATCTTTACTTCCTCAGTCCATTGTCATGAAGATTGTGCTGCCCCAAGGAGGATCTTTATAAGGTCATGCTATGATTCTTTGATCCAACACCATTGATAATGGACCAATCTGCATCGGCTCTATATCAATGGAGAAGTCCCCCCGCTGCACTAGATCCGCCACTCTAGGGTGAGGAAAGGGCGCGTCCAGAGTTGAAGTGGTGTAGAGATGCGCCATGGCACGGTTCCACCGCTGTTGAGGTGGGGAAGGGGTGTCGCAATCCCATTGTGTTGGGAATGGGCACAATCGTGCCGTCATGGTGGGGAATGGGCATGGATCTGCCGCCTTTGGTGTGGAGATGGGGTATGGATCTATTGGGAGGACCCGCTGCAAGGAAGAGGTAGCGTTCTGCACCACCGGCCCACCCTCGAGCTGCTGAGGAAGGAGTTCCTGCACTGCTGCTAAGGAAAATGAAGGCGTGGAGGAGTGACGGACGCATGGGCCGGGGAGGCCTGTTGATGAGAGGAAGGACTGAGTGGGGGTTCTAAACCCTAACTCCCTATACAATTCCAGAGAAGAAAATGTGCATGTCAAAGTCATTATACCTATGCCTTGCGGATGCATTATGCCTGCTTCTCCTCGGGATAACAGGCCTGTATTTTTATGAGAAAAGGTTTTTTTTTTCTATTTTGGTGGTGCTTTCTTTAATTTTCTTAAAATATTAGTAGAGGTGGGTCCCTTAAGAGGCCAATTTTATTTATTGATCTACAGAGATGAACAACCGATGACAGATTAAAGAACACGATTTGGCAGAGTTGATCGGGATGTTTTGTCACTAAAAATATATATATATAAAAAATCCCTGTAGGCTCGAGCATCCAGTCATTCAACTTTCCCACATTATACACATGTTGGCAGTGAACGCGAGCATCGAGTCATTCAACTCTCCCAAATTATACACTAGTTTGCAGCGAACACGAGCATCGAGTGATTCAACTTTCCAACATTAGACACAAGTTGTCAGCGAACATGCATCCTACCTATACAACCAAACAGTATCCATCGGTTCAATGCATCGTGCCGCGTTCTCAAACAAGACCAAGATGAATTCTTATACACTAGTGTTCCGCAACGTCTAATCAGTGGTCAGCTAGTTGCCGTATATCAAAATTAGACTGTAAGCTGACGAGCAACAATAGGATGAGCACCGGGGTGCCAGACGATATATTTGCCTCGATCTTCGTCTCCACCTAAAACAGCACAATTCTTTTGTTTGGTGCTGCGTTTGTAGTTGCCCATTTTTGTATTTTGAGTGCACCACGGGGCGTGCAAGCACAAAAGGAAAAAAAAACAGGCTTCTCTTCTTCAGCCTGGTTACTACCAAGCGTCAGTAGAAATAAGAAAACGGCCAGTCGTTCTCTCACCAACTGAGCTCTCATTACAAAAAAAAAGGCACAAAATCCGATGTACGTATCTCCTCGTGGTTCGTGGTTGTTGGTTTGTCCGGCCTAGCATGTTGGTCCTTTACGCATACGATATGAGATGGAAGAGTAAATAACGAACAACATACAACTGAACCTCGGGTTACGTTCTAGGAAGGTAGCTACTGCCTTCGCTTGGTAGGCAGCTGACACAGCGAGACACAGTTTTCGCTTGAGGGCCAGAAATAAATTGGTGGCATACATCAATAATACAGTACAAGCGGTCGTGAAGCCATTTTTACTAGCTTCTTCCGCAACCGCTAGTGGCATTTAGTGAAAATCAATGTTTTCACCTGCAAGACAAAAGGAAATTAAAAATAGAACACAGACAATAAGCATCATTTTATTGCGTCTTCTGAAGCCTGGTCACCAAGTGTCAAGTAGAAATAAGAAATCGGCCCGGCGTTTCTCTCATTACATAAAAAAGCGCAAAATCGATCCGATGTAGTCCTGCAAGCTTTTTTCCATTATAGATAAGCCGTGTGGGTCGTGGTTGTTGGTTTGTCCGTCCTAGCATCTTGGTCCCATACACCAAGCATATGAGATGGAAAAGGAAATAGCGAACAACATACAACTGGCCAACTGGGCCACCACCAGCAGCCTCTTTCCCAAGTGGACTCAATTTTAGTGGCATTGTCTCCGATCCGTACCATCTCTCATCAACAGACAAGCTAGTAAAAAGGTAATCATAGAAATTCTCATAATAATCAGAACCATTTTGAGTTTAGATGACAGACTCTAATTATTATAATCAATAATAGTCATCAGATCTATATTGTTTTATGAAAACTCAACCACCTCTGCAAATGTATTCTTAAAGTGATCCAGTAATTCTACATCTAAAGTTTACCTGTGCCATTATTATAAATAATTTAATACAAACAACTAACTTCGTATCTAAATTAATTGTCTATCTCTTTGCCAATACGAAAGATAATTTTGAAGACCTCCCTAATAATTTGCATAAATTACACATGTTTGCTATTATCAAGGATCACTCAAAAGTTACTCTGTGTCTGCATTCAAATACCCATATACGCGATTACCTAAAGAATATATAAAGTAAACCATTTTAATTTATATATAAATTATCTACCCTAGTCATCATTAAAAATATATAATAATATCTCTCAAATGTACAAAAAATACTAATATAAGCTATCATTAAAATAGTCTGTTATATATTTATAAGTTACACACATGTACTATGATAAAGTTATAACTATGCTTACGTTCCACCATGAAGATTATATAGAATAATCATGTATGTATGAAGATAAAGTTTGTTTTAACAGCTCATGCATCGATCAAGGAAATTTTGTTCCCATAAGCTATTGTAAAACTCAATGATAATAATAATCATGTACATATGACTTCATAAGATACATGATGTAACAAGAGCCACCTAAGGTATGGATTCAAAGTAATTATTTATATTTGAAATAAATAGAGGTGCCATGCATAGAACACATATGAATGTAATGGATAAATTATAAATTTTATAAATAATTTACATGAACAAAAATAACTCAAATTATATAGAAAAATAAGTTATGTTTAAAGTAAATTAGAAAAATACTAAAAAAATAATATTTATGTGCATCAATAGTATTGAATTAATATTAAATGTTCTTTATAGAGAAATAATCCTAAATAGTTCCAACACAACATTAATAATATTAAAATTAAATCATTTGACAGGAGAAGTTTTAAATGGATTCATTATATCTTGTTCTTCGTAGATGTGAATACAAACCGGATATTATATATTTTGTCAAAGACATATCTGAAATTGGATATAGAAAAGTACTGAAAAATGAATATGCATACATACAACCACTTAGTACCATCATTAGAAAAGGATATGATTACGGATATCCATTTTGCACGTTTTAGCAAATACAAATTCAAATAAATTTTGGATTTCCAGACATCCAATTCCATTTGTAACTGTGAGACCAAGCTGATTTGATTAAAAGCTGGTTGACAGGCAGTCATAGACTCGAGGCCCATCATTAAGCACGGACTGATGACAAATAAACCATCGTCGATGTGATTGCAATCTCCTCAGTAGCACACATGCTGTTGGGTTGCCTGTCTGCTGGCTTGGGTGCAATGGGTCCTCGTGGGATGTACTCCTCTGTATCGGAAAAGGAAATCATTTTAGACAAGATTTGGTAAAACATTAAGAATACAAATTATTATTAACTTTTAAATTATTGAGTTTGGAAATATAAATAGTACATAAATAGATGTGTGCTTAAATATATTTTGATAAAAGTAGGCATCATTTTTCAATAAATATTTTTACAGAAATATGAAGTCGAATCATATTTTGAAGACTGTGTCGTTGTCCTAAACAACTTCTAAGTCCAAGACAGAGAGATTCTTCGCCATGCAATCAAGCGACTAGGCGCAAATCAACCATGGAAAGCCTCTACTCGCTACAAATCAACCACTTGTAGGGGATTGCGCTGTTAGGAACTGGGCCATGGGCAATAATATCCCTGAGTGCAATGGGGACGTACGGAGAGATTCTTCCACATGCAAGCGAGGACCGGCCCGAATGTCGACGACACGATTCAGCAGTACACGCCTCGATCCATTGCACCCTCAATATTCGGTATGGTGTGATCAATGCCCTCGCTAGTCATGTTGTGTCTGACATGTACTAGGCTTGAATAGACTATACCTACGTACACAGTGAGAACAAAATTTTGTGTTGCTTTGTTGGGCTACAGAACTCAGCTACGTTGTTTGGTGGAGTCCCGCGGCGACTCCCGAGCATTTCGGGCTGCGAGAAGACACGCTGGTGAGCTCTACAGGAGCGCTACGAGGTGGAGAAGCTGGTACCAAGATGGACGTTAGAGAGGTGAATGTGGCTCGACGAATTTCAGCGTCCCCGAGAGCTCGTCGGCGGCAAGGACATGGAAAAGAAGAACACCGGAGGTACCCGGCCTCTTATAGGAGAAGGGAGGAGTGGGTAAGGACGAACGGAAACCGGGGACTCCCCTCGACGACCGTGGCGCGGCAGCGTCCGGGCCCGGACGGACGGTGGCCGGCGCGTGGCGCACGCACGCGCAGCCCGGTGGTGGTAGAGTAGGGACCCCCTACAGTAGCCAATTCCTAGGTCAAAGTCTAAATTGATCATGATCTCCCTATTCCTAGTGGCTACAGGAGAAATTCCCAAAATGAAAGTTGTGCAAAATTTCCTGAAGAACATTTTTTCTTTTGACACCAAGTTCAAATTCGAAGTATTTTTTAAGATATTAAAAAGGGGGTTTTCTAATTTGAAATTCAATAAAATTATCTAAAGTTTTCTATATAACAAGAAAAGCTATAAACATGAAAGTTGTTCCACTTACTGAGCTTTTCAACTTTCATTAAGGGTACTTAGTCAGATTCTTAATAATTTTTTGAAATGGCATTTCAAATTCAAATTTCAAAGCATTATTTTGAGTTTATTTGAATTTACACAATATAACTTCAAAATCTCCAAAAATAAAAGTTGTTCCATTTTAAAAGATCTATAACTTTTATTAAGACACTTTCACCAGATTCCTTATAGATTTTGAATTAGGTTTTAGCGCCAAATTAGTGCTTAATTGATTTTCTTTTTATTTTCAATTTGGATTTAGGTAATTACACACCAATACAAACCTTTACATAATAAATCACTCTAAGTCACCTATGCACAATCAAATACAAGAATAAAACTTATTTTAGTTAATGCATCTTAACAGGGTTAAATGCGATATGATTTGTATGCAAATCATGATGATATGTCAGGTTTAGTTATACTAAAACCAGGGGTGTTCCATGTACCGTGTCCGCGCCTGGCCATGGCCCGGCCACCTTCACCTCAGACCCCCGCCACTCCCTTCTCCGACTGCAATCCACCGGCCACGCCCGTCTCCGACCTCTGTACCGTGTCCGCGCCCGCCCGCACCCGGCCACAGCCTGGCCGCCTTCTCCTTGGACCCCGCCGCTCTCTTCTCTGACTGCGACCCACTGGCCGCGCCCGTCTCCGACCTCGGCCGCATCGTTCCCCGCTGCGTCTTGGTGATATACATTAATTCTTTACATTTTGCCTACGGTTTTACTGATCATGTCTTGGAGATCTTTAAACATATTTTAGTGGATTCGGATGAATAGGGCAAGAAATTGTATATTTTGACATGAAGTTTTTAAACAGTTTATTGTTTTTAGGGTTTCAGATATATTGTTGGCCAACAACCAACTTATATGGATTTTGATATATCATATATATGTATGAATTAAAGATAGCTGGACGTTGTCTTTCTGAACCAGAAAGGATTGATCGCAGCGGCTATGTAAATGCTTTTGGATTCGATCCAGTAAAGCAAATTGGCCCTATCCTACCATTGTAAGCAATTGAATAAGTTTGTGTAATTATATTATTCAATATGTGTATATGTTTATAATGTAATGATTAGCATCTATTAATTGTAGGTAATTGACCCAATTATTTGGCTGAAAGAAACACTGTGTAAATTTGGTGTTCGGACAGTTAATGTCGAAACCTTTCAAATAGATAATGACCAATTAACACAATGTCGAGTTGGCTTTTCCATCACCGCCAGGCATGGTAGAGGAGTTGTACAAATCTCAGAGGTCGGTCGAACGGCAGCTCGGCCGAGCGTTGCACAAAAATATGCTATCATAGCATGTGTGACTAAACTTGTGAACATTGGGTACCCCCACCTACACTATGCTCGTTGCTCGTATAATGTATGAATGCAAACATGAGTCATAACGTGCAGGGATTTTGTGCCAGGATCGCCGCAGCCAATCGAAATGATGTAGTAAGTTAAATTTAAATTCTTTATACCTAGCTTATATATATTATATAACATACATTAATTTGTGAATAATTACAGGTTCGGTACTATGACTTAACATACATAGGGTGCAGTTTTGAAGCCATTCTAAACCAGACAATGTATCAATTGGGGTATGAATGGGACTACGCTCATGTAAGGCCAACACGTACAAACGAAGGGTTCCAGAATAAGCTGGTTGCAAATAAGAGACCAGGATGCCATCCTGCTCGAACACCGTTTACTCGTAGTTGTGAAGCAAGAGAGAGTGTATTGCTCAATGCTTTACTCTACATCAATGAAATATACCTATACCACATCGGCGATCTACACTTCACTCAGCTGCTTGTGGCACATAATGAACATTTCAGAAATTTATACGTAGTAGTTGTGTCTTGTATCGTTTATTTGAGAGCACTTGAACTTGTTATGTTTGTAATAACTTTTAAATCGTTATATGGTCCCATGTATGTCAAGGTTTACTCGAACAAGTGTTTTAAATTATATGTCTAAGTTTCATATATACTTTGATTTTGTTATTTATGTTTTGAAACTGTACTTTTGACACGCGTACATATTCATATGTAGCAGCATAGGACGTATTACAAAATCTAATTTCGAACTCCGACAACAAAAGAACAAAAAAGAACCAAAATAAAAAAAGAAAACACTTTAGTCCCGATCTGAAATACAAACCAGATTAAGGACTGCAAGCTCGTGGCTCGGCTGGCCAGCCTTTTGGTCCCGGTTGGTGTTACGGACCGGGACTAAACGTCCCTCACCTTTAATCCCGTATCCGTCGTCCCGGTTTGGAAACTGGGAGCAAAGGGGTTTCTCAGCCGGGACAAAATCCCTACTTTGTACTAGTGCCCCTGCTTCTGCAAAACACGCTCTAAAAGAATATAGCGTCCATTATATCATGACATATCGAACAAATACATGGAAAAAACTATGAACAAAGTACGTAAGAAGAAAAATAAGTAAGCACTTCTGTATGTTTCCTTGCTCCAGCAGCATCTGCGTCAGCTACCTTATCTTCTGCCACCAATTATCAGCTTGCTATCACAGGCTTCGTCCTGCGCATCGAGTCGCAATCTAGCTAGCGTCCTGTCCGTTAACACAACCAAGCACAAGTATATCTATCTATTTATTTATAAGTAAAATAAAACAAGTTAAAAGGTCGTCAATTTTTATGTACGTACAAACGAACACGAAGGCTTGTTCTATTGTTTCTGTAGCGTATGGGATAGGGTATATTGTTTCTTGGACCCATGCTTGGCAGCAAACAAAACAACAATGCGATTGACTTGTAAAGTATGAAACGGTAGTGACGGCTGCGACTTATGCGGTCCAATCCTAAAAATGCCTCGATGGATGAGTTTCAGTCTCAATGAAGAGTTTTATATCTCAATTTCGAAGACTATGTGTTGAAAACGATGAGGATGAATTTTATCTCCATAAAAACTCATTTCATTCCATAAATTTTTTTATCATCTCTCCATCCATTCCATGCACTGGTCAGCTTAATATCTTGAAACTCTTACAAAACTACCATTGAGACTGAACATCCGGATCAGAAGATACCGCCGATCGATCAAGCGGCTGGACCAACTATCTCCATTTGACAAATGCCATCTATCCACTTCTTGGATCCGACCGTTGACTTGTTGCTTGGGTTGCCTAAGACGACCAGCAAGAACCTGCTGTCTTCTTGCTTGTTGTCTTCCTTGGACACAAGTTGTACTGTACTACACCGAGAGCGAGGTGTTTGGCTAAGAAGAGAACGAAAGTATCTGTTCCTGGACAGCGAGGGACGTGGATTTAGGCGCAGCAGTTGCTTTCCAATGGTAAGATTACACCTCCGAGAGAGTTTTTTTTTTCCTTCATAGACGACATTTCCATCACTGAGAAATACAAGGTCAAACATCACACACTTGAAAAAAGAGTAGAACCAAATTACTACATGATGTTTGACCGTTTACTACGTGATGTTTGACCGTGTATTTCAATACCATGCTGGTCACCGTCTCTATGGCAAAACCACGCATTTACTGGATGGTGACAAAGACCACACACTCCAGATCATGTAGATAAAAAGGGAACACAATCTAACCACTTAAAGCTCCTAACTCTATGACTAAACCACGCAAGGACGAATCTTTGTAGTGTCCTTTGGATGTGATATTGAAAGAGTTCAGATGGTAGATGAAGTGTAGAAACACTTGGTTTAACTTGTAATAAAAAACATGGGGCACCCCAGCACAATTAAAAAAATGAGAATAACCCATGTACATAGAGCCGTGTCCCACACAAAAAGGCCATAGCAAAAAGCCTAGAAGAAAATTGTGCATTGCCCGATAATCCATTGGGTTGTCCATGATACAACATCTTATCATCTGGCATGATATTTTCCCATGTCGACCATTGAATGTTCACTGACTAACATTGGATCCTTATGGCCAAAATAAATTGATCCTGAAGAACCAGATAGACGACCCAGAGGAGGAGGAGTGGGGGTTGGATGAAAGCCTCAAATTTCTTTCAGAATATTCAGCCGATGTCGCTAGTTCAACCAAGAAGTGGATATATGCAGCAGAGATAAGACCACAAGCCAATTGGTGGCTGCGTATCTCCGGAGATGATCGAGAGACACAGCGGGACCTTCGAAACACGACCGCGCAAACCAGAGAACCAAAAATAGTGGACAAGCAGACCAACTCAAATCCCTCAACCTTGATGGAAGAGTGGCAAGGGACTTAGACTATAAACACAAGAGCTAATAAGTGATTAAGATGCCTAAGAACAACCCACAACTCGTTAGCAAGCTAACAGAACTCGAATCGGAGTTGAACCAACAATAAACAGACCAAACAACAATGAACAGGAAGTTGCATACAGTACCCGAACAATCTAGTAATTGTTTTGGTGAGGAATCTTCGTTGTTCTCTATTTCAACTTGAGTCTTGATCAAACATTATAACTTTAATTACATTCCTATGACCTGTTTTAACTTGTCTAAACACATCTTTAATACACATGTCAGTTCTAGGCTTGTGTTGTCATCATAAACAAATTAAGACTAAAAGATATATATAATAATTGCTACATGATTGATTGGGGACTTGGGAGCCATTACTTGCCGCCAAACCGAACAGGCCATAGAGCACATCAGTACATGGTTGGGTTGGGGGCCTATATATACACCCACACCAGCTAGCCAGACAGACCATGCACAAAACTAGCTAGCTGCTACCGAGCTTCTTCAGATTAAAACCCAGCCTGAATAATCTGGCAGCCATGACAAAGGTGCTCCAGTTTCTCCTTCCTCCAGTACTAGTGGTAGTTTATCATTTGGCGCTGCTGCTGTCCACAGCCACTGTCTCGAGCATGGCTGCTTCGTCACCCTTGCCGGCTCGACATCACTGCCATAGCAAGTGCGGCAGCATAGAGATTCCCTACCCATTTGGCATCAGCGATGAGTGCGCTTGGCCAGGTGGGGGTGACTTCACGGTTGCTTGCAACCATAGTTTCGATCCGCCGAGGCCATACACTAATGGCAACGTCGAGATTACAAGCATCTCGGTGGAGACTGGGGAGATGGATGTCTATGCCATCGTTGCGTCTGTCTGCTACAACTCCTCCAACACCACTGATTTCAACGAGGGGTTCCTCGGCTGGACACTTGCCCCGCCCTTTGTCATCTCCCCTACCGAAAATGTCTTCACGGCTATCGGCTGTGATGCACTAGCCTTGCTGCAAGGTGGTTCCGATTGGGACTACTATTCTGGCTGCATCACCTACTGCGCAAGCTTGAAAGAATCTGCTCATGACGGAGACCCTTGCACGGGTCTTGGCTGCTGCCAGACGTCTATCCCGGGAAACCTTAGCTCCCTAGAGGTTTTCTGGTCCACCGACGGCAACAACACCGTCGCCAATAATACTGCATGGAAGTACAGCCCCTGTAACAACGCCTTCGTGGCTGCCAAAGACTGGTAGGTATATATAACCATCCAGATCCAATTGTTACATATTATATATTGTACCATCCTATATTATACACATCATTTGTGGTTGATTTCAGGTACAAATTCAGCCGGCAAGATCTCGATGGTAAGGGAAACGATAGCTTCGCCCACCGAGTTGGTGACAGAACCGCCCCGTTGGTTCTTGATTGGGCCATCAGGGGTAATGGGTCTTGCAATATGGTGTCTGGGACTAATGGGTTGCCTGGCAAACTCACAGCTCCGGCCTGTGCCAGCGCAAAAAGCTACTGCCAAGACCTCAACGCCACACAAGGGGGCGGATACCTATGCAAGTGCACCAAGGGATACATGGGCAATCCATACATCATCAACGGTTGCACAAGTCAGTTAATTTATTATCGCACACATTATTTTCCAAATACATGCTGTGCCGAAAACATGAAACTCACATTAACATGACTATAACATGAGTTCACAATTTATTTATGCATATATCATTGGACACATGATTTTAATATAAAATTGGTGATACCTACAAACTATATATAATTCCATAGTATCGTGGTTTATGTGCCTGGGTAAAAAAGGTTCATGTACTCTCTCACTCGTTGTGCTGCCACGCTGTTGAAACAAAATCATATTATTAACAAACCATCTGAAGGGGATATCTCCGACACTGATCCTAGACATCCTTCTGTTTTCTTCATACAACATCCGTCCAAGAATAACATCAGTTGTCTTTAGCCCACTACTACAAAAGTGATTTCAGGAGGTGTTGTCAAAACATTAACTGAGGCGGGCACAAATCCAACCGTCACAAAAAATATTTACGGAAGCGGTCAGGAAATACCTGCCTTCATAAATTGATTTACAGAAGCAGTTGTTTCTAGAAAAGCCGCCTCCAAAAATTTCCTATTTTCGGAGATCGATTTCTAGAGACGATAGTTCTAAGACAACCGCCTCCATAGATAGCCTATTTCAGGAGGCAATCGTGTTTAGACGTCCACCACCATAGATATATCGTCAGAGGCAGTCCCCATAGAAGCCTGTCCGCCTTGTAAAATACAGGACCAACTCATTAACCAAGTCTAGGTAAATACTATCTCTGTACCTCGTCCCAGCCCGTAGCCAGCGCCTCTCCTCCTCCTCCTCCTCTCTCTCTCTCTGTCTCTCTCGCTCGCTCTTTTCTTTCTCTCTCACTACTTCTCCTGTGACAACCAACGGAGGTCGTGGCGCCCACGCCCGTGGTGGAGGCCAATGTGGGCGGGGTCCCTTGCATGACCTGCGAAGATGGCGAACGGCAGTGGGGGCTGCACGTGCCCTGCCGAGGTTATCGACAGTGGCTTGGGCGTGTGCGCGCCCGCAGAGGCGGCTGATGGCGGCGAGGGGGGCCCGCGTGACCCGCGGAGACGGCCAACGACACATAGCTCTCCGATGCGACGCTGAATGAGAGGTGCACCGCCTCCTCCTCCATCTCTGTCTTCACAGCCGGCAAGGTGGTCGTCGTCTGCCCTCTCTCTCCCACAAAAATATGTGGTAGCCTTACCTCCTCATTGTACTTCATCAAGAAAGTCATGGGTGTGTTCTACTCGACCGGTAACGATGGAAAAGCCACAGGATTAAGAGGCCATCGATAGTGAGGAGCCCCACATCCATCTCCACCTCACCCTGGATGTAGGCCAACAGCGAGCAGCACAGGTTGATGGTTAGCCGGCGAGCAGCGTCGAAGGGACCGACCCCACCCGTAGCCTCAGAGCAAGAGATGCCACTGCCTCCTCCACCACCACCCTTGTAGCTACCGTCCACAAGCCTGCACCATTGCCCGGCCATGTTCCGGGTCTTGATGCCATGTTCTACTTCCTCTTAGGCCTCAACAACCTGCTCCTCTCCCACCCCTCCTGGAGCTTGAGCCCTAGACACCAACAAGTGCGGTCCGACCCCAGGTTTCGTCTGCAAGTGAATCCTAGCCACCTTCAGGCCTCGCCGGCTCCGAGCTGGAACATGGAAAAGGCGGAGGAGGAGCGAGAATTAGGGAGGGGAGAGCAGAGGCTACCTGGGGTGTGGAGTGGGGGTGGGCGCCATGCTGGGTTGAGTGTTGTGAGGAAGACAGAGGTAACCCACTCGCTCGACGAATGCGAGATCGAGCCAGGCTATGAAAAACGACCACTGCTTTTGTTTCTGCGGGGCTTGGCCCCAGCTGATTTAAGTTTGATGCGGAACAGACTAAAAACTAGGCTAGCAATAACAAACACGAGTAGTTGCAGCTGGGGGCTCGGCCATCGTTCTGGCCGCTACCAAACAGGCCCTTGAAGCGCGAATGAAAAACTTAGCTTTTTATCTTTTTCAATGTTGCATTCCTCTTATCAAGCTGGTTGAAAAAGTATATGGTTCACCTCATTTAGAGTTTGGATGCTTAATATGATTTTTGAATAGTTTTTGTCATGGGCCAGTAGAAACTGGCTAAGGCAGTCTTGAACCGGTTAAACCAGTTTTTGTAGGTCTAGATCGGATCTAAAACGTGGTTTGACGTCATTTTGAAGTCATTGACACTTGGAGGGATAAGACCACCCCTCCTAAAAAATATTAGGGCCATGACCGATTGTGGTGCCCAATACACATAGTCCACACAAAAATTAAAAGAATCCAATACCCCTCTTTAGCCTCTTTTTCCATCCACTTCTCCATGCTCTTCGTTGACGTTGCATCTAACAGTGGACTGCTGAGGTGGGTAGAATGATTGAATGTTGACATATCTAATGGGGCTTATAGGGTCTTAAGATGTATGCATGAGGTCATGATGAATTGCTCTATTCCTCTATCTAAACACCACCTTAATAAATAGGCTGAAAGCAAAAACATGATTTTTTTTTTAGATTTTCATATATTTCCCACGAACTTACTATGAATCACTATTATATATTTATTATAATACAGATATCGACGAGTGCGAACTTGGACAATCAAATAGTACATCAACGTATGGTGTTTGTGGCCCCAATACCACCTGCAAGGATACAGATGGTGATTACATCTGCAAATGCAAATTTAACCGCAAAGGAGATGGTAAAAGTGAAAAGGGTTGTGATGGGTATATAATTTCGCCATATGTTATTGCTGGTATAGGTGAGGTTCATTAAATAACATGTATTTTATAGTATATCCTCGTTTATGTTTTATTTGTAAGATTTTATATAATCAGAGGTAAATGAAGAATTATGCTAGGGCTTGTTTGCCAAAAGTTTGGCAATAGTTTCTTGAGCTGTTGTGAGCTCTTTTCTGCCAAACACTGTCTTAATGTTCTTTACACACACACACACACACACACACACAAATAAATCACTATTAAACATAAATCTATGGATACAAAACGTTCATAGCTAAGTAAGATTTTGTTTTGACTAAGTTTCCTCTAATTTATTAGCATTCACTTACAACAAAATTCATGTGGACATGAAAACCAATCGGTAAATTTAACGATGACTACAAGTTTTCGAATTTTTTTTTTTTGTTATTATGTAAACTCGTTACCACTTTATAACATCAATTTTTTTTAAACCATGGACATTTTTTTTGTACATGTTGCTGCACTATTAGTTCATGTGTAAGTTGAACAGTTGAACATACATTTTTGTTTTCTGCAGCAATAGTTATTGCCATCATCATAGCATGCATTGCGGTTATTGCACTTCAGAAAAGGAACCAAAAAAAACTTTTCAACAAAAATGGTGGTAAAATACTGGCAGCTCAAGGCATAAAAATCTACACTGAAAAGCAACTGAAGGAATTCACGAAGGGCCGCAAACGGCTTGGAGGAGGAAAGTTTGGTGAAGTCTACGAGGGTAGAATCGATGGCGCCCAAGCCCAACTGGTTGCCGTTAAATACTCCTTGGTGTCCAATGTGGCACGTCGCTGGCCGAAGGCGATCCAAGAAGTCGTGTTGCAGCAGAAGCAGGAAGACGACGGTGGTTTTGTCAATGAGATCATCTTCCAGTTCAGGATCAGGCATACAAACGTGGTCAGACTCATTGGGTGCTGTTTAGAGACTGACGTTCCCATATTGGTCTTCGAGTTTGTCTCCAACGGAAGCCTACATGACAAACTTCATGGTGGCTACAAGTCATATACTCTTTCATTGCTGAAGCGCCTGGACATTGCTATCGGTTCAGCAGAAGCTCTCAACCACATACATTCGCATGGTGATCACGTCCATGGCGATGTCAAGACTGCCAACATTCTCCTTGATGACGACCTCAATCCCAAGGTCTCTGACTTTGGTTCGTCCAAGCTCCTGTCTGTTGACAGGTACGCTAGGGCTGTCGCTGCAGATAGGAACTACATAGACCCAGTGTATATGAAGACAGACCATTTCACAGTGAAGAGCGATGTCTACAGCTTCGGCGTGGTACTTCTGGAGCTCATCACGAGGAAAACAGCAAGGTATGACGGGAATAGAAGTCTCCCATTGGATTTCCTCAAGTGCGTCAAGGACGATGGTAGTGGAAGGAAGATGTATGATACAGAAGTCTTCTCAGGTGATGATGCTCAATCTCGTTGTAACCTACAGTGCCTAGACAGGATCGGCATGCTGGCAGTTCAATGTCTCAAGGAGGACGTGGATGAGAGACCAACCATGGCACAGGTTGTTGAGGAGCTTAAACAAGTGAAGTTAATGGCCTGCTGTGGCGGCTCATCATCTGAACCTTCAGAAGCGATCTGAAGAGCAGGCACATAGAAGAGGGAAACAGAGAAGCGTGAATGGTTAGCCCTTGTGCCTAGCAAATGATAAGCTGTATCCTGTATCCTATCCATCATCTTCAATGTAGTTGATGCAATTTAGTACGAGTTATGTACTCTCGTAGCGAATAAGTTTATTTCCGGCGCATTTGTTTGACATACACTTATTATTATTATTATTCATGTTGCTTGTAATTATGCAGTGGTTTCAGAAAACCTTGTATGCGAGGCACTGATCTAGTATGTGGGTTCATTTTCTTCGCAAAAAAAAAGTATGTGGGTTCATTTGCATACCGAAATAATCATATGCTCAGTAAATGTTCAGAAAACAATATCCTAGATTTGCGGTAACCATGCCCCCAACAAGGGGAACGTTCATCGTCCCCGAGTTCTCAAACCCACCCGTCCTACCTTATCTCCAAACGAAATCCTCTACGGCTCCCCCACCATCGACATGCTCGACCAAGTCGCGTATATCAGCGGCAACGAGATCCGGAACGGGACGTTCACACAGGCCATCAACGGACAGGCCCGGCCATTGGCGTGTCCCTGTTGCTCACCGACACGCCAGCCGTCTCCCACCTATGCATCCACTGCTCGTCCGGCGGCCTCAAGGTTGCCGACATCTTCGATAAGCCCACCGTCTCCCACCTCTGCAAGGAAGATGTATGATACAGAAGTCTTCTCAGATGATGATGCTCAATCTCGATGTAATCTACAGTGCCTATACAGGTCTGGCGTCCTCATGATTAACCTTGACCTTTCCTCGGATTGCAGGAAGCAAACCCACGGAAATCAGTCAAAAGACTCAAAATATCCTTCAACCAAACGGAACCCACAGTTCTCCTAAGATGCGGAGGAACACTACCCATATATTAAGCATTCCAAGTCATTTCAACCCAAGGAGTGTCAGAGTGATTGTAAAATTTATCTGCAAATTTTTAAAAGCAATGTTTTATTCTGAATTCTAAGATTTAAGATGCCCAGCCCACCTTCAGCTTTTGTTTTACAGGCCACTGTCCATGCAACTAGACATTTCCCTTGACAATGAACATCCTGACGGTTCCAAAGACAATTCTTCCTGAAGCCATCAATCTGCTTTATCACTTTCTTTGGAAACTTCAAAGTACTCAGCCAATACATTGGCAGAGAAGTAAGCAAAGAATTCACCAGAGTTAACTGACCATCGAAGGATAATAAATTGGAGATTCCAGCTAGCCTCTTTCCACAGGACAGACCAGTGGCAAGAATTCCGAGACAGAAGGACTTGTATTACCCAGAGGCGATCCAAGGTAAGTGAATCGGAGCTGACCAACCGAGCAACCAAAGGTGAGAGCCAGATGCCTTGTTTTGTGTTCATCAATGTTAATCGGATCCAACAAAGACTTTGCAAAATTTACTTTGAGCCCTGTAGAGTCAGCGAAAGATCTATGCAAGCCTTTGAGGAGGAAAAGCTCTCGAGCATCGGCTTTCATAAACAGCAGAGTATCGTCTGCACACTGCACAATTGAAAAATCATCACCAAAAGCAGAACCCAGTGGATCAGATGAGAGAGCCGACCATTGTGTGAAGCTCTATTGATAATAGTCTGAAGCAAATCTGCCACCATTACAAATAAAAGTCGGGATAGAGTATCACCCTGTCTCACACCCCCCTTGCATTGAAAGAATTTGCCTGGGATTCCATTAAGGAGAACAGCAGAGGTTCCAGTAGATAGAATTTGAGAAATCCAACCTCTCCATCTCTCTGTAAAACCTTTGTGCAAGAACATATCAAGAATTGCTGGGTGCTCTACTTTATCACGAGCCTTTTCAAAGTCTAATTTTAAAATAATACTCTCCTTTTTCGATTGATGATATATATGCAGAAACTGAAAACTCCAAGTCATGCAATCCTGTATGGTTCTTCCTTTGATGAAACCAAACTGATTTTTATGTACCACTTAGCAAGAACATATCAGAGATTGTAGTCTATTAGCAAGCAACATAGTCAAAAGCTTCACAGAGCAATTGAGCAGTGAAATTGGCCTGTAATAGGGTCACTTTTCTTTGGAATTAAAGTAATGAAAGAACTGTTGATTGACTGGAGCTGAGCTATGCCTTGATAAAATTGATTACAAAGATGCTCAAACTCAACAGAGATGAGACTCCAAAACTTTTTGTAGAAAAGGCCATTAAAGCCATCGGCACCTGGAGAGTGGTGAGCTAGCATAGAGCTAATCACAGACTGAATTTCAAGCTGTGAAAAGGGCTCATCTAATGAAGGCAGATTTGCTGGCTCAATGAGGTCATGTAGATCATAGGACATCACATTATACTCAGACTTGCCAAGTCGATCTTTGAAAGAGGAGTATAGAACACCTGCCTTCAACTCATGACCAGTGATATAAATATCTTTATCCACCTTGATAGCAGCAATAAAATTCCGACGATAGCTTCTAGTGGCAAAAGCATGAAAAAAATTGGTATTTTCATCACCCATAGTAACCCAATGAGCAGTATTGCGCTGTTTCCAATACATTCTCTTAGCCTCAACAAGAAAGAGAATATGCCTGCAGACCAACTTCCTGAAATTCAGCTCAACAAGGCTAAGATTTTGTTGCTCCTCAAGTCCATCCAGCAAAGCTAACATCCAGCTGCAGTTTGAGAATAGCGTTGACAGGTTTGAGACTCATTTTCTCCCCCTTTTCAATCCATGCCTGACATGATTGAGCTTCGAATTCAGACATTTAGCTGACTGAGCAAAAAAAGGCCCCATATTCCAAAGTTGTTGCACAGTGGGAGAAAAGGAGGCAAACCCCCCCCAATAATTTTCTAACCGAAACAACACTGATTTCAGAATACCATTCTTTACTTGAAGAACATAAGGGATGTGATCAGAAGTAGGACGAGCAAGAGGCTGCACCACACTATTGGGATAGGTTGTCAACTAATTAGATGAGCAGAAAACCCAATCAAGTTTGACAAGCAGAGGAGGATGCTGCATGTTACTCCAAGTGAAAGCTCGACCACTAAAGGGCAGATCAAGACAAGCTTTAAGGCTAATCAGATCATTGAACATAATCATCTTAGAGGTTGAACCAGGGAAAACAATTTCGATGAAATTTCACTGAAATATCCGAAATTTCGCTTTTATCGATGAGTGCCGAAACGAAAAATAAATATCGGTATGTTATTATTTTTTTTGTTTTTTAGCGCAAAATTAATTATTTTTAAAAAAGAAAATGCTACAGTGACCACCGAAATTCCCGAAATTTCTGAAATTTGACCACCGAAATTTTTTTCTTACCGGTAAAAAAAACCTTGGGTTGAACCACTAGGGAGATTTCTATTGGCCGCATTTCTAATACGATTAAAATCACCCATGAGCACCCAATTATCAAAACTAGACGAGTCAAGCTCAGTTAAGAATTGAACAAATTCAGGCTTGTTAACGCTTTGAGAGGGACCACTAACATTTGATATAGAAAACTACATTGCACAAGCGACATGTGAGCTTGACTCTAATCAGATAGCAATTCAAATGAACTAGAGTGCCATGAAATAACTGACCAGACCAAACTGTAAGCAGACCACCTGAGCTCCCAACAGAAGGTTGGAACACGAACTGGTTAAGAGATCTAGGACAAAATTTAGAAAGATAGCTTGCATCAAAATGTTCACATTTAGTCTCTTGAAGGCAGAGAATGCCACAGAATGACTCATTGATTTTCTCCCTGATTCCATCGTGCTTATCCTGGGAGTTTGTCCATCTTATGTTCCAGGACAAAAAATTCCAAAGACGTGACATTGGAAAAACACAACTGAATGAATTGAAAAAGGGGTGATTCGAAGATCACTACCCAGAGCACAACATAGGTAAACAACAAACATAACGAAATTGACAGAGTTCTCTCGAACGCATAGTTTGGCCCAGCAGAGGGGAACAAGCAAAAGGGAAGCCATGCAAGGCTTAAGGATTACTAGGCTGCCACACAGGGCCAGCAAATAGAGCAAAACTGCTAGAGCACTAGACACAGAGAGACGAAGATCACTCATTGGATTCGTCACCACTAACTGAGATAGGAGCAAGGAGGTTCTCCTCAGATAGGTCCATTGGATCCATCTACAAAAAGTTGGCACCCAGGTCTTGAACAAGCTGCAAAGGCAAGTGACGAGGGGGTGCAGCCGAAGCACTGATCACAGATGACTGGAATTCTGCTGCTGCTAAAGCTGCTTCCTTGGAGTGAAACCCAGCAAGGTCAGGATTTAGTCTTGGGCTGTGATGCAGAAACTTGAAATCTAGTGGGCAACGAGGCTTCTTACGACAGCGTCGAGGGGTTAGATTACCATCTAGCCTTGGAACCTCATCCACCTCATCATCAGTTGACAGATCCCCCTGATCTTGTAACTCTGCCTCTTCCACTAAAGCCACCATCAGACTAACCTGCATTTATCAGTGCTTGATTCCTCCAGCACCTTATCCTCCGAGCTTTTCGATGAAGGATCAATCTCAGAAATCACACAAGATCTTTTGAACTCTAGGTTCAATCACAGGCCTGACCACAAAATGTTGCAAGAGTAGAACAGTAAAGGTGGCCAACTGAGCACCCAGGACATTGATTCTCACTGCATCAAAGAAAGCTGTTGCTCTTGGGATATCAGCAATGCAGTTGAAGTAATCCTGAAACGCTGCCAAGCGAGGATCACTAATAACAGTATCAACACTACTTCCACCAGAAGCCTCACAAGTGACCTCACTGGAGCTTCCTTCATCTGCTAGCAGGCCGCCAAGTTGGAAAACAGAGGGCTTGAAAAGCTAACGCCAGACCGGGAGTGGTTGCTCATAAGGAAGCAAAGCCGTTGAGGGCAACACCTCAGACCCTGGCAGTGACAAAGGCTCACACCCAGGTGCGACAGGGGCTTGATCATCCTGAATCAAAGTGTCATCAACCACAACATTTGGAGCAACATCATCTTCAACCATAGCAGCTGGAACAGCTTCAGGCGGGCCAAACATCTATGCCACATGAGGGGCTTCATCATCCACATTCTGGACACCTCCCCCTAACGCCATCCAGCGCTGAGGGCTAGGTAAAGGATTGGACAAATTACCAGGAGGGGGAGGAGATTCATCACGCAAAAAAGCATAACCCTATTCTTGCAGTCTAACTATAATCACAGTGAAGGATTTTCCATTTCCGGCGGACCCACAAGAAGCTAAAAACCGAAGAGGAATTCTGGCATCTTCATGTAACACTATTTTGACAATCACACGGGACAATGCAGATTCAGGATGAAAGTAAAGGAGCTTTCAAAAACCAGAGACAGCTATTTCAATGTGATGCTTGCGGGCAAAATCAAAGGGGAAACCTAGGAGTATCAGCCAAGCAAAGCGAACAAGGGGCAAATCCTGCACATTCGGACCTTCATCATGCTTAACAAAAGTAACAGTATATGGCGTGATGACATGAGGATTGCCCCTAATAATACCCTCATGCTCCAAAGCAGAGTGAAAAGTGACAATAGCTGATCCAATAGTACTGTGCTCTACTCTAACATATCTGGCAAAGCAGCGATTGATAAGGTATTCACGAAGAGCTTAAGCCATAAGGTAGAAATTCTCAGAAGCGACAACCCCCAACTGCTCTGATCCAGTTACCAATTTGGGCTTATATTCCATTTCCGAAGATGGGTCCGATGACAAGCAAAGGAGGTGTGCCCGTAATTATAGCAAACTTTTCAGCGCACTTGATTCATGCAAGAATAGGAAATATGGCCCACAGCAAGACAGTTAAAGCAGGTAGGCTACAATCTTGGTGCGGCTTAAGTGAAGGCTTCAGAGATTTAAAAATTGAATTTAAAACATTCCAAAGATTAAGCTCTTTTGAAAATTCTGACGAACCATAAGAACAGATCCATTGTGATCATTTTCTAGAATTCCAAAATTTCGCCCACAAAAAGATTTGATAGTAGATTCACTAAGTGGACAAGAAAAGGCTCCAAAGGAAATAACAAGATCACGGGGATGATGCTTGATTGGAGGAGAATATTGAACTAACTGATCCGCAAAAGTCACATGTTTATGGGAAACACGACGAGGCTTTGGCAGAGACCAGGAAGAATCTTCATCCCTAATCTACCGGTGATACTCACGGATAAAATTTGGTCCACCATCTCTCCACAAGTCTAAGTGGACCATGAAATGCTCACAGGTGTAATAGCGAAGCGAGTAGAGAAAAAGACCAACTTGTTGGACGACACCGCAGAACGATAGACTTGAAAGGAAATTTGTTTCACATGAAAACCTAGGGCAGAGCCACCGAAACAAGCCAGAAGGGCCAAGCTCATAGCATTCTCAGAAAGACGGAACTAGAAACGAGAGAAGGAGGCAACAAGCAAGAAGGAGCCTGAGAGATGTTCAGAGGGATGATGAACAGCTCTGTTGAAAGTTACCAAACATTGCTACTTGACCCACAAGCCATGCGAGTGATCCAGAGAAGAAAGCACCCGGGAAGCCATGGTCAGCAATAGGTTGATTACTGGAAGAGGAAGACGATCGCCGGGGAGAGCACCACCTCATCACTGGTCATTTCCCGTCAACACCATTCTTTTCAAGTGACTCCATCTCATCTTGCATAGCAATGATCCTATTGTTTCAATCAGCAGAGGTAATAGCCTCTGAATGATGAGAAGGTTCTGATACCTTCACTCTCTTCTACACCACTCATAGTACAAGCAACATTGCATTATTCAATATACTTTTTAACTAGTTTGGGATGCTTTTTGGCCCTATGAGTGGCTATAGAACATTGTGGAGGTTGCACAACTGGAGAAGAATGCTCATCTATAGAAGAATCATCAACAATTGGATAAATTTCAGCAATAGGTGCATCTTGGACAACAACATTATCAACATATCCGGTGCATCAATTAAGTGTTCCACCTCCTTACTTATTTTTGTCCCTTCAATAGGAGCATCAACAATTTGGTTATCATAAAACATAGCAGATTCATTGAAGATAACATTCTTGGTAAGCGCAACCTCACGAGTCTGGGGATTCCACATTTTATAACCTTTAACAACAGGTTAACCAAGAAATATGCATTCAATAGCTCCAAGCTCTAATTTAGCATTATCAATTGTGAGCATAAGTAGTATAACCAAAAATTCTCAATTGCGAATAATCAGTTGGTGAATCAGAATAATCCAATGTGAACAATTAATAAGATAGCAAGCAGTGGAAGCAGCTTCAGCACAAGATGTGCCTATTCAAACCCGAATTAGACAACATACATCTGGTCTTAGATATGATAGTTGTGTTCCAATGCTAAGATAAACCATTGTGTTGAGGCGTATAAGGAATAATGTAATGCCTAACAATGCCTTTGTTACTCATATGTCCAATCATCACCTATAATTATAGTTCTACGAAGACAATACAAATTTGGGAGATTTTAATTCACCTTTCATCATAACAAGAGAACCTTTTGACATCTTTAAAATTAAACTCCATCTCCACTGGAGAATTGGTAAATTTGCCATCAAAAGTACTCAGGGAAATAAGATTCTTGCTCATCTCTAGGATAGGGCTCATGCTAGCCAAAGTTATGACAATTCCACCATGCATCTTAATTTGAACGGATCCAATGCCAACATTATAATGTGGACTGTCAGTGCCCACTCAAACAAAACATCCACCTTAGAGACAATCATATATGTGATAAACCAATATATATTGATGCATATATGAAATGAAGCAGCAGAAATCAAGAATCGATTCATCACCACTGTTTGCACATCTAGCAAAACAACAAGCATATCACCTATAGACTTATCTGCCTTAGAAGCAACAACATAAGCATTACCTTCATCATTGGATCAACATTTCCCTCTACATGTGCCGGTTCCCTTCTCTTTATTATTCAATTCACAGCACTTGATGGTAAAGTGATTATCCTTCTTGCAATACTACCAAAATATATCTCCCTTGCAACGAGACTTTGATCGGACTTTTAAACCATATGAACTTTTGTCTCTATCGACATTGTTGGATTAATTTTTTTCTCCTCCCACGACCAGAGAACGCTTCTCTAGCAGAAGCACAACCTCATCTAGAGTTAGAGCACAACCTCTTCTAGAGTTAGAGTATTGTGACTATACAATAATTATCTCTTAAGTTCAAAAAAGAACTAAGTAAAGAGCAAAAAAGAACAAGAACCAAATCCTCATTATCATAATCTACCTCCATAGCCTATGGATCAGAAATGATCTCCTTAAAGACCAAAAGATGGTTAAGCACCGAACTACCCTCTGGCAGTTTGTGGGTATACAACTTCATGTTGATATGCATTTTGCATGTCAAATCCTTAGACAAGTAAATTGACTCTAACTTGAGCCATAAAGCAACTATAGTTTTCTCATGCAAATAATCTTGCAAAATATTATTTGAATGATAAAGTTGAATTTGGATGAAGGCCTTACGATCCTTTCTCTTCTCATCAGTCCAAGACCTGGAATCCTTGTCATACCAAATTTATCAAAAGCATCATCGACTTCATCTTGTGTAGCCCTCTCATCTTAACTTGTGACGGGGCAAACCCTTTGTCGTGATCTAGAGGTTCAAGATCAAACTTCATCGGTATGGTGAATAATTAACAACAATAAACTAGACAAAATAATATGCACAAAATCTGGGTACGTTATTGTGCCCTAATAGAATGTGCGTCCTAGTACACTTGACGTGCACTATTAGCAAATCAGCCAATGAACAATTCCCCTGGTAACTGTTGATGGGAGTTATTGTTTAACTTTAACCATCAACTAGACATGAGAAAAGGCACAAAACCATCCTCAAACATAGATTAGGGTTTAAACTGACATAATTCTATGAGTTTTGGTGAATCTGTGTTTTGCAGGGCGTTATTCAGAAAAGAAGCATGTCAGATCAAAATATCAAATTTCGTCGCGAAAGTGGATCAAGAACATTCTAGAGAACACCAGAGACATGCCTGCAGAAGCGGGGCCCAGATGGTAGCCAGGGGAGGTCGGTCGACCTCCCTGATAGGTAGGCTAACCCTGCCAGGAGCCCGTTCTGCGTCCGCTTCGACGTGGACTCTCCACCGCCTTTGAGGATCAATCTCCACCCTTCGTCGAAGTCGGTTTGATCTGAGGGCTACGATTCATCCCACCGGCCTATATATACGGCCCCAGAGCCCCAGGGTTTCATATATCAAGAAGAGAAGAGAAGAGCTCTCCACCAGAGATTAGAGATAGACACTCAAAGTTCTAGTTCAAACCTAAATACTAGATTGAAGTAGAGTTGAGCTTTCGGCTCAGGATTCTGGATCTCCTGTCTACTAGAGGCCGGTAATTCCGCTGTATTTCTTCTTGTTATGACTTTATGCTATTTTAATACTATGTTTCAGTTTGTTATGTTCCTAGTTTATTCTAATTGTATATTTGATATAGTTATGATTGATAATGAGTTTATGTGTGAGTTCGCAAAGCACTTAATTCAGTACTCGAGTGGGTTAAGTGGTCGACATGATAGAGGTATGGTACTTAGATATTGTTTGCCTGCGAATGTGTTTTATATGCTGGGTCATGTGGTAGATTGCGGATGTGACACTCCCGTTGAGTCCTTGTAGTCCACTCCCCGTATGTAGAGAGAGTAGAACTTGATTATGATGGTAGACCTGCTCTGTCCTTGATCTTCCTAAATAATGTTCCTGATGCATAGATAAAGTGTCAGTTGTGCTATACATGATTGTATATTTGTTAGAGTAGATGAATAACTTAATTAATTAGGAAAGACATAAGAATTTGATCTCTTAATTAGTCCTATGCTTTGGTTGATGTTGACGGTCGTTAAGTACTAATTTTATACCGTCAACTAATGTCTAGGGAAGATCAATAATAGAAGCATAGGGGTTATTACTGACAAATTCCACGAGTTTTGTTGAATTGTGTATTTTCCAGGGATTATTCTAGAAAGGCATAAAAGAAGGATTAAAGTGCTTAATTACCACGAAACTTAACCGCCAAGGAAACATCATCACGAAGACCCTGAAAGAGTCCAGAACACACCCGAAGCAACCAGGGACCAAACCCCACCAGGGTGGGACCGGGCGGCGCCCCCTAGGGTTGTGGCCCACCTTCTGGAGTCTTTTTCTACCGCCTTTCTGGAGTCATCTGGGCCCTTTATTCAAGTCGGTTTGATCCCATGGCACACGTTCATCCCACCGGGCTATAAATAGAGGGGCAGACCCCCTCCCAGAGCACCAATTCATTCCTCCTGCTTCATTCGTCAAGAGTAGACAGAAGTTAGGGTTTCCAGAGATTAGAAATAGGGCTCTAGTTCTTCAAGTTCATATTTTAGATGTCTAGCAAGATTCAAGTAGAGTTGGGCGCTACGCTCGGGATTCCAGATCCGTTCGTCTGGGGATCGGTAATCTTATCTTGTATCTCATTATAACTTTGCTTTATTTTAGTATATTACTACTTATTCAGTTCTTAGTTTATTCTAGTTGCCAATTCGATATAGTTGTGATTGGTGATGATTATTGTCATTTGATCGTAAAGCGTCTAATTCAGTACTCGAGTGAGTTAGGTGGTATACATTATATAGACGTGGTGTCTAGATATATTGTGTACCTACGGAGGCACCCTGACGTGCCAGGTCGTGTGGTAGTCTGCGTAGGTGACAGCTACGTTGATTCCTCTGTAGTCCACCCCTGTACGTAGAATGAGCAGAGCACGGTCGCGAAGGAGGTGACCCTTGTGTCTTAATATCCTCATTAGATGATGCTCCTTATGATGTTTTCTAAGTTGATTATGCTATAGATGAAAATGTGTAATGTGGCGTAGGCTGTAGACTTTGTATTTAGTAATTACATAGGTTTCCTTTACTTTAGCCGAATCTCGAGATTGTCTTACTACATTAGTGAGTTTCTATATTCTATCTCTAAAATACCATTTACCTCATTTACTCAGTTATCATTTACCATTTATCATTGATTTATTTATCGCTAAAGTACTAGAGTTATGAGTTATCATAGGTCTGCACATTTATCTTTCTAATTATTATAGTAGATTATCCTAATGAATAGAATGCCTCTTTATCCTTTTGGCATAAAACAAATCAACGAGACTCGGAATACTTACCGGGTGAAGTGCTACAATGGAAGAATTATCTGTGCGCTTACGGATATATTCTATAGTATTATTTTTAGGAGGCAAGTGAAGATTATTTTACCAATGGTTTTTGGCATCATGTTAGGGATGACAACTTAACATGAGGTGATGTTAAAAATATCAACAAGCATTTCTGGCGCCATTGCTAGGGAATGGCAATTGTATTCATTGGGATAATTTATTGAGTTCATTGATTTTATTTGCCAGGATATTTACTCAAAAATTTCATATAGGAGAGTTCTTCATAGATAATATTATAGAAAAACATAAAAATAACATTAGACATAAATACTTAGAGATAACCATAACCTTTTGCTTTAGCAGACTTACCCATATTTTATTTATATTTAAATATCTTATATAGGGTAAGTGCAGGATTGGTTGTGTACTTTAACTCTTATCAATCAGGACCAACCACAGGAAGAAGGGTCTTACATTATTTTGTGAAGCCATGGCTGAGAAGACTCTACGTGAATTCTCTGCCCCAAGCACTGAGAATATTCGTGTTGGGCCAACTTTCAACATTGGAGAACATGATTACGAAATCAAGCCAAGCCTCATCAAAATGATGCAAGCTATCACATTTACTAGAAAGAAAGGTGAAGATGCAAGTGTCCATCTGCAGAATTTCCTGGAGATTGGCAACACCATCAACATCAAAGGCATTCCTCAAGATGTCGTGCTACTTCGTTTGTTTCCGTTCTCATTGGAGGGAAAGGCGAAGCAGTGGTTTTATCAGAATAAAGATCGAGTCAAGACATAGGTAGAATGTTCAAAATCTTTCCTAGAAAACTTTTTCCCAGTAGGCAAAACCAATGCTCTACGAGGAAAAATTTTAGAATTTTGTCAGCGGAAAGGTGAATTTATTCTAGAAGCCTGGGAACGTTTTCAAGATTACATATCAGATTGTCCCCATCATGGAATGGAAAAGTGGTTGCTCATGCAAACATTTTATCACGGACTAACTCAAAGGTCACGTGAGCAGGTAGATGCCACTGCTGAAGGATCATTTATGTCACTCACCCCTGGAAGAGCTGAAGATATTATGGCAAAGATAGCAGAAAATCAGAATTGGATAAACAACACTCAGACATGCCATAAGAGTGAGGAAGTTCCAGAGAAAGTGTGTGCACTGTCAACCAAGATGGATGTACTGTTGAACTGGTTAGAGCAAAGAGCCAATTATAAAAGAGATCGTCAAACTATTCAAGATGCATTCAATTCCCAGAATCAATATGAAGGATCTTTAGAAATTGAATTTGTAAATCCCTCAGAAGATATTAGTACAATCATCAAGACTGCTTCTCAGAAGCAAGGATGGAATCAACCTCGGTCAGCCAGTCATGGTAACTAACAAGGCAATACTAATTTTTCAAATCATAGACAACCACCCTTAAGAGAATTAATATTAGAACAAGCTAGAATTAATGAAAGTATTTATAAGAAGCTTGCTTTAATGATAAAGTTTTAGAAGGAATTAATTCTAAGTTGGATAATTTTTCTTCTACTGTTAAAGATCAAATATTATTTAATAAAAAGATAGAATTACAAATTGCACAATTATCTTCTACTTTACCCAAAAGGGACACGTAGACCATCATATTTGGTGCAGGTAATGTGGGGATATAGACCCCCGGTACCATAAGACAAGACATGGACCGCACCATCAAAGGTGGCCCGACCCAGAAGGTAAAGACGTGCGGCGCAAGATTGCACTGCACGGTTATTGTACCAACTTGATAGTTTACTTGTAACCTTGTCCCTTCAGACTATATAAGGAGGGGCAGGGATAGATCCCCTCAACTCAACTCATAATAATACAAGACAGCAACACACAGGACGTAGGGTATTACGCCTCGCGGTGGCCCGAACCTGTATAAATCTCGTGTCTCGCGCTAACTGCGCAACTCTTGCTCGTCTCAGGCGCACCTTCACCGATCATCTACTACCTTGGTCATACCCCTCGTTAGACTATCGCTGGTATTCCGTCGACAGTTGGCGCGCCAGGTAGGGGGTGTGCTTCCTGATCCCATGGCGTGCAAGATGGATATTTTTTCTTCGTCATCGCCGACTATAGCAACGGCGTCCAACGGCGGCGAACCAGATCTGAATTTTCGTCGTCGTCGACCATGGCAACGGCATCCGACGATGGCGAACAAGACGGATTTTTTCTTCGTCAACGTCGACGGCGGTGACCTTTATCATCAACACGGCGATGCAATCCATGGCGTCATCCTGCGATGTCATCCTGTCGACCACATCAACTCAACATCAACCCACGTTCAACACCGTCTTCAGATTCTCGGCTGCCTAAATTTCAATCAAGGGCACGTCGTTAGATTCGATCGCAAGCAATTAAGGAATAAGGCACGTACACGCGTCAAGAGGCCAAGCAAGCTAGCAGATCGACTTGTACGTATTCATGCATGAGAATCGGAGGCATATTCATATACACCAAGCATGCACAGCTTCGTAGCCCGACTCAAGTACACGAGGCCAGTACACGCGTGCAATCAAGGAGCAAGCAATTCAAGGCTACACGTTCGGCGATGAAGATAACAGATGAGATCCGATCTACCATTTAAATATTTTGTATATTAAATATTTTTTGTATTTGGATATCTCCGTACATCTACTGTGGCAGGAATTATCCGCGGCCCTACTCGTCGCTGTTCCGTGCCATCTGCGCGTCAACATCGCCGACCCGTCTCCGACTCTGGTCATCAACAACGCCCACAACAACACAGGACTCCGACGGCGCATCGAGCGTCCTTCGTCTCGTGCGATTTGTCTCGCGTGTTGGGCGTCCTTCGTCAGCCGGCGTGAGATCCGCAGCATCACTGGCCGATCGCAACCTCCCCTCCAGACGATCACAATTTGCAACTCCCGACTCGACAACCGGCGGCGCACGGCCACGACGCCAGATACATGCAAGCCAGCAGCAAGTCAACTGCATATATGCCCTGGTCGGACTACCGCGTTAAGACGTATTGATTGGATCTAGTCCAACCTGCTGCAAGCTGAACTCAAGTGAAAGCAATCCCTAACACGCAAACACCAGCCATCGGCCCCGTCGAGGCATGGACCACCAAGGGAGACCTCTACGATCTAATCTACAGGACCATGCAAATCCAATATTTAAGGGATATATGCATGTACGATTTGAAGACGCGCAACAATGCTTAATTTCTGGAAGCCAGCCAAGGCACGTTGATTGACCACATGCTAGAAGAGATCTTTCTGAAAACAAATCTGCATGTGCATGACAAACTGATCGTGACGATATGGATCACGCCGGCGACCCATCAAGCCACGAGTGAGTCTCCAAGCTGTCCGAACCCCCAAGATCATCGTCCGAACTGCTACGCCTTCTACAGATCAGTGCAATCTACAGAGTCATGCGACTAGTCATCCGGTCCAGAAAGCTAAGTCATATTTCTTATTTTAATTAAAATATTTTATTATATATGATTCGTCTTCGGATTTCTCCATGAATCTACATGATAATTTTTGGCAGCAAATCCATTACGCCTCTCGCCATCAAACACCTGCGGTGGCGAACCAGATAGAAATTTTTCTACTCAGCGTCGTGATGTCACGAAGCAGAGTCATCGCGGTTGCACAACATGGCGGCGTTCCCTGCGTCGCATGCGTAGCTTCTTGGACCCTGCGGCGATGTTTGGCAGCTCTTCATCTGCACCATCGCGACCGTATCGACAAGGCAAGCAAGGGAGACCCACGCCAGCCGGATCCAATTCAATTCGTCTTGAGCACGTGCAAGGCTTGATGGCTTTATCAACCGGCCGGCGGAACGAGCAACGAAGTTGTCAAGGCTCGATCTAATCGGTGGATTTCATGAAGACGTCGTCATCACACGTTGAAGCTTGCACCTGCTTGTACACGTGCTAACCAAACAAGCCAAGATGGCGATCATACTATCAATCGGCCCTCGCCGTCCTTCGGAAGTGGTGCAAATCACATCACGAGCATGCATATCTCGTATCGGCAAATTGCATGGCCCAGAGCGGCGGCGGCGCCACATCAACCTACGTATTCAAGTTAGATTCACCAGCAGCAGCACATCAAAGATCCCCGAACTCAACTGCCAATCAAGAAGCATCGCCTATGTACAGAAGCTATACAAACCAACCTAGCGCCGATCGACGTCGTCTCAAGCTAGAAGCGAACCACACGCAGAAGAATTCCTGATGTTTTCGCCAGTATCAGCACAAACACCACAAGCTTGTCAACCATCTCACCAAGCACGACGCCGAGCACGACCTAAAGAAGCTACATCCGTGCAGGATGGAAGGACGACGGCATCCGGACAAGCATAGCTAAGTTTATTTATGTTTTCTAACTAAGATGTTGCACGTCCATGTTTACTCGGATATCTCCACCTATTTTTTGGACTAATAAATGGCAGTAGACCTCGCCCACGAAGTTACGCCGCACTGGGAGTTTTCTGTCTCAAGAACAAACAAACATGACCCTGCGTGATCTTCAAGTCATGGAAGGAGGGTGTACGAGATAGCATGCGAGTTAATTGTGGAAATTATGAAGGCGTTGAAGGCTCTACAGTAATAAACTAGCAAGGATGCAACTCCAGACGTGCCCCCGAGGCTCTGTGACCTCCGTCCAGCGAAGCAACGTCGAAAAGGCAAGCCAACTATTTTTGGGAAATAATCAAAGATATACGGACGCCTACATGCAGATATGTCTACACATACACGGAATAACTTCATTGTCACTCGCACGAGCGACGTCCAATCAAGAGCTAAGTCATGTTTATGTTATTCCAATTGAACATTTTTGTGTGCATGAATATCTCCACATGTCTACGAGTCAAAAATTTTGGCAGGAACTCACCTCGTATCTCATGCCACGACACACAACTACACCAGCCATGCAACAAACAACACACACATCTACAAGACCTTGCAATGACATGAAGCACAACAAGGCCGTCCACAAGTTCATACGGAACAGTGTACGTGCGAGATACGAGCCCAAGTTTAATACGGCCAGACATGCAAAGAGAAAAAGAAACTGAAGACCACGTGCATCTCCAAGACCTTGAAGGCCACCGGAGATTTGCACATATCACCGCCAAGATTGTCTCCAGGTTCTGCGCCGCTGACATAAGCCCCGGCCAGACACGGGCACCCTACTCCGGATATCATCGCCAAGACTATCTCCATGATTCTACGTCGCCGATATAAGCCCTGACCAGACTCGGGCAGTCAAACTTCGCCAACGCATAAGTCCTGCACATGCTCAGGCAGCTAAAGACTCCGCTTCACTGCCAATAGTGCGTAAGCCCCGCACCTGCTCGGGTAGCTCGTCTTCGCCAATGCGTAAGCCCCGCACCTACTCGGGCAGTACGTCTTCGCCAATGCGTAAGCCCCGCACCTGCTCGGGCAGTATGTCTTCGCCAATGCATAAGCCCCGCACCTGCTCGGGCCGCACGACTTCGCCAATGCGTAACCCCCGCACCCGCTGGGCAGCATCTGGCTCGACGCCGCGTAAGCCCTACACATGATAGGCTGCCTAACTGCGCCACTTCACCAACTGCCCCGATATATCAGGTAGCCTTCGCCCACGATAAGCGTAACCCCCGCCTGGCGCGGGCAGCTTTGCCACCACGTAAGCCCCGGGGACGCCTGGGCCGTTAAGTCTTCGCTAACACGTAAGCCCCGAGGACGCTTGAGCAGGTTAGCAGCGTCTCCAAAAGCCCTGGCAAAAGCACGGGCACCACGCAGGGCGTGGAGGACTCCTCGCCGACCTCTCAATAAGCCCCGACCTCGCTCGGGCACCTCATCACTCTCCAAGACATGCCAGCGCCGCCCATATTCTCCAGTTGAGCTTTACGCTCAGAGACTTCGTCAAGACATCGGACTCTATAGCGTTCTCCAGTCAAGCTCTACACCGAGCTCTTCATCCCCATATTGCCGAGCACTCCATTGGCGCAGCGCCGACCACCCCGTCAACACAGCGCTGATCACTTAATACAATACTGAGCTCCATGCAAAGGCCAATACACACTTTGGCGGCACACGTACTTCCTGTTGAGTGATCAGCAACAAATCGGCGTCACATGGGCGGAAGTCGTCTGGGCTGCACAGCATTGCACACACGGTGCCGTCATATGCTACCTCCGTACAATCCAACGTCAAGAGCTAAGCACTAATTCATCTACGCTTGAAGGCTATATCCACCCGTGCCCAAAAAAGCTAAGTCATGCAGCACTTCCAATTAAATATTCTCTATGAAATATATTTACATATATTTTCAGATTTATTTCCACGATCGAAACATTTTACGTGTCAACAATCTAACTTTCCTTCATAACGCGATGACCCCTGTTTTTTCGTCTCACCTGGTGGCAACCGTCGTATGAAGCATTGCATCAATCGGCAAGATGGCAAGAAAGGCAATAACAAGGAAGTGAAACACGCATGTCCGACAAGACGTTCGTTCTGCTCGGCAAGTCGTTGAAGCGTCTGATCTCCAAGGCAACTTGCTGGCTACATTGCCCGACGACGATCAAGGGACTCGTCGCCGCTGCTCGACATCCTCGCGCTGTTTGGGCTCCGCCTCCAACCACGCTGGGGACTCGTCGCCGCTCCTCGCCGTCCTCGCGCTGGTCAGAAAACGTCTCCGACCACGCTGGGGACTCATTGCCGCTCCTCGCCGTCGCTCCTCGTCGCTACCGACCACGCCGGGGTCTCGTCACCGCGCTATCAAGTCACTCCACCCTGTTCGGATCAGGGTGCTGATCTTGGGCGGCATATAAGGGGTCTTGATATGCACCTCACCATGCGCGGGGACTTCGTCGTCGATCGCTTGCTCGGAAGATTTTTTTCACGATCACTTGCTATGCTCGGGGACTTCGCCTACGTCAAGCATTTCCGATTAGCAAAAGCTGCTCGGGGACTTCGTCATGTTCGTCAAGTGTTTCCAATCAGCAAAAGTTGCTCGGGGACTTCGTCGCTTTTGTCAAGTGTTTCTGAGCAGCAAAGCTGCTCGGGAACTTCGTCGCCTTCGTCAAGTGTTTCCGAGCAGCAAAGCTGCTCGGGGACTTCGTCGCCTTCGTCAAGTGTTTCCGAGCAGCAAAGCTGCTCGAGGATTTCGTCGTCTTCGTCAAGTGTTTCCGAGCAGCAAAATTGCTCGGGGGACTTCGTCGCCTCGTCAAGTGTTTCCGAGCAGCAAAGCTACTTGGGGATTTCGTCGTCTTCGTCAAGTATTTTCAAGCAGCAAAGCTGCTCGGGGATTTCGCCGCCTTGTCAAGCGTTTCCGAGCAGCAAAGTTACTCGGGGACTTCATCATCTTCATCAAGTGTTTCGAGCACCAAAGCTGTTCGGGGACTTCGTCGACACTTCACATGATCAGAAGAATAAAGATTTTGACCCTGACACACGTAAATACGTCACCTACTATCAGGCTCGGGGACTAAGTGGATACACTTCACCTGATAGTGAAGGTATTGATTCTGGCAAACCAAAAGTGGATACACTTCACGAAAGAGATGCTCTTTTCAAATTTTTTCTGAGCTCCTTACATCCGTCTGGTCAAACAACTCTGAAGATCTGCATCTCCCGACAAATGCAAGGCGCTCGGGGACTAGCTGTGGGGATATAGACCCCCGGTACCACAAGACAAGACATGGGCCGCACCATCAAGCTGGGCCCGACCCAGAAGATAAAGACGTGCGGCGCAAAACTGCACCGCACGGTTATTGTACCAATTTGGATAGTTTACTTGTAATCTTGTCCCTTCAGACTATATAAGGAGGGGCAGGAATAGATCCCCTCAACTCAACTCATAATAATACAAGACAGCAACACACAGGACGTAGGGTATTAAGCCTCGGGCGGCCCGAACCTGTATAAATCTTGTGTCTCGCGCTAACTGCGCAACTCTGCTCGTCTCAGGCGCACCTTCACCGATCATCTACTACCTTAGTCATACCCCACGGTAGTAGACTATCACCGGGTATTCCGTCGACAGGTAGAAGAAGAGATTGAAAAGGACAACAGAGAAGAAGAAGTTATACCACCAGTTGGAACTACAGATCAAGAATTAACTCAGGATTTTCATGACACAACCCTCCTACATTTCCACGCAGAAGAAGAAGAGGCTAAAACAGATGTCATTTCGATAAGTTTGTAGAGGTAATGAGAAGTTATATGTCAATATTCCGTTGTAGATGCCATGTAGGTACCTACATACGCGAAGTATCTTTGAACCATCCTCAACAACAAAGGACCACTACCTTCTACTGAAGTTGTCAAGCTAACGGAGAGAGTGTAGTGAGGCCATTCTGAGTTCTTCTCCTACTTAAGCAGAAGGATTTTATAGGGTGTGTCCCACTATTGATTGTTCCATAGGAGATCCGGATGTTCGAGAATGCTTTATGTGATCTTGGAGCAAGTGTCGCACTCATGCCCAAAACCGTCTTCGACAAACTCAACTATGTTCTATGCTCACACCAACCACGATGTGTTTGCAATTTAGCTGACTTAATCGGTTTCCCGCTATCCCACATGAATCGCCGGAAGACTATACTATTCCGATAAAAATCCGTAACTTTTTTATTCCTGTAGATTTTGTAGTACTTGACATGCAGGAAGAGAGGAAGATACCCCTCATCATTGGGCCGACCATTCCTAAACACTGCAAATGCAACCATCCACGTCGAAGCTGGAGAGATTACATTCACCATCAATGGGCAAGAAGAGAGATTCGCATTCAAGCCAGACTGGAGCAATGCCAAACGTTGAAGTGTCATGAAGACAAGATGCAACAACATCTCCGACACCGGAGATGAATCATGAAGAATAATTCAACTGGAGAAGTCCGGATCGGCGGACTCAAAACCCGAACCATCGCGGGAGGTAACTCGTAGTTATCGGTAATTTAATTCTTGCATTAAAATTAACATATTACTTTCTCATAAATTGCATTATTAAAAATGAATAAAAAAATAAGCATAGCATGATTAAAGCTTAAGCCCCATGTGATTATTATTAACGCAGTGTTAAACCCCCGTCAGTGAAATTTACTGTGGTGGCAGAAAATTATAAAAAGACCACCATTAGAATTCTAATTTTTCATAGATTCATAAAAGTAATTTAGTTTTTCATTCTCGTGTCATTATACGGTATAAATACGGGAGACATATGGGACCTACCATCATCACATCAGTCACATCATGCATTATCATCAATCACCACCTTTCACTACCATCCAAACTCCATGCATGCACTACCCAACATTTATTCATTCACCAGAGAAAGCAATCACATTGCATTTGGAAGTAGATGAAGGTGGTGTCGACATTTTCAAAAGTTGTGAGCCAGAGCACACCAGGTGGGGCTGGCCGGCCCCAAGGCCACGCCAGCCGGTGCTCCTCCTCCACTTCTCTGCCTCCCACACCTCTCATTTGCTCACTCACTCACACATACTCCAGAGAGCATATAGCCAAGTTGCTTTGCAGCTCGTGACTTCAAAATCTCATAATCCTATCATTTGATTCAAGTTTAAGCAAGAGATGGAGTAGAGAAGAGGATTAGCAAGAAGACCTAGAAGAGAAATCACCACTTTGATTCCTTCTATTCACTTGTTCTTGCTTGTTCTTGTTTTGTTCTTGTGTTCTTGTTCGTTCTTGCCGTGTTCTTCGTGTTCTTCATTTTTCAGGCAAGATGAGCAATAGAATGAAAGGTGCCATTCGATCCCTTGGAAGAGCCCTCTCACGCCGCACAACACGAAGTCAATCATCATCACAAGTGCCATCGTTCGTCGGCTCTGACATGAATATCATCGATCCTCCATCACCCTTCACGTATGACAACCCTTCATCCTCTTTCCAACCGGAAGAGAGGCATGAGTTCACAAGCATAACTCAAATTTCTTTACCAACTAGACCGCAGAGGAAGATATTAAATGTGGTTAAAAACAAGGAATTTATGCATACTCTAATTTTTTATGCCAGTTTGCTCCATGAAACCGGAATGGATTCCGAGTTTGAGCTTATTTTTAGAAATGTTGGATGGGAAAATGCATGGCAAATTAATGAGAAGGTAGCAAGTTACTCACTATAGAATTTATTAGCACCCTAGACTTTGATGATGATAAGGTTAATTTTAGAATGTTTAATAAATATTTCACCCTCTCATGGAAAACTCTTAGTTTAGCACTAGGATTCAATAATCAATGTGTGGTCAATATTTCTAAAACTCTCGAAGACTTTGATAAAGGTGATTTTTGGGAGAGCATCACTGCAAAGAAACCAGAGAGAAAACAAAAATATACTATTGAAGAGTTCATCACCCCACACTGAGATTCATTCTTAGATGGCTAGCTTTTACGATCTTTCCTAGAGAGGAGTTAAATACTATTAAACAAGATGAACTGCATTTGTTATATATCATGATTAAAAGAGGAAGGTGTCACCTGTAAAAATGATGTTGAATTATTGGAGAACTATCCCTTCCTTGAGAAAGTGCAGTATTTCTTTTACTTCCTGGATTACACGTTTAGCTACAGGGCTAGATTTATTATCAAATGCTACACTTGTTTATATTTCTGATGCTCGCAGAATTATTGGTTATGATTTTTTTCTTTCGTGCTCACATGCTCAAACGCCGAATAATAAAATAGTTATGATTTATAAAAATTATGACAATGAGTATGAACTGTCAGATAGGGAGTTAGCAATTTATTCTGTGCAGAATTTTGGTTTTTCCAGCTGTTAGAGCTAATGTGGCAGGTGTCCGTCCGCGCGCGATCAGCAGAGCACCGAGAACTACTTTCACTGGAGCTGACCCAGCACCATCTGGGCCAGCTTATTCCCACTATGTTGATTTTGGTGAACAGGGGTACCGACGCAGAAGCCACGCCAGCAATTGACTGCACATGCAGGATGGGAGGAACAGCCTACATTTCAGCAAGGAGAATCTTCATCGGCAGCTAGCGCAGCAGCGAGTTGGGGAGCAACTATGATTTTCAGAGGAGGACGAGCATCTTTTTTCTACACGTGGGAACACGGATTTCACCACTGGTGGACCGTATCCGTTCCATGCACCACTAGATGATGACTATTATTAGCCGCTTGATCAGCATTTTACAGCTACCGCTAACGATTTTCCAGCTTTATCTATGCGTCACCTAACATTGAACAGGGACAGAACGTAATAAGTGACACACTGCACTAGCACGAGCAAGTGGCAAGTATCAGGTCGACGACAGGTTCTACCATCATGAAAATGCAGCACAGCACGGACCAACGACTTGATTAGATATATCAGGGACAGCAGCAAGCAGCATAGTGGATTGGAATATTTGATTCATCAGATGGGATACCCGCCCGCCACCTCCACCATATTACTGAGGCAACATCCAGCTTGGGGGGATCCCCGCTAGGTGAGTACCTCTCACCTTTATATATGCTTTTCATTTTAGTATTTAATTTAGTCTTTAATTCTGTCAATTTCAATTGCTAAAAACAACAAGAAAACCAAATAAAAATTTATTTACTGCTTTCTTTTAGTTATTGCATTAAATTCCTGCTTGTGTAAAAATGAAAATCCAAAGAAATAATAATAGATTGTATAATTAAGTTTGCTTTAAATTTCGTATTCAATTCTGTCTTTAGAATAATTAAAACTTGAAGCTAGAGAAAAATTAAAAAGATATTTAAATTGTTTAAATATTAATTTCCTGCAACTGCTTAGTGTTTAAATTAAATTTTTCTACGAATTGCATGAAGTTTATTGTCGCACCCAATTTTAAGGATAAAATTGAATGAACCAACTTATGTGCGCCCAGAGATCAATCACCCACATAAGCGACAAATTACATAGTACCATCACAAGGTTTAATATATAATGAATAATATCACAGAGTCTTTACATTAATAACAGCGGAATAATATAGATAACTCTCTCGCAGAATCTCCATTCCACATGGAATAGTTGACTGGTGAACACAATCCTAATAATCCTCAGAAGAATCCTCATAGTCATCTGTTACCCATCTGGGATTTTTATCCAAATATGAAAAATAAAGCAAGCGTAAGTACATGTCGTACTCAACAAGAATAACATGAGTTTATGAGGCTCAAATAAGGCAAGACACTGGTTAACAATGGTTGCTTTTAGTTGATCACATTTTAGCAATTTGAGTAGCAGCAATAGAATATATCAAGGAATAAGATTTGCATGATCATATAAACATGATAATTAATATGGAATAAATATCAATAGAAACTCCAAATAAATCAATATTCAATTAGTTAAATTCCTGTAAGACGTCCAAGGCCGCTCGTGACCGTGAGCACGGCTGATATATCAGTTTTACACTCTGCAGAGGTTGCACACTTTCACCATGAGTCGTGATTTACCCTTTTTCTCGAGGTGATCAGCCTCTCGATCCACTACCAAGGTAGATCGGCGGGGTTCACTATGAAGTCTTTCAAAAGCCTCGCTAACATGTCACTAATCAATCCGGGCGTAATGGCAAGGGGCGGTAGAGCCCTCCTTCCAAGTGGCACACACACGCAGCAGTACACACAAGGACAGGAGCCGCAAAACAACCAGCTCGGCAAGGAACCTTTCAAGATTAATAGCATGATAGAAAGTAACTCCATACTTGACTAAAGCCAGAGCCATATAGCCCCCATGGTTGCGCTGTAAGTCCTGGTGTCATACTTACAGTTAAGCCCTTAGTTCATGTTGCTAAAAAGCATCTTTTAATCTTTATTTCATAATCAATTATTCAAGTTCATAAGATCATGACCCATCAAAGCACTAGTATCACTACTCAAATGCAATCTCATAGGTAACAAGGATCAAGTCATCAAAACTAGGAATAAACACTATGGTTGCCAAGGTAGACACATGAATCATGAATTTAGTGATTAAGGTGAATAGGCAACAAGGATGGTCCATGCTATACTTGCCTTGATCAAAGTGATCTGGAGAACTTGGATCCTCAACGTACTCTTGATCACCTACGTATTGCTCACCGTCTGAACTCGATCATAAAATCACCACACAATCATCGAGGCAATCATACACGAAGCAAAACAAGATCTATATTAGAAATAGTACACCAACAGTAGGAAAATAGATTGAAAAGTGTATAAAAATAATCTACGCGTCGCTACGATTCCAACAATATAAAGTTCACGCAAATCGGAGTTCAAACGGAGAAGTTATGAAATAAACAAGTTTTACTTTAATAAAATAATAGATTAAATCTAACCTCGAATTTTAAAAGTTGAAAACATGAATAACAGTAGTATTATTAGATAGATTACGGAATTACGAATCTAACGAGACTTGAACGGATCAAATCGGAGCTAAAACGAATAAAATATGGCCGAAATAAACTGAGTGGCAAATCTGTAAATATTGAAAACGCCTTTTGAATTAAAACCGAGGAAATACGTTTTCCAAATAGGAAAGCGTAATCTGAGAAATACGCCAAAGGACCGTGGATTAGAACATTAAAAAGCTCAGGGGCTCTTTTGCAAAAGTGCCGGCGAAAGGGTATCTCTCACTGTGAGCCGTTGGATCGGCCGTGGACGGCGCAGGTGGCTCGGGGGAAAGAGGGGCGGCTCTGGTCGCCGGAGTCGGGCGGCGCCCCGCCGATTCCTCGCCGGCAAGATGGCCGGAGACGGCGTTTTCGGGGCTAGGAAGCTCGGCACACCTCGGGATCTGGTCGGGAAGCAAGAGGAGTTCAAGCCAAACCTATCTATGGTTTCGGTTGCCACAGAGGTAGCTCGGAGAGGATGCGGCGAGCTAGATGGCGGAAGAAGTATGGCGGCGGCGAAGCTCGGCATCATGGCTATAGTGCACAAAACCGAGGGAGAAGGGGTCGGGAAGGTCCCTGACCTTGCTGCGAAGCTTGGAGAACAACCAATTTCGACGGATAAGTCTTCCCTAGGAGAAATCGACGGCGGCGGCGGAGCTCGGGGCGACGGCAAGGGCAAGATTGGAGGGCGTGGCTTGCTCGGGAACTTGTGGGGAGGGACGGCAGAGCTCGGCCGACCTATATAGGGGCGCAAGGGAGGCGTAGGAGATCCGGACTTCGGGAGATTCGGTGGTTAGGATACAGTCGGGGGCGGCAGTAGTGCACGGTTCGGGCTCTGTCCGGAGGAAGGGGACGGTGCTGTGCCGTGGGCCCGACGCGTCAGTGCCAGTAGGAGGGGAGGGGAGAGAGTCACGGCTTCTTTTTCCGGGCCGGTGGAGGCGTGCTCAGGATGGACTCGTCCGAAAACTCCGGCGGCGGTCGGTTGGACATCGAGTCCTGCTCGAACTCCAGAGGGAGGAAGGGGATGACTCTGAGCAGCAGGCCCCGCATGGCAGCCAAAGGAGAAAGGCGCCCGCGCGAGGAAGATGCCGGTCTACCGACGCTCGGGCGGCCTTCGGCCCAAGCGGGTGAAAAAGGAAGAGGGGACGTTTCCAAATACATTTGAATATTTTCAAATCTCAATAAAGTGCAAATCAAACAAAAATATCATTGAGCAGCATGGATGCAACAAATCATGTTTCTAATTCCTATGATTTATTTTAGTTGCTAAAAATTATTATTTGCTAGGTTAATATGCCAAACAATTGCATAAATAAATCAATTTGTCCCTACTTTAATAAAAGCAAATTTTAGGGTGTTACATTTATCTACCATAAAAATTTATTCTGAAACTTGATATCAGTGGGTAGCATAAGCTTTTCTAAGTAATTGATGGATATGATATAAGAAGGTTTGAGTTGCTATTTATTTCATTCTGAGTGACACCTAAGCTCCAGACATTTCAAAAATCAAAATCAAAACAAATATAATAAATTGTTCTGCTAATATGATTTAAGTAGACTATTCTGTTATGCGTTCATGATTGAATTCACATGTACAAAAAGTTTTCACTCTATGCACAAGTCTCTCTCTTAGAAGTCCAATAGGGAGTGTGGGTTATAAAATTAAAAGATGCCATACCAAAGAAGTATGAGCCTGAAAGATGCCATATCAAAAGGGTATGTGCCAAAAAAGAAAGAGAGTAAAACAATGGGTGCAAAGACACCCGCCTGAGAGAAAAAAATAGGTAGAAAAGTATCCGCTGGGAGATAACTCACATTCTTCAGAAAGACAGAAAAGAGAGGATAATGCATAAGAGTTCAAAAATGAAATTTAATCACATTCACACATTCAATCATGATATATAGCTTAGTAGTCCTCTGCAATCTTATTAATAGGCTCTCATTATTTCCTAAATAAAAATTATATATTTATTCAAAAAAATCTCTTTGGAGCAATGGTTGAAACAAAGGATGAAAGACTTAGTGCTTGCTTGATTATTCTATCTCTC